>VIBQ01000128.1:0-67379 GCA_006937295.1 Carpinus fangiana | reverse complement strand
TTTTTTATTTTTTTGTGTGTATTTCCATGGTTTCCCAAGTTTCGAAGGTTCCTCCCCCAGGCCCCAACTACGATCAACCCAACAACCCCGCAGAGCCCATCTCCTATCTAAATCAATCTTCACAATCAATTTTTGGTGAAGCTTTCCTGTGATAACTAATTATTATGGAAAGCCCGGATTGTCCCTTATATGGGCCAAATGGTGGCTCTCGGCCCAACTCTAACTCTTCAATCTGTAGAATGGGCAGGGGCACAGACGTGGGCCTCCTAATTTTCTAGGCCGGTCTACCATGTCTGCACCAAACTACGACACCCCCAAATCAAAATGCTACCATTGTTTTGATCATGCATATGAAGATGATTGGATTTGGCCTAGGTCTAGGTGTTTGTCAAAAAATATGTTGTAATTTTGTTAATGGTTTAGATTTATTTTCATGTTTTTCATAAGAAAAACATAATATGAAATTAAATCTGGACTGACACCTAGCCCAATCCAAGATTGTCAGTAACAGAATATGCATGCTTTCCTTACTTTCTTGTAGACATCTTCATCCTTCAACTCAAATTATTAAAGGGCCAATAGATTCTTTGGATGAATATAAGAGAGTCCGCCACTAATGGGGGGTCAAAAATTACGGAAATGCAAACCACTAAGAGTCCAAAAAGGTGAATTGGAATGTGGCATTTCATACTATTTATCAACAAACAATTTTCAGCAGAGAGTACAACCAAATTGGTAATGTTAGAATTAGTAGTGATGGAAGCATTGGCCACAGTGCACAAAATGCATCGGAATTGAGAGATTTGGAGTTTTAGAGAATCGTGTTGGAAGGTGATGCGGTCCAAATTATGAATACCGTGAAGGCTACGGAATGAAATTGAAGTAGATATGGTCAATTAGTGGATGATAGACACTAAATGGGCATTGAAATACTGAAAAGATTAAGATTTTTGCTTCACTTTTTCAGTTCATGCTCATGATATAAATCTAATCTCTTGTCTCCATCTCAGGACATAAAAGTGTAGAATTTTCAAGGGTTGGAAGAAAAAAAGAAAAAGAAAAAGAAAAAAATTCCTTAACAATGACATCCAATATAAATCCAAAACGCTAATGAATTATTCTACGGGATGCAAAGTTGCAAAATAAATGATCACAGAAGTCCCCATCGACCAGAGAGCTCATCTTGCCCACGGTTGCACATCAATTACAACTACCTTAAAAAAATCTATCTACCACAATCATTTCAACATCATTTATAACAAACTCAAACAAAAGTTTTTATAACAAACTCAAACAAAAGCTTTTAGAATTAACGACCTCCTGAGAGAAGCGACTCTGCAGCAAAAGAGGACTGAGTGAACCTGTCCCCTGAAGATAGATAGGACAAGGCAAAATCACTGAAACCACCTTCCTTTTTATGCGTAAATGTTAAACCGTTGGCACAAAGGCCAAGCAATGATAACTCTGGAAGAGGAGAATCACCCTCCAAGAACTGCACTACTTGGCGCATGCTTGGTCTAGCTGTAGGCTCTGAATGGGAGCAGAGCAACCCAAGTTTCAAAACAAGCTCTACTTCCTCTGCTACATAATCTGCACCCAATCTTATATCTCTTGCCGCAAGAATTTCACCACGGTTCCAATGAGAAAACACCCAATCAAGGAGAAGGACGTCATCTTCTGCTCCTTTTGGCTCTATTGGTCTCCTTCCACAAGAAACCTCAAGCAAAAACGCCCCAAAAGCAAACACATCGGTACCTGTCGTGGCCTTGCCGCTTCGACTATGCTCTGGTGCAAGATACCCAAGAGTTCCGACCACATGGGTAGTTTGAGGAGCAGTTCCATGGTCATATAATCTTGCAAGACCGAAGTCTCCTAATCTGGCATTCAGTTCACCATCGAGCAAGACATTACTAGCCTTGACATCTCTGTGAATAACAACCTGCTCCCATTCTTCATGCAGATAAAACAACCCCGATGCTACACCTTTTATCACTCGAAATCTCTGGCTCCAGCTTAGTGTAACCTCGGGTTGGTCAAAGAGGTACTTGTCTAGGCTGCCGTTGGGCATGTAGTCGTACACCAAAAGCAGCTCTCCCTTGCGGCGGCAATACCCCAAGAGTGGAACTAAATTCCTGTGACGAAGTCGACCAATGCTTACAATTTCTGCAACAAATTCTTTCATCCCCTGCCTTGATTCGTGGGAGACTCTCTTCACTGCAACCTCAATTTTTGAGGTCGGCAGTATACCTCTATACACCCTACCAAATCCACCAGCACCCAACAGCTCTTTATCCCTAAATCCTTTTGTGGCAATATAAAGATCTTTGAATTTGAATCTGTGAGGCCCATATTGAAGCTCCCAGTCTTCTAGCAATTCTGCATACTTCCTTTTTCTTTTTATGACATAAACTACAGCTGAAATTGCTACAGATACTAAACTAACAAAAATCACAGGCAACCCAATTGTCAAAAATTTAGATATGGGTTTACCTCCAATCCGAGGCAGCTTGGGAAGTTGAGAGAGATCAAGTTCTGGAGCCTGGCCGTTCACCTTAAAGCTCCAACCCGTAACAAAATGGGATGTTAGGACTGAGCCGGTTGAGGAAGAGAAGCCAACATACATGATGTCTTTAATGACCGATGAAAGATCATAGGACAAAGACAAGAGCGGAGTTTTGGGTTTTCCCACATTAATTGGAGCCATAGTGACCTCGATTTTCTTCTCGACACCATCATATTCCACCCAAACTTGCATTTGGCGGGCGCTGATAAGACTCAGGTTCCTAAACCCGCCATTGTTGTCGGCATAATATCCAGCAGGAAAAGATTTGTTGGACTTCAACCCATTTATATCAATCCCAACATGGTTATCATTGATGTCAGCAAACTCGCTGCTCTGGATGGTATCGAGCTCTACGGCGAAAACATGGTTGGTGGCATTACCGTTGTTGTTACCATTGAAAAGCCCAAGGTACTGGCTTGGGAGAGCTCCTGGGAGCCCTCTTGTGGGAGCAACCACGAAAGCAATGCCATGGCCACTCAAAGTGGGATATGCAGGATAGATAGCAAAAACAAAGGTAGTAGAGAAGGAGGAAGCGGTGCCAGTCGAGGATTTCTTGAAGCTGACCGGATTGGGGTAGAAAGCATGACCATTTTGCTGTTTGGTGTCATTGGTGAGCCTCAAAAGGCCATTAGGGGTGATTTCAGCTATGCCGTCTAGGCTTAGATTTCCCGATCTAAACCCATTGAAGAGAAAGCTGGTGTCTTCAGAGGCTACAAAGCTCATGAGGAGAGGCAGCAGGATTGCAAGCATGGGAAACATGGGAATTTTTCTGCATAAACCGCTCTTCTCACGGCTTATGAGTTTCATTTTCTTCAAGTCTAGGAAACGCGGCCTTGGTGTTCATATATCAAAGAAAATAGGTACCATTTTGTCAGCATCCCAAATTCGATTGGTCAACCACCAAGTCTCTCTCAACTTGCCCAGAAAGCGTTTCTATGCCCCCACCAAGTCTCCTATAAACTTTATAAAACTGCGTTCTTATTGCACCTCTCAATTTTCACTACAAATAGTATACAGAGGTTTGAGAGGGGATATTTTATCCTGTCATATAATTTGCTTTTAAGAATTGTAATGATTAGAGTTAGGAAGAAAATTAGTCCTCCAGTTGTCGGATGGTGGACGCCAATTTTCCAGTAGCAGCCACATGAGTGATCCCAAAGTCAGATTTTCCCGCCAGAGACATATAATTAGAATATTTCTTTCATACTGTTTTTGAGAAAATTTTTGTTCTTAATAAAAATTATGTTGTCTTGGGTGAAAAATATATATTATTGAATCATTGTAATTAAATTACATAGGTATAATAATCTGATTAATAATATTACTTCTTTTTTTTTTTTTTGACTTGTGATTAATAATATTACTAAAATCAGATGCTATTTCTTCATATTATAATTTATAATGATACAAGTTGCAAGTAGTATGAGTATGGTCCATGGACTCCATATTCCGTAGTGGGCGGATGATGAATTGGAGGTTAGCGGCCACATGATCACATTCACAGCCGCCATTCGAGAAAAAGCATGGCCGCATGTGCTGAATAAAAAACCAGTCAATTTTTGCCACTTGTCATGTTCAACTGCCCCATTGCTTTCATTTCTCATTCCTCCAAGATACACAGCTCGTTTGCCCTTTTTCTTTTTCTTTTTTTCGAGCAAATGATAAAAATAGAAGCAGAAAAAAAAACAAAAACTCTTTTTAGTATTTTTTTTTTTTTAAAAAAAAAAAAGTCCAAACAGGAAAAGAGAGCGCCAAGTACTGATAAGGCTGTGAGCTCAATAATTAACACTTACAATCTTTGAAAAAAATTGAAAATTAAAAAAAAAAAGTTTTTTTATTTATACATGTGAGCTGTGATTTCCTATTCCGCAAAGGCCAACCACGTGGGATCTTCATTTTCTAGTTATTTATGAGGGAGGCTTGGGGGCAAAACGTGCATTTGTTTTCCCTTTCTTACTGTCTACACTACTTTATTGATTCTCTACCCTTCCATTTAATTTGATTAATTGCATAGAGAGGGATATGATTTTGACTAAATAATCAAAAGAATCATATGAGTGGATTAATCATGTAATATAATATTAAGAATAATAATAATAAAAAAATAATAATGTATTAGTTCGTGGCCAAGACTAAGTGCATTCAAATTGCGAGACGGATAAAAATAAAGAAAGATTGTTGAAGAAATGAATAAAATGGCCAATGATGTAAGAAAGAGCTTATTTTTTGATTCAACAACAATCACTTTCATCCATATCCTTCGTATTTTATATGATGTTTGAGTTTGCATGTGAATCTACCTAAACTTTGGTTGCAAATTTGTCTAACAAGCCTGAATCACATAATGTAATTAGGCGTGGCTTAAGGGGAACGGTAAGGGACACGATCTTCTCCAGTTAATAAAGGCGTATTTTTGTCTCCTTAAAAAGTAAGAAACAAAAATACGTCTTCACTATAACTAATTGGAGAGAATTGTGTTTCTTATCGTTCCCCTTAGGCCATGCTTAATTAGTGGAAGTAATTAGTAGATTTTACTATTTGCTTAGGTGGTTATAATTAGTGATTTTAGCCACTAATCGTTAATCATAACTGTATTTTTACCCTAAGCTGCAACTAAATTGATTTTAGTGGCCATCAAAGTCCTAAGTGGTCTAGTAGTCACCGGGACTAACAAGCCTTAGATAAATGTGCCTCTTAGCCTTAGGCACTTAGTGATTAGATATATTAATTGAAATAGTTAAAAGTTAGTAGTGTTTACCAATAAAATGAAAACTTTTGATTCAAGGGATATTATCTAACAATATTTTACTTTGATAAACGAGAAGAAAAGGTTATCCTTTTTAATTTGATAAACAAATCGAATTTGCCCATGATTTCCAAAGTCCCACTATAATAAATATCTGCTCCGATCGTGACAAATGGCAGATGCTGTGGTCGTACCACTCCCATCTCTGTCAATCAAAAATTTTTGCATTTTAATTTGATAATGACAAGGTGCTTAATTTAGTAAGGCCACAAGTTGCAAAGACCTGTGTCCCACAGCTACAAGGGACAAGAGCCTAGCTAATTCACTCTCTCTCTATTGGGTGAGGCCCCCATCTCAAAATTGTCGCCATGGGTTTAAGTCAATTAAAGCGGTGGCTCGTAAATAATTTCGGCCTCGATTGTAATTATTGGCTTATTGCCAATGACTCGGGTTAATGGGCTGATTCAAGGCCTTACGGTGCAAGCCGCGTGGTCCGGACAGTCCACTTCCCGACAGAGAACATCTTAAGTAAAACAAAATTCTTATTATGTAGTTTAAATTATTATTATTGTAAGTTTTGACGTAAACATACATATTTGTGTGAATTTATAAATGATTATAATATTTATTTTACATAAGAAATGAATAAGTTAATTGAGCATGTAGTGGACCATGTGGACCATTTCAAGTTGGTTCAAAAAAACAAATGGATCAAACTTTAGTAGACCAAGCAGGAAACAAAATCAAAATTGCCTTATATTAAAATTAAGAGAAAAGTCTATATACTCCTTTTAAACTATTACTTAATTGATAATGTTTCATCTAAACTTTTAATTACAACAATGCTCCTTCCAAATTATCAAAAATCATCAATGTTCTTCCTAATGATGAAAATACCCTTAATAATTTATTTTTTTTTAAAAAAAAAAAAAAAACTATAACTAAAAAAAAAAAATGTGATTTTTTTTTTAAAAAAAAAAGGTTTTTCTTTTTTAAAAAAATGTTTATTTGTTTTTTTTTCGAATTTAGAAAGATATTTTAGTCTTTTTGACAAAAATTTAAAGTCATTTTTATCTTTTATCTGGCATAGAGGGTTGCATTAGTAATTTTTTAATAGTTTAAGAGTATATTGTTCTAATTAAAAATTTAAATAGAATATTATTAATTAAATAGTAATTTGAGAAAATAAGTAATTTTTTTGTAAAATTAGATAAACATAACTTATTTGACTATCTTGTACTTTGACTCTCAAGTCAGTCAACTCAAATTCAATGAACCCATCCATACTCCATCCCTTGGATGGATTGAGCTCTCTCAGTCCCAATCCCAATAACCATTAATTCTCAGACATCAGTCAAATATTGGTCCTTCAAATTTGACGTGGACCGTGCTCTAGAACCTAAAATAAAACCATTCATTTTTATTTTGTAACAGGTAATTCTACTCAGGAAATTTTATTTAATGTGGAATAAAAATTTTGCGATTTGTTCAAAATTGTTATTCACTACATATCATATAGTTATATAGAAATTGTAAATGAATTTTTTAAATATCATTACTTATCATTACTATTTTTTTAATTAAGTCAACTAATCAAATTGTATATGATATCCAAAGTCCATTCTAATATCAATTCCGTGGCGGTCCTATCATCTACTCTTGGGCCTAAATTTTTCCGATCCTCACCAAATCAAAATGTTTTTGGGTTTGATGCGCACTGACCCCATTAGGTTAATGTCTGCATTTTGATTAAGAGTTTTAAATAATAATAATAATAATAGGTGATTTTTACTATCATGTCATCCTAATTATATGACAATTTACTAAAGATCTATTTAGAATTGCGATTTTAAAAATAGTATTTTTGAAATCGCTACTTTTTAAAATCACAAAAGTATTTGGTAAAACATGTTAAAAAATACTTTTTTATTAAATATTTGTTATGTGAATTCATGATTTTGGCTTAAATTTACACTTTTTCAAATAAGCATTCCAAGCTTGCTTATTGAAATCACATATTTTTTCCTATTTTAAATTAAGAGTTTTTTAAATCGCAATACCAAACGCCTTATATTTTGTGATATCTTTTAAAAACACAGATTATTTTTGCGAAATCGTAATCCCAAACACACCCTAAATATCATTTTTCGCCAACATAAGTCCTTTGCTATCTTCCTTCAAAAATAAATAAATCTAATAATCTTTTGTATGGTTATTTGTTTTCTTTAAAGTACGTCGAAGAAGCAGAAAATAGTCATGGTTATCTTTTAATTTTGTTAATCGATGGTATTGATTTGTTATTGAGATTGCAATGTTCTCATTTGTCCATAAAATGACAAAAATATTCTCCCAAAAACAAAAACAAAAAATTTAGGAAAAAAAAAGTATGAAAATATAAATGACCCACAGTTTTTTTTTTCTCTTTTTTTTTAAAAATTTTTGTTTTTTGTGGAGGTATTTTTTTATTTTATGAACAAAAGGGGACATTGCAACTCCAACAATTAAATTAATCAGCGTGGTACATTAATAATCAAATTTTTTTAAAAAAAAATTAAAGAGAAGACTCCAAATTTTGTGATAAATTTATAAAAATAAGTGTAGTTTTCAAAAACAAAAATCTCATATGGATGACATTCGCTAATAGGCAAGACAACGTGGAAAAGATAATAGAAGATATGACAACACTTTTAGTTCATTAATTTTGTCTTGGTTCACTTGGTTTCCCAAATTGAAATGAAATTGATATTCCAAATATTATGTAAAAGAAATTAAATATCAATTAATTTGTAACGGACTCTTAGTTATTAGTTATTTTTTGTGACTCATATGAATTTCAAGCATATGATATATATGGAACTTGAAAAAAAAAAAAAAAAATCTCCCACTAAGTTAAAATCATTTGACTCATATGTAACACAAGTTGAATATCAATCTGATCTGTTAGTTTCACGATCTCATCTTCCAATTTAACAGGACTTTTGAATATTTTTGTCAATAACTTGTGTATGAATGCCTTCTTTAAAGTCATGCAGCATATACAAGGAATTGAGATATAGCACTGGACTCAAAACAAAAAAGGACGGGGATAGGTGTGGTTATAAGGGATGATCAGGGACGTGTCACTGCAGCACTTTGTCGACCGGTGGAGATTTTACACGACTCGATCAGTCATTGACGAAGCGATGGGGGCTCTTGTAGCAGTTGAATTTTGTAGGGATCTTGGGCTGAAGGATATTATTTTGGAAGGAGATTCCAAGATAGTTGTTGACGCCTTAATCAAGAAGGGACTCTCTCATAGCACATACGGACATATTGTGGGAAATATCCTTGAAGTCTCGAAGGTATTTAAAAGCTGGGCAGCTGGTCTTGTTAAGAGGACAGCAAATGAGGCGGCTCACGGGCTTGCAAAAAGCGCACTTAGGGAGACTAATGAGAAGATATGAATAGAAGAGATCCCTAACACCATTTTTGATGTTATTACCCTAGAGCAATTTGCTCTTATTGGTTAGAGCTTTAGAGCTCTAGATATTTTTCCTCTGAAGTTATAAATTGAATTCCTTTTGATTCAACAAAAAAAAAAAAAAAAAGAGCCTTCTTTAAAGTCAAACTTCTTCGCAGCTATGACTCCTTTTCCTTCAAATTTATCAAACCCGCCACTATGAAATATGAATGGTCACAATTGGGTCTCTCAATAATTTCCACTGTACAATAATTTCTCGATTTTATTGGAATTTAGCACAAATAAAGTCATTTATGCCGTTCATTGAAAAATAACACAAAATGCATTGAACATGCTATCAAGATTTGCTAATATTAAGAGCACTAGTAGTTTGAAAAATATTTAATTTTTTCATCTCGTTTTTTTCCATTCTTTTATAAATTAATAACTTTTACTTTATAAGACATGATTAATAATTGTTTAAACTACTCCTTAAGGATAATATACAACACATCTCTTGTTTCAAATAATCGCACTTGTTGTTGCACTCCCTAGACGTACATCTTAGAGATGAAAGACTTCATGCGTTATTCCCGACCAAAAAGATGAAGATCTAATCACCCACTAAACAAAGCCCACTAGTTAATCATTTAGTGTGGCAGAACCTCAGGGGAAGCACTTAGTATTGATAAATCTTGATGCGTCATGAGTGCAATATATGGCCTCCGGTTTTCTTTTCGGTGCAGCAATATCTGTATTCATTAATAGACTTCAAATTTGTTCTTTCTTGTGGTGCTTATTGTATGTCTGATTCGCAGCCATTCGTTACAAACGAAAGACTATGACTAATAATGATTAGACTCGCCCCCTATCTAATCGAAGGTGAATTTTATAAAAGACCTACTGGTTATGTTTGGTAAAGGACTGGATTTGAGGAAGTGAATCGATGTTGTAGCAGATTTGATTGATGTGAGAAACAAAGTAAGAATATTTTGTATAAAAAAGTGAAAATTTTTATTTTGTATTGATTTTTTTTATTTGAATAGTAATAAAAAGTGATTGATGTGATATAAAAGTAAGAATATTAAGATTAATTTTGAGAGAATTTTTTAGAATTTTGGGTTGAGTTTGGTCTGGTCGATTGCCAAACATAGCCACTATTATTACCCAAATTACTAAAAAAAATTGGGCCGCTGTGGATCCAATCCACTGCCTTCAACCCAACAGATATATATATATATATATATATATAAAGCTGATGTTAAATGGCAGATGCTGTGGTCGTACCACTCTCATCTCTATCAATCAAAATTTTTGTATTTTAATTTGATAATGACAATGTGCTCTAATTTAATAAGGCCACAAATTCCAAGGACCTGTGTCCCACATCTACAAGGGGCAAGAGCCTAATTCACTCTCTCTCCATTGAGTGAGCCCCCAACTGAAAATTGTTGCCTTGAGTTTAAGGTCATGTTTGGTTTGCGGAATAACTATTCCATCAAGAAAAGGAATAGTTATTCTTGGGAATAGAAGACTGTAGAATGGAATAGGTATTCATATTCCTTAGTTTGGTAACAACATATGTATTCTAAGGGGAGTTAAAATAAAAATTACCAAAAACCCCACCATTCTTAAAAAATTAAAAAAAATTAAAAAAAAAAAGGAAAAAAAAAAAAAGGGGTGGCCGGCAACCCCATTGGTTGGCCAGCCACCCCCTGCATGACCTGGGGGTGGTCGCACCACCCCTGGAGCACCTTGGCGTGGACCCCCGAGGTGCCCCGGGGGTGGTGCGACCACTCCCCGTAGTGACGGCGATGAAGTGAGATCACAACCATGGCTGCAGCGAGATCACGAACCGGGGCTTCTCGGCGGCGAAGAAGGCGCTCTGGTGGGTTAGGTCGAGCCCGGCGTGGGTGCGCAAGACAAGGTTGGCGAAGCCCAGGTGGCGGAGCTTCCACACGATGGCCGGCGACGAAGACCTTCGCCGGAGATGGATGATCCTGTTGTGAGAGAGAGAGCTTCCACACGATGGCCGGCGACGAAGACCTTCGCCGGAGATGGATGATCTTGTTGTGAGAGAGAGAGAGAAGAGAGAGAGAACAAAAACAAGGTTAGATTGAGGAAGATAGGCATTGTTTGGAGGGTGAGAAAATGCAAGAAAACAAAATGAAGAAATAAAAAATAATAAAGGGTTATTTTTGGAAAAATTCATTCCATTCCATAAGGAATAGCTATTCCACTCAAAAAATGCAAGAAAACAAAATGAAGAAATAAAAAATAATAAAGTGTTATTTTTGGAAAAATCCATTCCATTCCATAAGGAATAGCTATTCCACTCATTTTGTAGTGGAATAGTTATTCCTGTGTGTATGGGATTAGTCATTTCCATGGGAATAACTATTCCCAAGAATATACCCCTACCAAACAAAAGATTGACTATTCCATAGGAATAGTTATTCCATTCCATGGGTCTATTCCGCAAACCAAACGGGCCCTAAGAGTATTCGCATCCGCTTTAGTAGAGGTTTGATTAAATTTAGTTAAAAAAATTATTTTTATTTTTATTTTTAAAGTACTTATATTCAATTCAATATTTTAATTTATCACTTTTATTATCTCATTTAAATAATTTATCCTTATCATTTAAATATTATTTCTCTATCTCTTATTTTATTCTTTCTCTCTTTATTTTTTTTTTTTCCTTCGTAGCATCAAAACAGTAGAATAAGCATCCAATGGTTTTAAAATGGGCATCAAACCATAGCACTAGCACATGCATGGAGATAGAGAAAATAATTTTTAATATAGGTGAGAAGTTGTAGTGGGCATTGTTTATTATTAAAATGGGATAGTGGAGCAAATTTAATATTATTTTAGTATATATAGCCGAGCTACAGTAGACAACAAATTTGCTGACTACCGTAGCGCCTCAACACATGCCGGGCTATTCTAGCCAGCCGGATGGGGGAGGTTTTTAACACTTTGGCTCAACAAAAAGTCAAAAGGCTATTTTATTGAACCCACTACGAATGCTCTAAGTCAATTAAAGCGGTGGCTTGCGAATAATTTCGGCCTCGATTGTAATTATTGGCTTATTGCCGATGAACTCGGGTTAATGGGCTGATTCTAGGCCTTACGGTGCAAGCCGCGTGGTCCAGACGGTCCACTTCCTGACAGAGAATATCTTAATTAAAACTAAATTCTTATTATGTAGTTTGAATTATTATTATTGTAAGTCTTGACATAAATATACATATTTGTGTGAATTTATAAATAATTATGATATTTATTTTATATAGGAAATGAATAAGTTAATTGAGTATGTCGGGAACCATTTAAAGTTTGTTCAAAAAAACAAATGGATCAAACTTTGGTAGACTAAGTAGGAAACAAAATAAAAATTGCCTTATATTAAAATTAAGAGAAAAGTCTATATACTCCACTTCAACTACTATTTAATTGATAATGGTTTCGATGGTTGCATTAGCAATTTTTTAATAATTTAAGAATATATTGTTCTAATTAAAAATTTAAATAAAATATTATCAATTAAATAGCAATTTGAGAAAATAAGTAAACTTTTTTATTAAATTAGATAAACATAACTTACTTGAATATCTGTACTTTGACTCTCAAGTCACTCAACTCAAATTCAATAAATAGTCATTTATGCCATTCATTGAAAAATAACACAAAATGCATTGAACATGTTGTCAAGGTTTGCAAATATTAAGAGCAATAGTAGTTTGAAAAATGTTTAATTTTCTCGTCTCGTCTTCTCCCATCCTCCTACGAACTAGTGATTTCCACTTCATAAAGTATGATTAATATCCTGTAAATCTGCAATTACCTTCAAACAAACTATCTACTACAATCATTTGAACATCATTTATAACAAACTCAACACAAAAGCTTTTAGAATCAACGACCTCCTGAGAGAAGCGACTCTGCAGCAAAAGAGGACTGAGTGAACCTGTCCCCTGAAGATGGATAGGACAAGGCAAAATCACTGAAACCACCTTCCTTGTTATGCGTAAATGTTAAACCGTTGGCACAAAGGCCAAGATATGATAACTCTGGAAGAGGAGAATCACCCTCCAAGAACTGCACTACTTGGCGCATGCTTGGCCTAGCTGTAGGCTCTGAATGGGAGCAGAGCAACCCAAGTTTCAAAACAAGCTCTACTTCCTCTGCTACATAATCTGCACCCAATCTTACATCTTTTGCCGCAAGAATTTCGCCTCGGTTCCAATGAGAAAACACCCAATCAAGGAGAAGGACGTCATCTTCTGCTCCTTTTGGCTCTATTGGTCTCCTTCCACAAGAAACCTCAAGCAAAAACGCCCCAAAAGCAAACACATCGGTACCTGTCGTGGCCTTGCCGCTTCGACTATGCTCTGGTGCAAGATACCCAAGAGTTCCGACCACATGGGTAGTTTGAGGAGCAGTTCCATGGTCATATAGTCTTGCAAGACCGAAGTCTCCTAATCTGGCATTTAGTTCACCATCGAGCAAGACATTACTAGCCTTGACATCTCTGTGAATAACAACCTGCTCCCATTCTTCATGCAGATAAAACAGCCCCGATGCTACACCTTTTATCACTCGAAATCTCTGGCTCCAGCTTAGTGTAACCTCGGGTTGGTCAAAGAGGTACTTGTCTAGGCTGCCGTTGGGCATGTAGTCGTACACCAAAAGCAGCTCTCCCTTGCGGCGGCAATACCCCAAGAGTGGAACTAAATTCCTGTGACGAAGTCGACCAATGCTTACAATTTCTGCAACAAATTCTTTCATCCCCTGCCTTGATTCATGGGAGACTCTCTTCACTGCAATCTCAATTTTTGAGGTCGGCAATATACCTCTATACACCCTGCCAAATCCACCAGCACCCAACAGCTCTTTATCCCTAAATCCTTTTGTGGCAATGTAAAGATCTTTGAATTTGAATCTGTGAGGCCCATATTGAAGCTCCCAGTCTTCTAGCAATTCTGCATACTTCCTTTTTCTTTTTATGACATAAACTACAGCTGAAATTGCTAGAGAGACTAAACTGACAATAATCACAGGCAACCCAATTGTCAAAAATTTAGATATGGGTTTACCTCCAATCCGAGGCAGCTTGGGAAGTTGAGAGAGATCAAGTTCTGGAGCCTGGCCGTTCACCTTAAAGCTCCAACCCGTAACAAAATGGGATGTTAGGACTGAGCCGGTTGAGGAAGAGAAGCCAACATACATGATGTCTTTAATGACTGATGAAAGATCATAGGACAAAGACAAGAGCGGAGTTTTGGGTTTTCCCACATTAATTGGAGCCATAGTGACCTCGATTTTCTTCTCAGCACCATCATATTCCACCCAAACTTGCATTTGGCGGGCGCTGATAAGACTCAGGTTCCTAAACCCGCCATTGTTGTCGGCATAATATCCAGCCGTAGAAGATTTGTTGGACTTCAACCCATTTATATCAATCCCAACATGGTTATCATTGATGTCAGCAAACTCGCTGCTCTGGATGGTATCGAGCTCTACGGCGAAAACATGGTTGGTGGCATTACCGTTGTTGTTACCATTGAAAAGCCCAAGGTACTGGCTTGGGAGAGCTCCTGGGAGGCCTCTTGTGGGAGCAACCACGAAAGCAATGCCATGGCCACTCAAAGTGGGATATGCAGGATAGATAGCAAATACAAAGGTAGTAGAGAAGGAGGAAGCGGTGCCAGTCGAGGATTTCTTGAAGCTGATCGGATTGGGGTAGAAAGCATGACCATTTTGCTGTTTGGTGTCATTGGTGAGCCTCAAAACGCCATTAGGGGTGATTTCAGCTATGCCGTCTAGGCTTAGATTTCCCGATCTAAACCCATTGAAGAGAAAGCTGGTATCTTCAGAGGCTACAAAGCTCACGAGGAGAGGCAGCAGGATTGCAAGCATGGGAAACATGGGAATTTTTCTGCATAAACCGCTCTTCTCACGGCTTATGAGTTTCATTTTCTTCAAGTCTAGGAAACGCGGCCTTGGTGTACATATATCAAAGAAAATAGGTCCCATTTTGTCAGCATCCCAAATTCGATGGGTCAACCACCAAGTCTTTCTCAACTTGCCCAGCAAAGCGTTTCTATGCCCCCACCAAGTCTCCTATGAACTGCGTTCTTATTGAACCTCTCAATTTCCACTACAAATAGTATACAGAGGTTTAACAGGGGATATTTTATCCTGTTATATAATTTGCTTTTAAGAATTGAAATGATTAAAGTTGGAAGAAAATTAGTCCTCAGTTGTCGGATGGTGGACGGCGATTTCCAAGTAGCAGCCACTTGACATGATCTCAAAGTCAGATTTTCCCACCGGAGACATATAATCTTTCATACTTTGGAAAAAATTTGTGTCCTTGGTAAAAATTATGTTGTCTTGGGTGAAATGGGTGAAAAATATATATATTTTTTTAAAAATAGATATGATTGCATCATTGTAATTAAATTACATACGTATAATAATATAATTAATAATATTACTAAAATCAGATGCCTTTTCTTCATATTATAATGATACAAGTTGCAAGTAGTCTGAGTATGGGCCATACTCCTAGTGGGGGGATGATGGAATTGGAGGGTAGCGGCCACATGATCACATTCACAGCCTGACATTCTAGAAGATGCATGGCCGCATGTGATGTGCTAACCAGTCAATTTTTGCCACCCATTGCTTTGCTGTCACGCAGACAATTGACAATTCGGCTCAACAATTCGGCTCAACTCGCCTTCATTTCTCAATCCTCCCAAGTCCCAAGAGAAATCCAGTGGCAGTCGACCTAAGACAACACAGCTTGTCTGCTTCTTTTTTTTTTTCGAGCAAATGATAAAAATAAAAGCAGAAGAAAAAGAAAAAAAAGGAACTCTTTTTAGTTTTTTTTTTTTTTTTTTGAACAAAAAAAAAATGCAGCACGATTGAAGGAAGAGAAAGAAGAGGAAAAGAGAGCCCTGAAAATGTATAAGATGCTGTTAGGTGTCTTCTTTCCTTTCTCTGTTTCTCTGACGCCATATGAGTTACTGCTATGTGTTTTCTTTTTTCTTTTTGTTTCACTGGCAGCCGTGCAATCACTAATTGCATGTGATTAACGGTATTTGACTGAGCTGTTGGATTATAAATATTTTGATTGTGATTTGTCATGGGAGCAGCACTGCCATCACCGACAGGCAACAGCCCCCAAGTACTGATAAGGCTGTGAGCTCAATAATTAACACTTTCAATCTTTGAAAAACATAAAAATAAAAAAGATTTTGTTTATTTATATATGTGTGCTGTGATTTCCTATTCCACAAAGGCCAACCACGTCCACGTAGGATCTTCATTTTCTAGTTATTTATGGGGGAGGCTTGGGGCAAGGGTAACGTGTATTTGTTTTCCCTTTCTTGCTGTCTACACTACTTTATTGATTCTCTACCCTGCCATTTAATTTGATTAATTGCATAGAAAGGGATATGATTTTGACTAAATAATCAAAAGAATCATATAAGTGGATTAATCATGTAATATAATAATAAAATAATGTATTAGTTCGTGGTCAGGACTAAGTGCATTTTAAATTTCGAAATAGATAAGAATTAGGTAATTAGTAGATTACATGATAAGTAGGTAATTATATGATGTTTGAGTTTGCATGTGAATCTACCCAAACTTTGGTTGCAAATCTGATTGACATGCCTGAATCACATAATGTAATTAGGCGTGACCTAAGGGGAACGGTAAAAAATACGATCTTCTTCAGTTAATGAAGATGTATTTTTGTCTTCTTAAAAAGTAAGAAGACAAAAATACGTCTCCACTATAACTAATCGGAGAGAATTATGTTTATTATTGTTCTCCTTAGCCAGCTACAGTTAATAATTTTAGTTAATAACTGTTAATCGTAAATACATTTTCATCCCTAATTACAACTAAATTGACCTTAGTAGCCATCAAAGTCCTAAGTGGTCTAATAGTTGCCTGAACTAACAAGCCTTAGATAAATGTGCCTAGAAGGCACATGGTGGTTAGATATATTAATTGAAATAGTTAAAAATTATTAGTTTTTACCTATAAAATGAAAACTTTTGATACAGGGGATATTATCTAACAATATTTTAATTTGATAAACGAGAAGAAAAGATTATCCTTTTTAATTTGATAAACAAATCGAATTTGCCCATGATTTCCAGAGTCCACTATAATAGATATCTGCTCCGATCCGAGCCACTGTTTGATGATGTGGTCGTACCACTCCCATCTCTGTCAATAAAAAATTTTTGTATTTTAATTTGATAATGACAGGGTGCTCTAATTTAAGAAGGCCACAAGTTGCAAAGACCTGTGTCCCACAGCTACAAGGGACAAGAGCCTAGCTAATGCACTCTCGGGTGAGGCCCCCATCTCAAAATTGTCGGCCATGGGTTTAAGTCAATAAAAGCGGTGGCTCGCGAATAATTTCGGCCTCGATGTAATTATTGGCTTATTGCCGTTGAACTCGGGTTAATGGTTGGCCTTACGGTGCAAGCGGCGTGGTCCAGACTGTCCACTTCCCGACAGAGAACATGTTAGGTAAAACAAAATTCTTATTATGTAGTTTGAATTATTATTATTATTTTTTTTAAAAAAAAAAAGATACTGATCTCATTAAGGTAGAAGTTAAAATTACGAAGCTTACATAACATATAGTAACAAAATTCTGACAAATCTTAATCATAGCCGAAACTATGACTTTATCAACTGGCTAATCTATATGTGACTTCCAATACTAGAATAGATTTGCAACAAGCAGAGACCAACAATACATAGGTGAAGCTCTTAACGGAACCCCCATAACCCAAGGTTAAGGGACTAAATCATCCACAACTCAAAAGGCCAAGATGCCTTATTACAAAAAAAACAACTAAAGATAACTCATATACCAGATCTGCATCAAATAGCCAAGATCTTGAACATGAGTAACCTAAACACAACAACAACAAAAAAATAAAAATAAAAAACTAAAAAACTCCACAAGCAGCAGTGGAGGAGCCCGGCATTGAAGAGATCCCCAGGAAGACGCACCAAGGCTGATGAAGAAAAGCAGATCTAAGAAAGAGAAAACTATATCTGGAGCAAGATCTAAAAATACAACTTAAATCTGAAACAAACACCTACCCGAAACGGAGACCGGAGAAAACATTGAGCATTGTTGCCGTAGAGGGGGGAAGAGAAAAAAATCTATATCTAAATCTAGATTTTCCCTCCTCAAGGCTTTTTACTAGTTTTGTTACCTAAAGAAAGAGGGAAGAAGTGGTTTCTAGGGAGAATGTAGAGCCTTATTATTATTATTATTGTAAGTCTTGACATAAATATACATATTTGTGTGAATTTATAAATAATTATGATATTTATTTTGCATGGGAAATGAATAAGTTAATTAAGCATGTCGCAAACCATTTTAGATTGGTTCAAAAAAACAAATGTTTTTAAGGTGTAACTCAATCGACTGTGAATCACGCCTAATGAAATGGAGGTCATTAGTTCGAATCCTCCCTCCCTTTTCTCTTGTGTGGACATTTATAAAAAAAAAAAAAAACAAATGGATCAAACTTTAGTAGACCAAGTAGGAAACAAAATCAAAATTGTCTTATCTTAAAATTAAGAGAAAAGTTTATATACTTCTCTTAAACTATTATTTAATTGATAATAGTCCATCTAAACTTTTAATTACAATAATACTTTTTTCAAATTATCAAAAATTGTCAATGTTTTCCCTAATGATGAAAATATAATGAATAAAATTAAAATTAAAATTAAAATTAAAAAAAAAAAAAACTACAACTAAAAGAGAGTGATTTTGTTTAAAAAAAAAAAGATTTTTTTTTTTTAATTTAGAAAGATATTTTAGGTTTTTTGAAAATTTTGAAAGTCATTTTTCTTTTTATCTGGCTTCAAGGGTTACATTAGATTTTTTAATAGTTTAAGAATATATTGTTCAAATTAAAATTTTAAATAAAATATTATCAATTAAATAGTAATTTGAAAAATAAGTAAACTTTTTTATAAAATTAGATAAACATAACTTACTTGAATATCTTGTACTTTGACTCTCAAGTCAGTCAACTCAAATTCAATGAATCCATTCCATACTCCATCCAAGATTGAGCTCTTTCAGTCCCAATCCCAATAACCATTAATTCATCTTATAAAAAAAATAATAATAATAACCATTAATTCTCAGACATTGGTCAAGATTGGTCCTTCAAATTTGACGTGGACCATGTTCTAGAACCTAAAATAAAACCATTCATTTTTATTTTGTAACAGGTAATTCTACTTAGGAAATTTTATGTAATGCGGAATAAAAATTTTGCGATTTGTTCAAAATTGTTTTTTACTACATATCATATAGTTATATAGAAATTGTAAATGAATTTATTAAATATCATTACTATTTTTTAACCAAGTCAACTAATCTAATCAAATTGTATACTTTAACTATAGCATACATGCTGTTATAAATTGAATGATTTAGTCTTTTAGATTTATCATAATAAATAATTGAAATAATTGAAGGGTTTAGATTTATCATAATAAATATTAATAAATAGATGAAGTAATGAATGCAAGAAAAAAATTAGTATTATTATGACAGATCTAAACCTTTCAATTGCTTTAATTAAATTCTCATCATTTAATTTTTTAACAGCATTTATATTTACACACAGGAATAGGATCCTCTCCAGTCTATTTTGGACTGGATATTCTCCAGTTAATGGCCAAGATTTGTTTAAAGTGATCCAAGGGCTATAAATGAGACACATGCTCATTAAATAAAAATAATAATAAAATACTATTTATCTTTTAAAATTAATTAAAAACTAAAATAATAAAAAGATTAAAAAATATTTTAAAAAAGTCAAGGATGGCCAGACCGCCCCTACCAGCCTGTGGGTGGCTTCGGCCACCCCAGACCTGCCGGTTTGGGGTGGCTTCGGCCACCCCATGGCCCTTGGGGGTGGTCTGGCCACCCTCAAGGCCCAAACTAAAAAAAAAAAATTGTTGGCCGTTGAGGGTGGCCGGACCACCCCCAACGGCCAACGATTTTTTTTTTTTTTTAGTTTGGGCTTTGAGGGTGGTCCAGCCNATTGTCGACGGATGGAAGGCATAGAAAGGCTGGATAACATCTTCTGGAGGCGTGGACCATGGTTGAGAAGCTATGGTGTCGCTATAGTGTTTGATGAAATGCTTCAAAGAGCAACTTAGAATATGAATAGCTCTTTTAGAGCTTTCACAAGTGATGCAGATCAAATCCAGTTCGGACCCAATCTGCTACTGCGATCGATCCTACGATCGATCGCACAATCGAGCGCACGCCAATGAACGATCGCACCTACGCCAGCGAACGATCGCAGAACTATGCCCAAACGCCCATAAGCTACTGAGCCAGCGACCGATGGACGGAGATCGATCGCCTGATTGTTCGCCCATCTACGAACGATAGCACTCGTCCCTGCGATCGATCGCACACGGGACACCTATGTTATTTTCTGCATTTTTACTTTATTAAACCGATGTTATTTAATTGCTTTAGTAGTCTTAGGGCATTAGGAGTCTTTATTTCGTAGTTTTATCAAGTTTAGGGTTATGAGGGTTATTTATGTAATCTTTTTAATAGGTTTAGGGTTTGTGGCTATAAATATATGCTTATAGCCTCCAAACAAGGGTGGTTATTTAATTATTGATTTTATTAATGAGAATTACTCAGAGTTGAGTTTATTCCTCTTTTTCCTTCAAAATGCTAGAGAGTATCTAGATTTTCAAGAAGAGTTCTCAAATCATTGATAGAATCAAGATCTAGAATTATCTATCAACTGCGTTATTTGTTGTTCTTCACTGCAGCCCACTAAGTCGCGCTGTATCAGTTGGTATTAGAGCTCAGGTTACTGTCCATGAATGGGGAGGAGCAACCGCTTTGTAGAGATGGACGATGTGTACGTGCACACAGAGACAGCACGTAAGGAGCAACCGGCAATTCGTTTGCAGCACATGAGTGGTGGGTCGGACAATTGTCGTCGCCAACCAAGACCTCGATTCGCGGGGGCGGAAGGCAAACTTATCGTTGAACATTGGCAACACAAGGAGGATCAATTCCAGGCTATGAGCGATCAAATTGAAGACCTTACTACCCAATTATCCAACTTGCGTGGCCACAAAGGGAGTGGACCTAGGAATCCGTGTACTGAGCGCCGAACGCATGGACGTCAACACCTTGCGCAAGCTCCTACAAATCAGCGGGTGAGTAGATTCAAACTCAACATTCCAGAATTCCACAGGAAATTCCAACCTGTAGAATTTTTGGATTGGGTGTTGACTGTTGAAGAGGTTTTTGAGTTCGACGGAGTGCCCAATGAATGACGAGTCTCTTTGGTGGTATACACATTTTGGAGAAAAGTTGCTGTGTGGTGGCAACAACTGAAGTAAAATCGAGTGCAAAAAGGCAAATTGAAGATCAATAGCTGGGAACACCTATTGAAAAAGATGAGGGCCGCTTTCTTGCCCCATAATTATACTATGGAGCGACAACCACAAAATTGGAGACAAGGGTCTACGGCTGTGATGAAGAAAACTAAAAATTTGTACAAAAAAAAGGCGTTTAGGAAAACATGGGGTAAGGCAAAGAGTCCAAGACAGGCCAATTAGACCTCTACTTGCCAACCACAAATCTATAAACCGAATCCATATTCTGTGGAGGAGGAAGAAGAATATGTGGACGGAGAGTTTTAGGAATCCGACATCATTGATGAAAAGTTCGAGCCTAAAGGTGTTGAAGATGAAGATCTGTCATAAGAGCTTGTAGATTGGGATACTCCACCAGTCTATAATGATGACGTCAATGAAGAAGAGCCTATTGCAGAACCTTTGGCATCCGACCTAGAGGAAGAGTTCGAAGAATATGGGTTGCATCCTATATTTAGCGGCCTCTACCCCGATGAAGATGGCCAACTGGAAGATGAAGAGCCCACGGTTGACATCGCCGATTCTGAAGAAGACTACATCGCCAACGATGAAGATGTTGATGAAGACCTTCCAGGTAAAGTACCTAATTTTAATGGTGAAGATGTTGATTACATCGATTTCCTTGGCATTGATAATATTTTAAATTCTCCTCACGATGATTATGGTGAATTTTATGCGGATGAGAAAAATTATATGTTGACAAGGGAATCAGTGGTTGACCCATTCTTGAGTGTTTTCATGGCACGTGGAAGAGAGAAGGAGCGACAAAAGAATGACAAATCTGAAGTATTGCCAAGCGGTGTATGGGGCTTTCACTACAAACATCGAAGTATGTTGATGATGAAGAGCGTTGCATTTATTGTGGGTTGTTGCCTTAAATTAATCTTGAGGAAGGGCGATTGGAATGAGTTGACCGGACATCCGAAGGACCAGGGAAAAGATCGACCGAATTCGAGGATGAATTCTCTCCAACCTGGGGAGGATGATGCAGATCAGATCCAGTTCGGACCCAATCTGCTACTACGATCGATCGCACAATCGAGCGCACGCCAGCGAACGATCACAGAACTACGTCCAAACGCCCAGAAGCTATTGAGCCAGCGACTGATGGACGAAGATCGATCGCCTGATCGTTCGCCCATCTGCGATCGATCGCACCTTGAATTAATCTTGAGGAAGGACGATTGGGATGAGTTGACCGGACATCCGAAGGACCGAGGAAAAGACCAACCGAATTCGAGGATGAATTCTCTCCAACCTGAGGAGGATGATGCAGATTAGATCCAGTTCGGACCCAATCTACTACTGCGATCGATCGCACAATCGAGTGCACGCCAGTGAACGATCGCACCTACGCCAGCGAACGATCGCAGAACTACGCCTAAACGCCCAGAAGCTACTGAGCCAGTGACCGATGGACGAAGATCAATCGCCTGATCATTCGCCCATCTACGAACAATCGCACTCGTCCCTGCGATTGATCACACACGGGACATTTATGTTATTTTCTGCATTTTTACTTTATTAAACCGATGTTATTTAATTGCTTTAGTAGTCTTAAGGCATTAGGAGTCTTTATTTCGTAGTTTTATCGGGTTTAGGGTTATGAGGGTTATTTATGTAATCTTTTTAATAGGTTTAGGGTTTGTGGCTATAAATATATGCTTATAGCCTCCAAACAAGGGTGGTTATTTGATTATTGATTTTATTAATGAGAATTACCCAGAGTTGAGTTTATTCCTCTTTTTCCTTCAAAATGCTAGAGAGTATCTAGATTTTCAAGAAAAGTTCTCAGATCATTGATAGAATCAAGATCTAGAATTATCTATCAACTGCGTTATTTGTTGTTCTTCACTGCAGCACACTTAGTCACGCTGCATCAACAAGGTACTGCCCGTGTGAGCGTATAGCCCACACGGGCTGTACTTCTATCAACGAATGGAAAACCAGGAACTAAAGAGAAGGCTTTAGCCAATAAGCTCTGATACCATGATAGAATTCAAGGAAGAAACTTAGAGTGGAAATATATTAGATTGCTTAAGTAATTACATGAGTAGTGGATCACTGAATTTATACACACAAGCTTGACAAAAATAAGAGTAAAATACAATATTGAGAGACAGTGGAGTGATGGAAGAGACAGGCGTGGGCTGGCTTGTCTGGGCAGCATGGGCAACAGCATGGGTTGAAGAGGGCAGCACGTAGGTTGGCAGGGCATTGGCAGCACGGGCATCAAGAGCATGGGCAGCATGGGCTCTTGTACTCTAACGCTTTTGTCCCTGATTCTTTTATCATATCATATTAGATTCTCTTAACATTGTTTTAAGGAAGTCTAGTCTCTCTCTAGGTTTCTCTTTGGGATTCTTTCAGGGTTTCTTTGGCGAGTGACAAATATTTGAGGGGATTGTCTCTCTCTGCTTGGCAGGAAGGGAGGTTTTGGTTGCTGTAGAAGGTTGAGTGTGGTAAACGACGAAGATGGAGGGATTAGAGAATTTGTGTAGTTGGATTACGTTGACTGGTGGTGAAAAGGAAGGCATTTTGATTTCGGAAGGAGAGATTTCAGATGTACGTCAAAAGGATAAATTATGCTTGGTAGGTAAACTTTGACTAAGAAGACAACTAACAAGGAGGCTTTCAAAACAGTCCTCTCTAGGTTATGGACAACCATTGGGGCTGTAGTTTTCAAAGAAATTCAAGAGAATTTGTGGTTCTTTGAATTTTCCGATGCAGTTGACAAGTGGAGGATCTTAGCGGGAAGTTCGTGGGCGTTTGATCGTCAGGCTTTGATCATTAATGAATTTGATGGGCAGACACCTCCATCTCAGATGATATTTACTTCTGCCCTTATATGGATTCAAGTCCATGATATGCCACTTTTATGTATGTCTAAGGCGGTGGGTACGGAGATTGGTGAATCTATGGGGACACTAGAGAATGTGGATTTGGCTGGGGAAGGTGCAAGCTGGGGGAGTTGTCTTCGTATACGTGTGTGCATTGATCTCTCTGAGCCTCTGAAGTGGGGTAGAGCTTTGCATTTGGGTGGCCATTCTTACTAGGTAATCTTCAGGTATGAGAAACTCCCTATGTTTTGTTTTTATTGTGGTAGGGTGATTCACGGTAGATTGGGATGTTCTCAAAGGCAAGATACCAGGGTCAATGCAGCAGAGGATAAGAAACAATGGGGTATATGGTTGGGGGCAGAGGAACGTAAACAAGACTCAAAATATGAGGGAGGGGGACGACCTTCTCTGTCCAAAACAACAGGGGAATACACTTCTGATAATGGTGGTGGCGCTGATCAATAGTTCCTTTCCGGTAGTCTCTCTTCAGCAGGAGCCGCCATGAATAACCGTCATCCATGTGGTGATGTTAGCGAAGCAATTTCCAGTTTTTCTGGCTGTAGTGGAGGTGATCATGGGCGTAGTGAGAATTTGCATGAAAAAAGGAAACTGTTAGCTCCTGCACGTAAGGATCAGGAAGCAACTTCTTAAATTTCTCCAATCTGCCACGTCCTAGCTACAACCAGTGCCATGTCCACGTGTGGAAAAACCAATACTGCTCCGAATTCAAGCTGTAGTAGTGGAGCGGCTAATTCTAATGTTGTTGGGTAAACTAATTTGCTACGTGAGGATGTATGCATGGTTCATGTGTCTTCAATGGGTGGCCTGCTGTTGGATGATCCTATGCATGTTGCTATATGTGCCTCTATAAAGGAAATGGGGAGTGGAGAAACAGCTGCATAAAATGTCCAAGGCTTGGGTAGTGCATTGGCTGGTAGTGTTCGCACTTGGAAAAAGCAAGCTCAGGTAAAGAAGGCTTTAGGCGGTAGTAGGGTTTCAGAAGCCAGTTCTTTGCAAAAGTGGAAGGCAGTTGAAAAGCGAACCTAGTAAGCGTGTTGTGACTAGAGGAAAGAAAACCAAGAAAATAGAAATTAATTCTCACCATGTTGCGAATACACAGGCGGAGGCTATTGAGCAGCCTCGCCTAGCGTTATGAATCTCTTAAGTTAGAACTACCGGAGGTTTGGGAGTCCCGGGTGAGTTCGTGATCTTTGCCTATTGGTAAAGGAAAATCATCCCATTATTTTGTTTTTTATGGAAACAAAGTGTAGAAAAACTAAGTTGGAGTTGCTTTGGGTAAAGATGGGGTATGGGGGTCTTTTTGTTAGGGCCAGCAGTTTTGACACGACCCATGAATCCGACATGAACACGACAAAAAATTAGCGGGTTTGGGTTTACCTTAAACGCGTTTGGGTCATAAATGGGTGGACCCTTTTATCTTGCTTAAACGGGTCGTGTCGCGGGTCACTCGCGAGTGACCTGCCAGACCCGTTTATGGGATTTTTTTTTCCTATCTAATCTACGGCTAAGATGAAAACTGAAAAGTTAAAAAGTAAAACTAAAACCTATTTTTTTTCCTTTATCACTCGATTCACTCTCAGCTACCACGTCACACTCACGCTCACAGTCACTGCCTCACGCCTCACGGTGCCTCTCATCACTCTCAATTGCGGCCTCACGCTTACAGTCTCTCTCCCATCTCCCGCAGCCCCGCTCGCCAGTCACTCTCTCCATCTCTTGTCTCTCCTTTTTGTCATTTGTTGAGAGAAAATCGTAGGCAGGGAAGCGAGAGAGGGGAGAGATGTGGATCATATGGGTGTTCTATCTGATCTCGCAACCCCTTACGGTGGGCGTGGTGATTTCCACACTCAAGTACTTCGCTGGCCCGAAGGTCCCTCGCTACGTCCTCTTCACCATCAGATACACCTGGTTCTGCTCCCTCTCCGTCATTATCCTCGTCCCCGCTGACATCTGGGCGGAAATTCTTTTTGATTGGATGTTGTGGTTGGTTTTGTTGCAGTTCTTGTTTTCATTGACTTGTTTTGAAGGAAGTAGGGTTCGTTTTTGTTATTATCTCACTTTTGGCATTTGGTTTAGTACTTTAGGGTTCAAGGTTTTGGTTTAGGGTTCAATGTTTTAGTTCACGGGTTGTGTCTTTAGACCCGTTTAGCTTAAACAGGTTCGCGGGGTCGTGTCGTGTTGACTCGTTAGACCCATTTAGCTTAAACGGTTCACGGGTTGTGTTAGGTGACCCACAAAAATTCACAGGTGGTGTCGTGTTTGGAGCCCCGACCCGTTTATTAAATGGGTAGTGTCTTGGTCTAAGCTAAACGGGTTGCAGGTCACCACGGGTTGTAAAGGGGTCGACCCATGGACCCGTTTTGCCAGCCCTACTTTTTGTGGTGTGGATCCGGTGGGGCAGAGTGGCGGTTTGGTGCTTTTCTGGTGGGATGGTGTTGACTTGGAAATACAAAATTTTTCAAGAAGACACATTAATTCTATTGTCAAAGGAGCGGGTGGTGAGAGTTACAAGCTTCTATGGGCATCTCGATTGGTCGAAGAGGCATGAATCATGGGCTTTATTGTGTTATTTGCAAAGCTATAGTCCGACTCCATGGCTGATTATAGGGGACTTTAATGAAATAATGACATAAGATGAGTAGTATGGGACCGTTATGGCACGCAAGGGACAGATGAAAGCCTTCCGTGATGTGCATCAAGATTGCTTATTGAGTGACCTAGGCTTTAAAGGATCACTTTTTACATGGATTAATGGCAGAAAGGGTGATGATTTTATAAAAGAGCGTCTCGATTGTCCAGTGGCGAACCGTGAATGGTGTGAAGAGCATCAAATGGCAGAGGTTTGGGTTCTTGCTGCGAGAACCTCAGATCATAAACCACTTTGTTTGCAGATGGGTAGGGGTGATGGTGAAAGGGAACGAATTGTCTTCTTAAAAAAGTTTAAAGTTGAGGCTTCTTGGATGGTAGATGAAGAGTACAAAACTGTTGTGGCAGATGCTTGGCTAAATGATGGGTTAGGAGGTTCAAAAATGCAGCAAGTAAGACAAAAGTTGGCTGCTTGTCAAGCCGATCTCTCCTCTTGGAGCACACGCAAGTATGGCGATGCAGAGAAAAAAATAACTCAAAAGACCAAGTAGCTGGAGTTATTACAGAGGGAGAAGGGTCCAGACAACTATGAGGCCATAAAAGTTTTAAAGCAGGAGCTTAATTTTATTATGGAACAAGAGGACATCAAATGGAAGCAAAGGGCCAAACAGAATTGGTAACAACATGGGGATCGAAACACATCTTTCTTTCATGCATGGGCTAACCATAGAAGGAACATCAATCAAATCAAGCAGGTTGTAGATGAGGCCGGCTCTATGTGGAAAAAATAGCAAGAGATTGGTGTTGCTTTTGTATGTTATTACACATCTCTGTTCACGGCTGGGGAGGTACACGGTGTGACTAATTGCTTGGGGGAGCTAGATGGCTGAGTGACAAGGGAGATGAATGATGCACTCACTAGGCCATTTACGATGGCTGAAATGGATTTCGCTCTTCACCAAATGCATCCACTAAAGTCACCGGGTCTGGATGGTTTCTCTGCCTGTTTCTACCAAAATTCTTGGCTAACAGTGAAAGGAGAGGTATGCAACGCAGTGCTTGAGTTTCTTAATTTTGATGTGTTTGATAGGGATATTAATGAGACCAATATAGCTCTTATTCCAAAGATTAGCAACCCTACTGAAGTTACGGACTTTCGGCCAATCATCCTTTGTAATGCCATTTACAAACTAATAGCCAAAGTGTTAGCAAATAGAATAAAGAAGGTGTTACTTGCTATCATCTCTCAAACACAAAGTGCATTCATTCCGTGTAGACTTATTACATTTTGGTGGCGTTTGAAGCTTTACATACTATGGATGGAAGGATGAAGGAGAGGGAGGGTCATATGACTTTAAAATTGGATATGAGTAAAGCCTATGATAGGGTTGAATGAGATTTTCTGGAAATGATAATGCGTAAGATTGGCTTCAATGATCGGTGGGTTAAACTAACCATGACTTGTGTTCGTACTGTTTCATATTCAGTGGTCGTACACAGGCAGCCTTATGGAAAGATTATTCCGACTCGAAGTATACAACAGGCAGACCCACTCTCGCCATATTTCTTTATTCTTTGTGCTGAAAGTTTGAGTTTCTTATTACAGAAGGCTGAGCGGGAAAGGAGAATTACTGGTCTTCCAATTACTAGGGGGAACTCAATTGAACCACCTGTTTTTTGCTGATGATAGCCTACTTTTCTGTAAAGCAAGTATTAATGAGTGAGCCCAGATTCAGGAGATCTTGGTGACTTATGAGAGAGCATTTGGGCAGAAACTGAATAGGGAGAAGACTTCTGTGTTCTCTAGCAGAAACACTCCGAAAGTTACAAGATCTCTCATTCTATCTTCAGCAGGGGTTTCTTCTACACAAAGGTATGAGAAGTACTTAGGTCTTCTAGCTTTTGTTGGTAGATCAAAAGTAAGTGCTTTTTCTTCTATTAAAGGGTGGATTTGGGATAGAATTTGTGGGTGGAAAGAGAAGTTTCTCTTGCAAGCGGGGAAAGAAATAATGCTTAAGGCTGTCATTTAGGCTATCCCTACTTATGCGATGAGTGTTTTCCTCTAACCCAAAACTCTTTGTCATGATATAAATTCCATGATGTCAAAATTTTAGTGGGGACACAAGGAGAATGATTCTAAAATGGCATGGATGAGTTGGGAGAAGCTTAGAAAGGCTAAGGAGATGGATGGCATGGGTTTTAGAGATTTGGAATGTTTTAATGTAGCTTTTCTTGCCAAGCAAGGGTAGCAACTCATTCACAATACGGACTCTTTGGTTGCTTGGGTCTTTAAGGAAAAATACTATCTACATGCATCTTTTCAAACCTCAACCTTAGGTACAAGACCCTTTTATGCTTGGAGGAGTATTTATGCTTCCAAAAACCTTCTACATGAAGGAATGATGTGGAGAGTTGGTGATAGGAGGTTTATAAAAATTTGGAAGGACAGGTCCCTTCCCCATCTACTTATTCTGTATAATCTCCAGTTAATATTCTTGAGCATAATGCCAGGGTGTGCTCTTTGATTGACGATGACACATGGTGGTGGAATAAGGCATTGGTTTGTAATATTTTTGGGAAAAATATAAAAAAGCCCCCTCAACTACCAGCCGTTTACGATTTAGCCCCATGAACTTTCAAAAGTGATAAAATGGCCCCTCAAATTACCTGACAGTTGTATTTTGGCCCCCTCCGTTAGTCAAGACCGTCAAATTGGATGGAAAATACAAAACGACGTCGTTTTTTGGTGTTAAGTTACTAAAATGCCATTTTGAAAAAAAAAATCAATTTAAAAAGGGAAAAATATAAAAAAGCCCCCTCAACTACCAGCCGTTTACGATTTAGCCCCCTGAACTTTCAAAAGTGATAAAATGACCCCCTAAACTACCTGACAATTGTATTTTGGCCCCCTCTGTTAGTCAAAATCATCAAATTGGATGAAAAATACAAAACGACGTTGTTTTTTGGTGTTAAGTTACTAAAATGCCCTTTTGAAAAGAAAAAAAAAGCAATTTAAAAAATAACCCCCAAAAACGACATCGTTTTGAAAAAAAAAAAGAAAGAAAGAAGAAGAAGAACGGTGGGGCTCACCAGCCACCCCTAAACCACTGTTCTTCTTCTTTGGTAAACTCCACCCTTTGTCCGGGCTGAATCACAACCTCCAGTTCGTGCAGACCCGCGCGACCTCGCAAACGGTGGAATTGCGGCTTGATGGTCATTGGCAAGCCTCACCCCGCGTAGCAATTTTTATTGTAAAACACAAAGAAAGACAATGCATCGTGACCGCACAGGGCAGGAAGGAAAGCCGGCAGGCATCAGGCCTTGTCCTGTAAGGCTGCAACATCGTGTCGGACCCTGCATTCTTCCCGGTGAGATTTGAATGCAGGGCATATCTGGGTCGTCCATGGACCAACAGTTTGGCACCAATAGCTCTCCGCGAGCCCTGGTGTACGAACCCAAACACCTCCCAGTGGTTGCCCACGACCCTCTTAGCTTTATTTGGCCTCACCTCGCCGGTGTCCTCGCCTCGAGGCGACCCACCACACTAGCAAGTCAGCACCCCCGCTTCGCCTGTGTCCTCGCAGCTATCCCGCTTCACCCAGTGAGTCCACCGTTCTTCTTCTTCTTTCTTTTTCTTTTTTTTTTTCTATTAAAAACGACGTCTTTTTTGGGGGGCATTTTTTTAATTGATTTTTTTTTTCAAAAGGGCATTTTAGTAACTTAACACCAAAAAAACAACGTCTTTTTGTATTTTCCATCCAATTTGACAGTCTTGACTAACGGAGGGGGCAAAAATACAATTGTCAGGTAGTTTGGAGGGCCATTTTATCACTTTTGAAAGTTCAGGGGGCTAAATCGTAAACGGCTGGTAGTTGAGGGGGCTTTTTTATATTTTTTCCTATTTTCTAAAAGGGCATTTTAGTAACTTAACACCAAAAAACAACGTTGTTTTGTATTTTCCATCCAATTTGACGGTCATGACTAACAGAGGGGGCCAAAATACAACTGTCAGGTAATTTGGAGGGCCATTTTATCACTTTTGAAAGTTTAGGGGGCTAAATCGTAAACGGCTGGTAGTTGAGGGGGCTTTTTTATATTTTTCCCAATATTTTTAACAAAGAGGAAGCAAATATCATATGTTGCATGCCCATTTGTCCTATGCAGCAACATGATCGGTTGGTGTGGGCAGGTTCTGCGAAGGGGGATTTCAATGTGAAAAGCGCGTATCACTTTGCTAAATCCTTGGTGGACAGTACTTAAGGGAGCAATTCTTCTACGGAGAATGTTACAACAATCTGGAAGGCGGTGTGGTGGGTGAGGGGACCTAGAGTTCTAACGACATTCCTATGGAAGGCCTGTGCAAATATTTTACCGACTAGAGACAATCTGCGTAGAAGAGGTGGTGTTGAAGACTCTATATGTCCTATTTGCAAGCTTGAACCCGAGATAGTAAGTCATGCTCTATGGAATTGCTCGGCAGCTTCAGACGTCTGGCGTGAATGTCCTCCACGGATCTAGAAATGTGCAATTGTTGATGATTGTTTCTTGAATATTTTTAACCAATTGCAGGGAAAGTTTGGGATGGAAGAGTTGCAGCTTATAGTAATAATGGCTTGATTGATCTAGCTCTAGCGTAATGAGGTTGTGTTTGGTGGGGATTTTTGGTCCCCTTCAGACTTGGTTAAACAAGCTAGAGAACAACAAGAAGCTGCAAATTTTGTGGATCAAGCCCAACGTGATAATCTATTTAAGCCAACCGTTTCTTTGGAGGTTAGTTGGAAAGCACCGATTATGGGGACAGCTAGTGAAGGCAAAAAGGGATGCAACGGTTGATCGAGGTGGAGGGAAAATAGGAATTGGCGTGGTTGTGCGTGATTTTGCAGGAAAATTTGTTGCTGCCCTCGCTTATGGCTTGCCTGCGGCAATGGACCCAAACTGTGCGGAANAAGGGCATTTTAGTAACTTAACACCAAAAAAACAACGTCGTTTTGTATTTTCCATCCAATTTGACGGTCTTGACTAACGGAGGGGGCAAAAATACAATTGTCAGGTAGTTTGGGGGGTCATTTTATCACTTTTGAAAGTTCAAGGAGCTAAATTGTAAACGGCTGGTAGTTAAGGGGGCTTTTTTATATTTTTTCCTATTTTCTAAAATGGCATTTTAGTAACTTAACACCAAAAAACGACGTTGTTTTGTATTTTCCATCCAATTTGACGATCATGACTAACAGAGAGAGCCAAAATACAACTGTCAAGTAGTTTGGGGGGCCATTTTATCACTTTTGAAAGTTCAGGGGGCTAAATCGTAAACGGCTGGTAGTTGAGGGGGCTTTTTTATATTTTTCCCAATATTTTTAACAAAGAGGAAGCAAATATCATATGTCGCATGCCCATTTGTCCTATGCAGCAACATGATCGATTGGTGTGGGCAGGTTCTGCGAAGGGGGATTTCAATGTGAAAAGCACGTATCACTTTGCTAAATCCTTGGTGGACAGTACTTAAGGGAGCAATTCTTCTACGGAGAATGTTACAACAATCTGGAAGGCGGTGTGGTGGGTGAGGGAACCTAGAGTTCTAACAACATTCCTATGGAAGGCCCGTGCAAATATTTTACCGACTAGAGACAATCTGCGTAGAAGAGGTGGTGTTGAAGACTCTATATGTCCTATTTGCAAGCTTGAACCCGAGACAGTAAGTCATGCTCTATGGAATTGCTTGGCAGCTTCAGACGTCTGGCGTGAATGTCCTCCACGAATCTAGAAATGTGCAATTGTTGATGATTGTTTCTTGAATATTTTTAACCAATTGCAGGGAAAGTTTGGGATGGAAGAGTTGCAGTTTATAGTAATAATGGCTTGATTGATCTGGCTCTAGCGTAATGAGGTTGTGTTTGGTGGGGATTTTTGGTCCCCTTCATACTTGGTTAAACGAGCTAGAGAACAAGAAGAAGCTGCAAATTTTGTGGATCAAGCCCAACGTGATAATCTATTTAAGCCAACCGTTTCTTTGGAGGTTAGTTGGAAAGCACCGATTATGGGGACAGCTAGTGAAGGCAAAAAGGGATGCAACGGTTGATCGAGGTGGAGGGAAAATAGGAATTGGCGTGGTTGTGCGTGATTTTGCAGGAAAATTTGTTGCTGCCCTCGCTTATGGCTTGCCTGCGGCAATGGACCCAAACTGTGCCGAAGCATATGGCGTGTGGAAATTGGCTGAGTTTTGCTCTAGAGAAGGCTATCGTAAGCTTGAGGTGGAAGGAGATGCGCTTGAGATTTTCAAGCCTTACGTGCAGACTCAGTTTGCCGTAGCAGTTATGGTCAATTGGTGGAAGGGGCAAAGTTGTTGCTCAATATGGCAGACCAGTGGGAAGCAAAGCATGTGCGCCAGTCTGGAAAAAATACAGCTACTCATTCACTAGCCCAATTTGCTTTGATTTGTAATGTACAGCAAACTTGGCACTTGGAGTGTCCTACATGCATCCAGGAGATTATTCTTGTTGAGCAAGAACTTATTTGATTTATAAGATTGGATTACCATTTCAAAAAAAAAAAAAAAAGATTTACTAATATTAAGGGCACGAGTTGTAGTTCGAAAAGTGTTTAATTTCCTCGTCTCGTCTTTTTCCATTCTCTTACGAATTAGTGACTTCTGCTTCATAAAATATGATCAATAACCGATTAAACTACTTCTTGAAGACAATATATAACACATCTCTTGCTTCAAATAACCGCACTTGTCGTCGCCCTCCCTAGACGTACATCCTAGAGATGAAAGCACTTCATGCGTTATTCCCAGCCAAAAAGATGAACATCTAATCACCCACTAAACAAGCCCACTAGTCATTTATTGTGGCAGAACCTCAGGGGAACCGCTTAGTATTTTGATAAATCTTGATGCGTCATGAGTGCAACTTATGGCCTCCAGTTTTCTTTTCGGTGCAGCAATATCTGTATACATTAATAGACATTATAGACTTCAAATTTATTCTTTCTTGTGGTGCTTGTATGGCTGATTTGCAGCCATTCGTTACAAACGAAAGACTATGACTGATATTAATTAGACTCGCCCACTATCTAATCGAAGGTGAATTTTATAAAAGACCTACTATTATTACGAATATTTGAACCCGCTCGCCAACGTCTTTTGCCACTAATTTTCAACAGAAAAAACAAATGATAAAAAGCTCAAAGTGATGTTAAATGGTTATCATATTAAATCACAAAATACAAAAGAAGACGCCAAGGCGGTTCCCTTCTCTTGGACACTTCCAGCCGGGTTCCCCTGATATGAAGAAAAAGTACAGACGACAGGCATCCCCTCCCTTGTTGCTTTGCGGGCTGAGGATAATATGTGTCGCCCAACTTGATGCCTTGCATGATTTTAAGATGCAATATCTTAAGATGTCTTTTTTAAAAAAAAAAATAGATTATATAATTCTAAATCGATCAATGGGACTTGCTTGCAGCAAGAAAGCTGTTTTATAAGATTCCTTTCTTTTATATATATATATATATATATATAAAAGTAGTTTTAATTAGAACTAACATTTTTTCGATACAATCTGTAAACCTGACACAAATTCAACACGAAATTAAATAGTTAAAATTGAAGAATTTGACATATTTAATTAAATGGTCAAGTTACGATTAACCTATATAGTATTATACTCATGCCTCAATATGATTTGAACCCGACACGTGACATAATGAATGACAATTTTTGACATGACCCGTGAACCCGACATAAGCCCAATGCAAAATTAGAGAGTTAGAGTTGAAGAGTTAACTCAATTAATTAAATAAGTTGAGTTATGGTTAATCTATATAGTTTTTCACACATTGACACAACTTGAACTTAACATGCAAACACGAATTGACACTCTTAGTTTTAACTCAAGTAGAAGGTAATTTTTAAGAAATTGATATTTGTCCTCCTATCAATAGTGGTGTCAACCCAATCCTGGTTCCTAGTTGGTTATTGGCCAAAATCGGGAACAGAAATTGAGTACCCGATTACCCAATTATACAATAAGCGGTCACATCTGGTTGGTACCCGGTTATCTAGACTGAGTGACCCAATTTAAAAAAAAATATAAAAATCATTTTGGGCTTATTTTAAGTATTGGGCCTAATTTTTGGGCTTATTTGAGAGATTGGATCTAAGTTTTGTGCTTAATTTTACAATTATTTGCCCATTTTTTGAAAAACACAATTACATTTTTGTCCTAATGAGTTGGACTTTGTTGTGGTTATTTGAAGAAAAAAAAAACCTAAAAAATCCCAAAAAAATCATTGTTTTTGGCTTTTTTGGCCTAAAAAGAATTAAAAATCCAATGTTTAAAAATGTCCTAAAACTTCATTGTTTTAAAATGCCCTTAAAATCCAATGTTTAAAAATGTCCTAAAATTTCATTGTTTTAAAATGCCCTTAAAATTCAATGTTTACAAATGCCATAAAAATTCAATGTTTAAAAATGCCCTAAATTTTTTAAAAAAATATATATATATTTTTATATATATACCCTATTACCCGGTTATAACCGGGTACTAAAAACCAGAACCGAAACTGGCTACCCAATTACTGATTTCAAAACCGGTTTTTCGGTTTCCAATTGGTACCCCTTTTCTTTTTTTTTTGACACCCCTACCTAACAAGATCAACAAAGTTAGTCTGAAATTCCTGTTATAAGCCCTACTCATGGGATTTAAGGCAAATAGTGTGTTTCTTGACCATTTTTTAATAGAATTAACAAAGTTAGAGCAAATTTTAATGAAAAAACAGGTAATTTTTACATTCTATTAAAAAGAAGCGTTTACTTTTTTATAAAATGAGTTAAGAGTAAGTTCCTCCACTCCATCTTTGTCTATTTTGCAATTAGAGCGATACAAACATGCTACCTAAATACTTGAGTAGATAATAATCTAAATTTAATCGTTGAAGTGATAAGTAGAACATATTCTTACGTCAAGTAAAGAAGGAACATAATCTTGGACTCTTCCAAAATGCAATAGGCCAGAAATACAACAACTTTCCTTACAAATATTAATTGTGAAAAGGCAAATGGTATTGCATCAGAAGATCAATCTCACCCTCCTCAGCCTCAGGGATTAATTAGCTTTCACTAAAACGAAGCAAAAATTAGAATTAAACCTATATGCATCATAGGAAACTCGACCATTTGGATGTGAATTTGTTTACCTTTTTTCCTTCAAGTCATATATATTTTTTGGAAAATTATCGAACTAATCAAATGGAACCTCAGAAGAAAATTAAATAATAAAGAAAAAGAAAAGAAAAGAAACTTTACCAAACACTACCTAGTCTCCCCTCCTCTCCCATTGAGTAGGGAGGAAGAAGAAAGAGAAGCAAAACTATTCTCCATACCTCTATTCCTCGTGAACGCGTCGGAGCTCATCTTACCATACGATGATGAAGACGCAAATGAGTGCACAAAATTTTCGAACCCCTCCACGTGGCCCTTCCCTCCATTGTACTCCCCCGGTGCTCCCAAGTCGTCCAAGATCTCAGCCTCTCCTTCCAAATACATCACCACGTGTCTCATGCTGGGCCGTGCTATCGCCGCATTGTTTGAACACATCAGCCCTAACTTCAACACCATCACCACCTCGCCCTCATCAAACTGCCCATTCATCCGACGGTCCACCACGTCAAGCAGCCTCCCTTCTATGAACCTGTCCCACACCCAATCCACCAAAACTAACTCTTCCGGCATTGCCTTTGGATCAATCGGCCGGCGGCCGCAAACGACCTCAAGCAAAAGCGCGCCAAATGCGAACACATCGGAGCCAGCGGTGGCCTTGCCGGTTCTAGGCAGCTCCGGTGCAAGATACCCGAGAGTGCCTACGACCCGAGTGGTGCTCGGGTTTGCCCCGTGCTCGTACAATCTCGCAAGCCCGAAATCACCTAGTCTTCCGTTGAGCTCACCGTCGAGCAACACATTGCTCGCCTTCACGTCTCTGTGGATCACAACCTGTTCATAGCCTTCGTGTAAATACAGAAGCCCAGAAGCGACGCCCTTTATGATATTGAACCTTTCCTCCCAACTGAGAACTCTTTTTGGCTCATCAAACAAGAACTTATCTAAGCTCCCATTGGCCATAAAATCATACACAAGAAGAAGATCGCCTCCTCTGCGACACCAACCCAATAACTGAACCAAATTCCGGTGCCGAAGCCGGCCGATGCTTGCGATTTCTGAGATGAACTCAGGCAGACCCTGTTTGGAATCGTGCGAGATTCTCTTAACCGCAACTTCGGTCTTCGAATTTGGAATCGTCCCTTTGTAAACTCGACCGAATCCGCCATGCCCGAGTAGCTCTTTGTCTTTGAAGCCATTGGTTGCTTTCTTCAGTTCTTCGTAAGAGTACCGATGCGGGCCTAGTTCGAGCTCCCAATCTTCGATTATGTCTGCGTTCTTTATTTTTCGGAAGATGTAAATGGCAACGGCGATTGCAGCTAGTGCAAGAATAACCGCTGCAACAGAAACTCCTACTGTAAGAGCTGTGTGGTTCTTCTTGGGTCCTGGTAGAGAAGGCAGAGAAGAGAGAACCAGGGCTGGAGCTTGCCCGTTAATCTTGAAGCTCCATCCCAAGAGGTGGTGTGAGCTGGCGAGCAAACCCGTTGAAGCAGAGAAACCGACGAACATAAATTTCTGGAGGATCGGTGAGAGATCTATAGGAAATGACAAGATTGGCTTTCTGGGTTTTGAAGAAGACGGCGAAATCGTTACGTGGAGAACATTTCCAACCGAATCGTAGTCGATCCACGCCTGAATAGCTTTCCCACTCTTGAGGTTAAGATCCTGTTTGGTCGAATCGTCGGTGAAATAAGCTGCGGTGGCGGAGTGGTTGGAGGCTAAGCTGTTGATGTCGACGCCGACATGGTTGTCGTTGATGTCGCCGAACTCGAAGTCTTGGACAGTGTCGAATTCAACCGCGAAGAGATGGTTGGAGAAATTTCCCATGTCGCTGGAATTAAGAAGTCCCAAGTACTGGCTGGGGAGAGCTTTAAGATTCTTGGAGGGAGCGATTGCGAAGGCCATGCCATGGCCTCCGAGCTTTGGATACTCCGGGACTATAGCAAAAACAAAGGAGGTGGAGAAGGAGAAAGCTTTACCATCGGTGGAGTTCTTGAACTGAAAAGGAGATGCATAGAAGGCATGCCCCATTAACCGACTGGTCTCGTTGGTTAACTCAAGAATCCCTGTTTTTTGGATGTTAGCGATGCCGTTTAAGGTTATGTTGGTGCCAACATCTTTGAATCCGGGAAAGAAGAGCTGGTTGAGCTGGGATGAAACTGGGATTGCTAGGAAGATAAGCGCAGAGAAGATCCAAAGAGATTTGGCCATGGATTTGGGACAAAGATTCAAGTCATGAGATTTAGAAGAGGTAGGTGAGATTAGGAAGTACTATAGGATTTAAGAGAAGCAGCCAGGTTGGTGAGATTAGAACTTGGTAATGAATAAAGTGGAAGCATAAAAGAGTTGAACGACGAAACTATGGAAGTGGGTTGACGCAGGAGATCTGAAACTTGTGGCAGAAGCACATCAAGACGACTACAGGCGTTCAGGCCATGGGGTCATCACATGGGCTGGACGGGTAGCAGTTACGGATGGATGATAATGGAGACAGCAACCTACGAATATGAAAAAAGCATCATCGTATATGTATATATATGTGTTTCCATTTTGTAGCTGGACACCTAGAACTACACAACAGAACACTCTCGAACTCCGAAGTCACACAAGCATCGGCCACCAGATGGCTTGTTTTATCTGTTCAAGAAATAGCTTGATTTATTATATATAAGTAATAGCTAAATCTTTTTTTAAAAAAAAAATAGATCGTGTTATCTCGTTGTTGAATTTATTATCGAATTATTTATTTCTAGGAATTAAACGAAATTGAGGAGGATATATTTCCTGAATTTCTATTGACAGGGGCAGGGCCCTCTGTTTTAGACTTTCTAAAAAGTTTCCATCTTTTCTTATCTCTTTCGATCATTTTAATTAATTCATAACGTATTTAATTATTATAGGGGTTTGTTAGGGGTTCTTTTTATAATGTTTTCTTGATATTTTTTTAGTCTTATATATAACATGATTTAAGAAAAAATAAAATTGTATTACTTTTTTTTGCTAATAGATTAATTTTTATAAGTTAATAATTAGGTTCTAATGCTTTAAAACTTGTTTTTTGGATTTAAAACTAAAACTTAAGGGTGAAAGGTTAACCTTTTAGGGATGGTATCACTCAAAATAAATTTGATCATCCTAAATTTGATACTAATGTCTCAATTTTAATGTTAATGCCTCACAAATTTGGTGTTAATGCCTTAAATTTATTGTTAATACCTAAAAAAAACTGATGATAAAGGTCACTATAATTTTATTTTTTCTTAAATAATATTTATGTAAGACCGAAAAAATACCAAAATTCTTATGGAAAGAACCCTAACATTTTTCATTATTATAAGTGGAAAATGATGATGCGGTGGGTTGTGGTTGTTGTATCTTTAAGCATTGAATCTGACTTTTCTGTACTTTATAATTAGGAAAAAAAAAAAAAAGAAATTAAACTTATCATCTTTTTCCTTTTTGTTATTTTTTATTTTTTTAATTCATGGAAGAGGCCTTTAATAATTGAGGTCTTGGGCAACCACCTAAATAGACTTATGAATTTTTAAGAGGTAGCTCAATCAATTATAGATCATGTCTCATAGAGTGAAGATCATTAGTTTGAGTTCTCCCTACTCTTTTCCTTGTATAAACATGTCAAAAAAAAAAAAAAAAATTAGAATTATGGAAGAGCCACTTGTAGATAGTCTTTTGATTTAATACTAAGTTTATACATGATTTCAAGACATTCTAATACAACTTATTAGTCGTTCCATATGTGACTCGACTATAAAGTTGTAACCTGTTTGAATCATCTCCTCATACTCGACATAGTGGCCAACTGTTATACCAAATGATATAAATTTTGAGTATAATTCTTTTTTATAAACTGACTTATAAGAAAGATGAATGCTACAGTTCCTCCTAATGTTGTTTTAATCATACACGAATATTATTTTCTATTTTTTTCCAAGGGATTGTTAAGGTAAGGTTTTTTTTCTGCTTTTAAAAAAAATATATTAATGTATGACTAAGAGAACACCAAAAAATCATCAAGGGTACGTGATGGTTCAATGGTCCAAGGAAATTCCTAAGTGGTCAAGGCATGTATTAGAACATGTGTTTAAATCTTCGTAATGAAGAATCCTCATATATGCCTGATTAATATTAGTTACTTTGGATTTTCTTTGATGCTTTGGTGGAGCTGAATTAGGTTATGATTCAGTCGAATTTGAGGGAGTGCTTGCGGTTTTCACCGTCTAAGCTCATTTTGTACGACTTTCAACGAATAAGTGCTACTATGATTATGCCCAAATAAAATACAAAAACAAGAACTTACTAATCATAGTTTTTGGAAATATTTATTTCCCCAGTGCAATAGCGTCATGCAGGGAAAAATGTGGCCCAAAGTGGAAATTTGACAATTGTAGTTCAACTATAATCACAGACAGAGAAACAATGTTCTCTTCGTTCAACTAATTAACACTGTGCAGTCTATGCAGTTGAGGACTTTTGGTAAATTAATGCTTGTTATTGTTGCTAATTACCAATTAGGTGAAGACGAATCTTTTTTTCTTTTCTTTTTTTTTTTATCAACTTCGGAGACTAGGCAGACTCCAATGTCACCAATTTCACCCACTTTCCGCACTCCACTGTCTCCAATGCCTTCGGTCTTTATTCAAGGAAATTAATAACGTCTTTGAACATTGTCCGTTAGAGCATTAACAATGAAATAGTTAAATGTCATTTTTATCTAAAATAATTTTTTAAATTAATAAAATATCTTCTACATTGGATAAGCTAAAAAAAATATAGAATAAATTTTTTGTTAAATGAACTAAAAAAAAAAGCTACATGTAGCGGCAATATTGAAAAATCTATTTTTCTACATTTTCTCAACGTCTGTTTTTTTCTTCCACCATCTCTCACAAAATTTTCTTCCCACGTTTTTTTTTATTGTTTCTCTCACCTGTTTTCTCTTTTTTCAAAATTTTCTCCTACTATTTCTCTTTCACATCTCATTTTTTTCAAAATTTTCTCCTATTATTTCTCTCTCCACATCACTTTTTTCTCAAAAGTTGAAAAATAAGATATTAAGAAAAATATAATCATTATAAAAAAAATAATTAAAATTAAATGATATAGATAAAAATATAACTAATCGGATGTAGGAGGTCCTTAAAAAGTTATTAACCAAATTAGATAAATTGAGTTTTGAGAAGTTATTTTACATAAAAAATTAGCCCCTCCATTGTGAATGCCCTTAATCGTGATAGTGCTAACGTGTTTCCCATTCTTAAACTATTTGTTTTCCCTTTTCTTTTTCTTTTTTTTCTTTTGGACATGTCCATGTAAGGGTAGGGAAGGAAAGATTTGAACTTATGACCTCCACTTCATAAGGCATGATTCAATTAATTTTTTGTTTTCCTTTATAATTGTACGTATAAATACCTCAATATCCGGTGTTTATCTTTAAGGTTAAATATTTTATTAGTATATAGATTTGCATTTTTTAATTTTTGTTTTCACCTGAAATATAAATTTTATCATAAATAGTACTTTACTGATAGAAAAAAAAAAAAAAAANCAATTATTGTCTGCCATTTTTCTGTTTCCCTCATAGCCACGTTCCTCTTCACAACCATATTTAATATCCATGTCATGTTTTAAGCGATTAACATAAAAAGCCACTTAAAACACGTCACATCAGTCAGTGTGATAAATGAGTATGAAGAATTATGATTGTTTACTAGGTCCAAGGCCAAAAGATAAAAAGTAATGTTATTTATAAGTAAACTGCTAAATGACTGATATACAACTATTACACAATCTAGCTAGCAGTCGTATAATAACATTACTCAGAGATAAATAGTAGAAGTTATTCTTGTGTCTCCCTAATTTCTGTTTCTTCCTTCCCCCCACTTTCAAACAGATCTGGAAGTTCCTTTTTTAATAAAGTTTATAAATAGTTCTAACTGGTCCTTAAATCCTTTTCGAATCTGTCTATATCGCAGGGTTCAAAGACAAAAAACATAATAATTTCATAAGTGGTTTCTTGCTCCATATTATGTCACCGGCCCTTTTCATTAAAACATTCACCTAAAAGTATTTGAACAATGCATATGTTCCTTTTCTATCCAAGTCAGCATTTCGTATGAAGACTAGCTATTGTCTTTTGTCTTTTGTCATCCATGATAAACCAGTAGCTGCCCCCATGGTTCTATATATATAATCATCATCACTTTTTTCTTTGATATTTATCTATTTACAAATTACTAAATCTACGCTCATGAGATATAATATACTAATAATCAATTCAAATCTACCATATAATCAATATATATTTACCAATTGACTGCCCAGGGAAGGTGTCCACAAGCTTCACAATGTCCTTCTTGGGAATTCCGTCTGTCCTGAAGATACCAGAGCAGACACCAATGCAGTCTTCACGAGATGGTGCCCAGTAGAACTTTTCCATGCGACCATCCCGGATGAGAGGGGCATACAATGTGGAGAAGTCATTACCGGTGACCACGACCGGAACCCGGGGATTCTCCTCCTTGTTGTACATACCTATATTGATTAAATGATTAAATATATATTTTTCAAACTTTGTTTTCGTCTTTTAGTTAAGATTTTAGCAATACCAGGAAGCTGGACATTGGTTGGGCTATCAGCAATGTTCATGAGGGTGGCATTCACCATCTGGTTGTTCACCGTGTATTGGGTGGTTCCGCCGAGGCGGCCCGCTCCGGCGTCCAGGTCATTGATGAATAGGCAGCACATTTTTCCCTTCCTGACGATTTCTGCTGCTTCTCGGTACCTTTGCCTAATCAGTTTTGCAGGCTCTCCAGCACTCCCACTCTCTAATTCTCCAGCACTCATCATGATGGGGCTGAAAATTCCCAATATATTCTATAATATTTTCACAATTCTTGTGAGGAATAAGAGAAGTGGAAGAAATTGACTCACTTGATTCCCATTTTGGCAAAGACAAGCTCACATTGGAATGATTTTCCTTGTCCTTTGCCTCCCCAGATACCCAAGATGAGAGGAACCTGCCACAATTCTTCACCAATCATCCACATCTCTGAAAAATTATCATAAATTTTGCAACAACTAAAACTGTGCCTTACGAACCTTAATGTTTGGCAGGCTCAAGAAGTTCTTGGTGATGTGAACAACAACCTTGTCCATGAACGCGGGAGCAATGTAAAATCCATCCACGTTGTTATCAAGGTTGAATCTGGAAAATCAAAAGACAGAGACCCATCTGATATGTTCTCAAAAATAGAAAAACAGATCCTGGTAATAACCAAAAATCAATCTCCAACATCTATGTTTTTCAAGGTTTTAGTTACTAATTGAGGTTAAAACCGAAGACCCATGTGATAAATGTCGAAAAACTTATTTGGAAATACACAAATCAAAACACGAATTACTTACTGGCGAAGGCCAGCGCTGGCGTAATCGTAGGAGCTCATGACAGCATGGTGAGTCCCGGAACCCATAGGAGCTTGGAAGAGAGTGTCTACCATTCCCTTTCCTCGAGTAATGTCCTGCTGATCGTCGGAAATGTCGAAGGTTAGTCCTCCCCATCTGTCCTTGGAGCTGTGCTTCTCCTCGTCATATTCTGCAACAGGCTTGAAATTCCCAGATGATATCCTCTGCTGGGTGATCTTGGAAATGGAGCTCACCCTCTTCAAGCTGTTGCCCAAAAATGCCGAGCTTGGAGCCAAAGCTCCTGCCCGAGAGCCATTCAATTTCAACTGCAAAAAACATGCTCCTTTCTTTACACCTAGTAAAGTACAAGATTCAAATGAAACCACTGAGTCCATTAACTAATTTTGACAAACCCTGAAACCCAGGTGCAAAATTAAACCTTTTTTTAATTTTATTTTAAATGAGAATGAATTGAGAACAGAGGAAAAAACTCAAAACTCTAAAGCAACATGCAGAAGTGCATACGAAACTGGCTGAATTCTTCGATGAAGACAATGGAAGAGAGCAAATACAAGAGCGTATTCGGTGAAAACAGAGTAAAATGGAAATCGAGTTGTATGGTATGAAAAGGGCGAGAAAAACGTACTACCGATGCTCTGTTAACAGTCCCTACAGTTGGAACTGAGGCAGCCATTGATTGCAGAAGGCCCAAACGTTTCTGAATTACTTCTGATCAAGTGGGACTGAAACTATTTTGGGATGTTGTCTTCGAGAGGAATAGAGAGAGGAGGAGGGTGAGAAGGACTTTATAGGGGTGAGCTCTGGAGTGTGGAGAAAACGTGAAAATGAAATGGAAATCCTGTCGATTGGCTTACGAATTTCCTAACGGCCAAACAAATGGTATTGGCTGTATTGCGCGGCTCTTGGGTGAGATGGATGCTGGTTTTGGAGTGTGGGCTTAGACCATGTAATTTGGTTACAAACAAAATGGAGGCTTCTCCCTACCTACCCAAAATTTATTTATACAATTAAATTTTATATGAATGCACGCGCTTTCAGGCTCTGGCTTTTCAAAAACTTTTTTTTTTTTTTTAAATGTTCATATATACAACAGTGGAAAGATAAATTGAGCATTTATTTTGAAGTGGGCTTAATTTCAAAGGGTTCGCATCTATTTCTTTGTATCTTCAATTTACTTAAAAATATTGCAATTTTCAAGCGCGGGTTTCCTTTTTGCTAAGCAACAAGGCATGGCTTTTTGTCTGGTTCTAGTTCTAGATTAAACAGCGCATCGTTCGAACTATTGCGTTATATTTAGCTGCATCCGGTTTATGATCGACATGTTTGTCGTGTTGTAGAGCACGTAGTGGCGTGGGCAATGACCATTCGGGGGTTACACCATGCTGGTGACGGGCGTAGTGGGGTCCAGGAATGGAGCAGATTTTCTATCTTGGGCTCTCTTTTCCATACGCGTCTTTTTGTCAGGAACAAATTCTCAATTTGGTCGTAGATATTTGCTAAAGCAGTCCGGCCCACCAAAGCAAACATCTTGGGCCCATTCTTCAGTTTTCCAATACGCCCATGTGGCCACAGAATAGTCCAGGCCTTTGTTGGGGACCAATCTAACCCAAGCCCACAAAATTTACACTTCCATGTTGACAAAACGGCTGGTGAAGAGTTATAATTATAGCATATGGCATTAATTGGACAGCAAATGATTGGTTTTCTATAAATACGTACGGTCTACCCTTGTTGTCGCCCCGTTTTGGGCATATGAAAAGGTCAACCGCCTTCTTTCTCTCTTGTCTTCCGTTTAATAAAATAGTAAAAATCTTCAAAACCCCAATTTTGAGGATATCCAATATTCAATTTCCCTCCATTCTCAGCAAACTTCCATGCATGCCAAACTGTTCATTTTTTAAGAGGAAGATATATCTATACATACGTAACATACAGCTATATATCCTACGTTAAGTTCAACAAGAAAGAAGATATATATATCTAATAAGAAATGTTAAATTCACAACGTACATAGATTCAATAAAGATTCATACGTGTCATTTGAAAAATTATTATTTTTTTTTTAATTTTTTAAATGACATGTATGAAAAAAGTTGGATCTTTGTTGGGTTTATGTTGTAGCTGTATCACATCTTATATCCAATACGGCCATCTGATGTCATTTACCCTTTGGACCATCTGCCTACAAGAATTAATTAATTATTGAATTCAACGACAAAAAATAAATCCAGGAATCAAGAGTACTACACTTCTCATATGAAGATCTGAACCTTGATTTGGAATTGAATTTCTTAAGCTAGCAAGCATTAACTTCATCAATATGATCATATATATAAACTTATAATATTGTGTCATATCAGCAAGAATAAGACCGGCGAAACGGAGTGGCCGAACCACCACTATGGCTATTGGGGGTGGTTTAGCCACTCATTTAATCCTTTAATTTGTCTAGTTGTACTTGTTTACGATAAGAAATGATTAATCACTTTTTAAAACTAGAGAACTATTTGTCAAAATTTGAAATCATATGGACTAAAACTGCATTTATCCATTCTCCATAATTTAGAAGATTTAAGTTTGATATATTTGGCTAGAATCACTGTCCATACTGGAAAATGGATCTTAGATATAATATTGGTAGTAAGCACATATTGCCAAGGCATATTTTCAAACAACAAATGGATCGAAAGGAATTCAGAAAGATGGAAATTTTAAACATAACCATAGCCAAATTATCAGTATAAAATAACAAGAACTTCTTTGGGTTCAGTCCTCCAGATTCACGAAATAATGAACATAAACACAACCAAAGCATTTATCATCTTCATCTCTTCTTGAAAAAATAAAATAAAAAACAAGTTGAGAAAAATAAAAAACAATCTCACCCAAGTCGAAAGAATATCGTATAATATCAACTAATCAAAAAAAGAAAAAAGAAAAAAAAAAAAGAAAAACTGTTCTTCAGGCAAAAGAGTCGAGGACTTAAAAGCCCAGCATCATGACGATCATCTCCAGTCTCCACCCCACTGAACAGCACAAGAACAAGGCCAGGCATGCAATCACCGAGGCTCATACCTATATATACAACTCAACCCCACCAAAACCTCCACAATAGCAGCCTCTGCCTTCTCCAAATCGGAGTAATGTAGCGTCTGCAACAGCAGCACCGTCGGCTTCGGGTCAAACTTCTGCTTCTCATAGTTCCTCTCCGCCTGCCACTTCACCGTGTCGTGAGCCAGTGGCCCCAGCCACCCCATTATCTCCTCCAGCGCGTCCCTCCACCCCGCGGCCAGCGAGTGCCCATCGCATCCATTTGACTCCTCCTCCTTCTTCACCCAATGGCTCTTCAGCTTCGCCCTCACCGTCGCCCTCATACTCCCCGGCAACATCTCATATAGCGTTTCACGCACGCCCTCGCATATGGTTGCCGGCGCGTACAAACACCGCTCCGCGCATATTATCACGTTCGCGTAGCGCAGTGATAGCCCCGACCCTCCCACCGTCGACTCCGGAGCCAAACTGAAAACCCGGTTGTACTTTCCTGTCGCCCCGCAGTTCATGTCGCTCCTGAACCCGATTTCATCAGAGAAGAAGTTGTTCGATTCGATGCTGAAGAACCTGACTATTTCCTTCTTCTGAGAAGTCTTCGGCATCGGACCCGATCTCCAACCCGGCTTCTCGCTTGCGTCTCGGATTTCGATAAGGCAATGGTTGGATTCGTGGTCGAACCAAAAGATTTGCTTTTTCTGATTTGAATTAGCTGGACGCATATTCTTCGACAGAGAAGGTAGACCCGAAACATAGGGTCCGAAAACGGTACAGATTCGGGCGTAGACGACGCAAACGGTTCGCGCCATAAGCCCTACGCTCCTGTCGAAGCTCTGGCTCCACAACGAGATTTCTTTGTAGTGTTGCACCTGTTTTCTCTGAAACGCGATTTTCTGCTTTAGATATTCCGAATTTGTTTTCTGTTTGTTACCGAGACAGTTCTTCAACCGGTCAACTTTTCGCTCCGAAACTTCCAATTCGGCGAGCGATTCCAACGCCGCGTACAGATTGGCAGTAGTGGATATCGATTTCTCGATTCTGTCAATGATTTTCTGGACGCCTCTCGTATCGAATTCGAGTTTGCTTATGTCGATGATCCCCAGCTTCAAATCGTTGTACACAATGCCGAACCGGTTAAGCCCGAAATCGGCGCACTTCTGGCCGAGACGGGAGACGGTCTGGGCGGCGCGATTGAGATCCTCGAGCCTTTCGGCGCAAGCAAGCTTGAGAAGAAATCCTTCGTCTTGGGTGTTCAAGTAGACGACTCCTTTAGACCTCATCGTCTCTTTTCTGAGCTTCAAGATCTCGTCGTCGGCGAGGGACTTGTAGAGGGAGACGAGGCGGGTCATCGTCTTGGCTGTCTCGAACGCCAGAATTCCGAGCGTAGGCGGGTGCGATTTGTCGTGGTGCGAGAAGAGATGGTGCAGGGAGATACTCTTAGTGGCCCCCGAGAGCCAGGCCATGGTTGCAACAACCATGCCACGTAGATGATCGGTAGGGTTTTAGGGCGGAGATTATAGAAGCGAGAGTTCCCTCTCTGGTATTTGTAGGTGCGGTGGGAATGGGAGGATCTTTCGAAGCTCGTTCATGCGGACGCGTAAAAAAAAACATAAAAAATTGTAGAGTAAGATACGGAAATGTGTTCGACAAAAGAATGATGATGGGAGAGACAAAGAGTAGTGACTATGATTGGGTGTACCGCCACGTAGGATTCGGGTTTTTTTTTTTTTTTTGGTCGGGTTGAGACAAATAATTAATAATATTGGATTGTTCTACTGAGTTTCCGACTTGAGCGAGTCAGTGGTTGTTAATTTGAACGTTGATCGAAGTTCTTAATTAGATGATGATGCTATAAGCATAATAAGCCTATATATAACATATATACATATACCCGGGTCTTGCGGCCCTTGCGGGGGGCGCAACAAAGCTTTCTTTAACAAAATTTGTGGACAAAGATATTTAACACTAGCTCGTTTCTTCGTACGTGCAATCTGTAATTATTCATTGGTGCGTTTTACCACCGTGTTTTCCGTGGTGTGAAAGCACAAAAAGTTGGGGATAAAAATAGTTCCACCTGCTTTATATTTTTCACTCTCAATTTCCTTTTGTCACACCAAGCTGAAAACAATGTTTATTTATCCTTAAATTTATCATATGGATATGGTTAAGAAAAATGCTAGACCCATAATTCTTCTATAATTTGTTAACATATATTAATTGGAGCCGATGTGGGTATCTTATATTTTAAACGGCTTGCATGGTTGGTAGGTCAATCATGTTCGCATCTAAACCGGTAGCATGGAACAAGTCTTTTTTGAAGAAATCCCCAATTGTATATTAGCCGTTGTCTCTATTGTGCGTTGTGCTTAAATTGTTTGTTATCTATAAATCACTCGATTTTCATCACATAATTAATTTACGGATAAATTTTATTATCTATTTCAATGCGGACCTAAAAATATCAAAAGCTTAATTAATCTCAATTATTCTTGGCCAAGTCTTGACAATCGATTGTATTATATATTAAGATTGTAAAATAATAATAAATAAAAAAAGATTTGATAATAAGATAATCGAGAGGCTGACGATCGAGTTTTAAGATATTGCTAAAGAAAAAGTATTCATAAAGCCAACATGTTATGGCATGGAAGTTAGAATTATTACAAGACTTTTCGGAGGAATTAATGATAGCTAATTAAACTTGTTGTTACAGTGTGTGAACACAAACTAATTTGAAAGTGAGATGTGGATTGGTACTTTTGTTTTACATGTTGGAAGTCCAATCAAATGTTCTTTTTTCTCTTCCTTTTCAATCTTTTGGTTTTGTAATTTTCTATGTGGTCTGTTTTCTTTTTTTGTGACGATGAAGTCAAGGCTATGAAGTCATAACCGTGTGACTTGAACCTGATCAACTTCGCCTTTTCCCATGGAGATAAATGATAGTCATAGTCATAGTCATAGTCATAGTATCGAACCTGATTTCACACACAGGAGAGTGGAGAACCTCAGAGTCAGAGACTCCAACTGGGATCGAGAACTTGCATGGCCCCACCATTAGTATCCCATGGAAACTTCAATGATCATTTTCAGGTCGTGAGCTTAGTCAAGAAGAAGACTTTGACCAACCACAGACTTGGTTCAACTAGACATTTTATGATCGATCCTAGCTAGCTGGCTATCATGAAATTAAATTAATAATCTGGAAAATTCCCCCATGGGAAAACAAGAATATCAAGGTATGAAAGTAAAGTACCAAGACATCAGCCTACGTACGTAGCGTATGGGTTTAATTTCCTCTCAGATTCCTACTTACTTTAACGTATCATGCATAATCTAATTAATTCAATCAATGAAATATTGAATACGACGACACAATGAAAATGATCATCAAGAAAAAAAGAGTTGAAACAAATATTATAAATTATAATTGCTTTTAGATTAATGATTTGTCTATATATATATATATATATATATAGGTGTGATGTATATATATCTGACTTTCAGGATACATGGATAAATCTAGGGTAGGTAAAATCTTGTTTTCATACAAAACCATTCACATAACACGATTGTCTATTCAAATATTCAACAAATCGTGAGCAGTGATTAATGTTAATTTTGACTATCACGTCATTCACTCTATTATATAACAATTATTTAAGTATATTAAATAATATTATTCATTTTAAAATTGTTTGGACTGTTATTTATACAAGAGCCTACTAAGACTAAGACTATCTCCCATAGATAAAAATTAAAATACCTAGCTAGTTAAAAGCCATAATCCTTTACTCTCTAACAAATTTTCTATTTTTTTTATCCAAATTTATTTTAAAATATTATTTCTCACTTTTTTTTTTTATTTATTATATTCTACTTTCATAAAAAAAGAAGAAGAGAGAAACAATAAATAATTAAAATGTAACATGGAAAAAAGAGAGGCTATAGTAAATAATAAAAATAGTGACAAAAATGGTGACCTTAAACCATCCTTAGAACTTATGACTTTGATCGGGACCTGCCCAGAACTTAATTAGGACCTGCCCGGGATCCGACTGAAACTTGCTCGGGACTTGACCGGGACCCGCCCGGAACTTGACCACGACCTGCCTAGAACCCGCCCGGGAGTTGTCCAGGACCTACTCGGGACTCGACTGGGACTTGCTCAGTACCGCCCGTGACTTGACCGGGACCCTCCCAGTCGGGTCCAGGTCAAGTATCGGTCGATCCCGAGTAGGTCCCGGTCGGGTCTCATACAGATCCCGGTCAAGTCCCGGGTAGGTCACAGACAAGTCCCAAGCGGGTCCCGGGCAGGTCCCGGTGAAGTCCCCGGACGGGTTCCGATCAAGTCTATGGCAGATCCCAGTGAAGTCTCGGGCAAGTCCCAAACGGGTCCCGGTCAAGTCTTGGGCGGGTCCCGGTCAAGTCCCGAGTGGGTCCCGGACAAGTCCCGGGCAGGTCCGGGTGAAGTCCCGAGCAGGTCCCGGTCAAGTCCTGGGCAGGTCCTGGGCGGGTCCCCGTGAAGTCTCATGCAGGTCCTGGTCAAGTGCCTGGCGGGTTTTGGGCAAGTCCTAGTCAAGTCCCGAGCATATCCCGATAAAGTCCCAAGTAGGTCTCAGGCGAGTCCCGGTCTAATTTTGGTCAAGTGTCGGGTGAGTCCCGGTAAAGTCCCGAGCAAGTCCCGGGCAGGTCTTGATCGGGTCTCGGACAGGTCTCGATAAAGTCCCAGGCAGGCCCCAGGTGGGTCTTGATAAAATCCTGGGCAGGTCCTGGTTGGGTCTCGGTCAAGTTCCCGGTGGGTCCCGTAAAATTTTGGGCCGGTCCCGAGCAGGTCCCTTTAAAGTCCCGGATTGGGTCCCGGGCAAGTCTCAGTCAAGTCCCGGCAAGGTCTTAAGCATGCATTGACAAGGTACGTTAATTTGAGAATGAGATACTCAAAATCTGAAAACCGTAAACTATTTTTCAAAAATTAAAGAATAATTTTCGGTCAAATGGAAAATATTTTCCTTTGACCACTATTTTATGTCAAAATAAATACCATAAAATACAAAAATCATTTTTTAAAAATCATTTTACATCGAAGTAAATGAAGCCTTAAAGTTTACAGGCCCATTTGTAAGTAAGTCCTCTATATTTAACCCCATATCCGGGGCCAGGGTTGGACCTAAGTCTATGGCTGGGGGAACATAAATTTTTTTTTTCTAATTCCCAAAAGTACTATTAAGTCTAATATTATCACTCATATTTCAATTTCTGTCTTTTCATATTACTATTTCTTTTTTTTTTTTTTTTCATATTACTATTTCGTCCTCTCAAAGTTAAAGAATATGGCTTTTACGGTGTGCAAAGAAGTAAAACAATAGTCAAAAGTCAAATAAGAAAATAAACTGCAATCCTTTTTCATAAGATATGCAGCTTTTCACACTGCACAAAGCTGCACTTCTTGTGCAGTATGAAAAGGCTTGTGCATTGTGAAAAGAGAAGTATTTTATGAAAAGGCTTTTTTATTTTATTTTTTATTTATTTATTTTTGGCAATGCTACTTATTTTCTAAGTGTTTATTTAGTGTTTTTTTTTTTTTAAGAAAAAAATTAGATAGATATTATTTTATAAAAAATAAAAAAAATTGTTCTTATTTCAATCACTTGATATTTATAAAAAGAAAATATTAGCTATTCTTTTAATATTCTCTTAGTGTTCTCTCAACTGTGATGTGATTTTTAAAATTACTAATAGATTAAAAGTCAATAATGATAATTTTAAATTTAAAAATGATTTTAAAAACCAAATCACAGTTGGCAGAATGCTATAAGAACACCTATCATTTTCTTTTATAAAATAATATTCATGTAATTAAAACTGAGAAGACACTATGAGAATACCAAAGAGCATCTAGCATTTTCCAATGGTAAAATAGCTAGTTAAGAGGTAAAAGCTTATTTTTCACACCTTAAAGTTTTATAGTATTAAAAAAAAAAAAAATTCTATCTTAGCACAAGGATTGGGGACTTAAGTCCCCCAAAAATTTAAACATCCATCTAAAATTATATTTTTTATGAGGTAGACCCTTAAAAATTAGTTTTCTTCTCCTTAATTTATTTTTTTCATCCCCTCTCACTCAAACTTTTGGTTTCGCCCCTGCCCATACCTTAAACAAACAGATGTTAGAGCATCCTTAACGGGCTCTCTAAAATTTCTCCAAATTTTAACTAAAAAATATATTTTTTCTAGTTTAACTAGTAGCTAGCCCTAGGTATCGGTCATATCGCTCCAGATAAGCTATGGGTTAACCGGTTCTTAACCGATTACCGACCGATAAGGAATTATATCAAAAGTTATCGGTCATATCGGTAACCGGTTAAACCGGTTTTCGTGGGCTTTTGGGCATTTTACTGGTTGCTAATTGGGCCAAAAATTAGTTCTTTTAGGGGCCCAAATACTTTTTGTTGGGCTAAAGTTTAAAATAACTTATTAAAAATTAATTGTTTTGAGGACCCAATTTATATATATATGGCTAAAATAGCTTATTGAAGTTTTTTTTTTAATTTTTTTTTTTATATTGATCCACTACATCTATTTTCTATTATAAAATAAAAATCAAATGTATAAACTGCCATTTCCCTCTCTTACAAAATCAACCATCTGTTACAAATGAAATTCCAAAAAGTTTCACAACAGTAAAACAATACACACTGCATAAAAATTCAAATATATATATATGGTCTTTCTGTTAACATACGCAATAATATTCCATGAGGTTGTTTTGAAAAGGTGATCCAGACAATGCAATCCTTTTCTGGCATTTCACTTGTTTCAAGGCTTACAAATATGCTCAATCTCTAGCTTGAGCATATTGTGCATGACTTTCAATAATGACTTTCTGCAAGTTGTTGCAAATTGTGCATGACTTTCGGTAATTAAAAATTCACTTGAAAATAAAGAAAAAGAGAGAGACTGAAAAATAAACAGATCCGGATGAAATTATAGAGTAGAATGACCGAAAAATAAAGAAAAAGAGAAACAAAAATAAGGAAAAAAAAATTAACTGATGGGCATACCTTCAAAGAAATCGAAAGCCAAGAGAATATGAGGCTTCAGTACTGATTTCACAATTTCCTCTGCCTTGGGACTTCGTCGTTGACAGCTTTGAGAGTTCGACAAGAATCGCCAACAGTCATAGGTGGCTTCGGTTTTTCTGAGACTAAAATTCCAAAATTATAATCTAGAGGCTAATCTAGCAAAACCCATCAATCAATAGATAAAACCAACAAAATACTAGAGTCTAGAGATTACCTGCAAGGCTGCGACTTGACGAGAGAAGGGTGTTAGGCGTGCGAGTGTGCTATTGCTGTGTGCAATGGTGCGACTGCGAGAGAGTGAAAGAGGATTGACGAGTGACGAATAAGAGTTGAGATGGGAGATTAGGAGGCAACGGTTGCAAGGAGGGAGGGAGTTTTAGGCTTTTAGGGTTAGGGGAAAAGATGGATTATATAGTAAAACCAAAATGACGTGGTTTTGAATTCAACAAAAACGGCGTCGTTTTTGTTTCAACTAAATTTATATAACTATAAAAATAAAAAATACTTATTGGTCATATCGGTTAATCGATAATAAATTATTAATCGACCGATAAGCTTATCGGTATAAATTTTTTAACTGATTACCGACCAATAACTATCGGTTACGATTAATATCGGTTCGGTTAATATTGATAATCAGTCAATAATCGGTAATCGGTTAATCTGTCCACCCTAACTAGTAGCTATGCAATGTATTTCCCACTAAATTGGTGGGCTAACCACAACAATGCCCACTAATATGAGGGCTGGTGGCCCAATATAATAATTCTTAATGGGTGGCCCAATATAATAATTCTTTATGGCTCATATGGGCATGGTAATTATAAATGCAATCACAAAAATAATGACCTTGAACGAGCCTCAAAACTTGTGACTTTACAAATTATTTAGAGTTTGCATTCTCATTTATATGTAAATGGTCCGTCTATATTAATCAACCCCTACCTTAAACCAACAAATTTTAGCTAAAAATTATACCTTTTCTAGTTTAATAGTAGCTATGCAAAAATATCGACCAATAAACTCTCTAAATTTTACTCTATTCTATTTAAATATAATTTTTATTCTATCTTCATTCATTTTTTATTCTCAAAAGCTCCTCACAAAGTTATAAACTCATAAAGGTGAGAGAGAAAGAAAGAATGAGGGAAAATATAAAAAAATTAAAATAGAGTAGAGAAGTGATTTTGTTCTCCAAATGTGGGGAGAGATTTGACAAGCTCTAAAATAAAAAGGGAATAGAGAGCTTAATAGAGCTTACTTTTTGTAGAATTTAATCAAATTTCAGCTAAAAATTGATTTTAGAGAGTTCATTGAATATGCTCTTAAGTAACACACAGAAAAACTCAATTGAAATTAGCAAATAACTTTAAATGACTAAATTAAAATGGTGCGTTTACTTAGGGAGTAAATGGGCCTGCACACCTAAGATTTACTTATATTTAAAGTTCTAAAAGTTTGTCATGTAGTGTTTGTTGCCATTTCTTCTAGTTTGGGTTCGATCTGTGGAAGAACAAACCCTTTTGGAAGAATTTTTCCCTTAAAATCTGAAGAAAATTGTTGTTTAAAAGGATGATGACCTTAAATGCACTTTAGATAAAAAGAGTAAGAGAAAAAGAAAGAACAAAGACAAAAACAACATATGGGTCATGAGGTGGGGATATATAGGGATAACATTATTTAGTATACTCTCGTACTACTGTCATACAATTATGATGATGTGGCAATAAAACTCAATTTTTAAATCATTAAGAACTTGTAAAAAAAAAAAATCAATAATTGATATTTACTATCACATGATCGTAGTTATATAATAGTCGTATAAAATCTATTAAATATCATTTTTCAGAGATAAAAAGACGTGTAAAACTCAATATCATGTATCTATATGGTGAGGAGATCGACTTAATTAATTCTTTTATACAAACAGTACCTTACACGGTGACTAACTTCTCTCATAATAAAGAAAGAAAAGAAAGAAAAAAAAAGAAAGTAGGTCACTAACTTCAATACTTATGGACAACTACTATGGAGGAGTCACAGTCTCAAAGTGATTGCAGCCTCTGATCTTCACCTGAACCACCGAATCTGAACCGTTGATAATGTCGCAGCAGTGTCTACGTGGCGCCTGCACATTCATCAATCGCCAACAAATTAGGCGCCAATCAATCACCACCGCCAAAAGTTCCATAAAATCAGACAAAAACGATTCAAGCCGGCCTAGCTAACTTATAATTTATCATACGCTGCAACAATTGCGCATAAATTGTTGGACGAGTCCAGACGAAAAGTAGGAAAATATTTTTGAATTGGTATTCGTGCCCAAACAACATTCCTAAATTAAGGTCCACATTCTACCTAGACCATGTCGAATGATGCAGTTGAAGTTGTTCACGTCCTCCAAATAGGGTGACCCACCACAGAATTTCAATATTGGGTCAATAATATTTTAAATGACAATAATTTATTGTTTGAGTTGCTAGACAAATATGAGACAGTTATTATAGCGTTATCGTGCCCAAAAAATGCATATGAGTCGTGTCGTGTTGATAGTCTTTTATACTTGTGGTCGGAATTGTTAGCTTGTAAAAATCATTTATCTATCAAATCAATAGGAGTGGCAAAATATAAAACGTCCAGTTTGGTGCAATTTTTATCTGCCAAAGAATAATGCTCACAAAGTATTACCTTTTTCCACAAATCAGGGTTGAAATTTGGAGCTGAGATGTTGAAAGACCGGACGGCGAAAGCACGCGCATATTCGCTCCGCTCGCACCCCTCTTCCCACTTGTTGACGGACCTTTTGTACGTGGTCAGTGTCCTGTCCTGACCGACCCGCTCAACCCGGTCCAAGTAATACAAAATGGGTCGCTCACACGGGTTCGCGCTGACGGGCCGTGTGTTGAAGGTGAACAGCCTACTGGTCCCGCCCTTCCACGTCCGGAACGTCTGAAACGCCGTTTCGAGCTTCTGAGCAGTCACCAACGACGGGAACAACTGAACGGTGTAACCCCAAGACACCGAGACGGACCACTTGCGTCTGGTGTCGTAACAGAAAGTTTGCTGCAGGGCCCGAGCCGGGTCCATTTCGTAAGCCGTGATTAGCTTCTTGACCGAGTCTTTCTGCGTCACGTTTGGAAACAGAGACTGGACGTAGTCGAGGTGGTGCAGCGACACCAATGGCGCTAACGGGTGTGCTGCAAGTAAACCGTACGGGTTTCCTCGAATGTCCACCTGAAATTAATTAAATTTAATCAGAGATAATTAATTAAGTTTGGAATTTGGGAGAATTAAATCAAATTAAATTAAGATTAAATCAGACCTGATGAAAACCAAGCTCTTTGGTGATTGGTACGCCAATCTCGCTCAAGCAGCCCTGGATCTTCTGATCGGAGCCGTAGAAAGTGGCGTACCGATCAATGCAGCCATCAAGAACCCTGACGAGCTCGGCAGCCAAAGGGTGGCTAATGGCGAACCCACCACCACCGTAGGCCATCGTGTACGAGTGCGTCACATCCTGCTCCACGCTCTCAGAATTCCCACCGATGTAATACATTTGGTTATGATCGTATTTCTGCAAAACATTCACCAAATTCTCGGTGAAAAAAACGGTGTCATCGTCGCCCATCACGAACCACCTCACATTTTCCGACCCCAGCTCAAAACTCTCCTTCACGATGCGCGCAATCCGGATCGCAGAGCGCGAGCCGTACCAGCAGCTGTACTTGAACCTGGACGTATTCCCGGAAACTTTGTACGGCGGCGAGGTCTTAGGCCAAGTCACGCCGCCCGAAGGCTTCTCCTCTAGCCAAACGAACCCGCGGGTGACGTTAGGCTTCCACCAAAGCTCAGAGTAATGCCGGCGCTTGGTCCACGTCTTAGCGGAGCCTCCGATGCCGAACAGAAGATGGGATATATTTGTCTTTTCGTGACCAGCGAAGATATCAATGTCAGTGTCCTTCTTGTTGGAGATTGAAACAGTTCTGTGGCATTCAGGGCAACCGAGGATGTGGGCGGAGAAAGCAAAGTAGCAGATGAAAGAGATTGAAACGATGGTGAAGAAGACAGAAAAGGCATAGCCGGCCCTGATTGTTGGGAAAAGAATGTATTTCCAGGGTTTGAAGGGGTCGTGAATTGTTTCTCTCGTGGAAGAAGTCTCTCTTCCTTCCATGGGAATCCTAGGAAAAAAATGTATATTATGAGGAATAATAGAAATAAAATATTTAACCTGTCTTTTCATCCAAAATTTTTGTTGCCGTCGTTGATGAAAGTCGAAAGAAATCCCTCAAGAACTGCATAACAATTCATGACCCAATCCCAGTAGACCCAGTCCCTGTAATTTGCCGCCTGCACGTTTCCCTTTTTATATACTTTTCAACCTCGATCTCTTCTTATATTATCATTTCTTATATATATAAATATACATATATATATTTTCAACGTAATTTACGGGGGAGTAAATTGATTGAGGCTGTTTTTTCTGCATATTTTCACAGCTTTAGTACCTTCTGATCTCTTCTATTCATAAAAATATATAATTCATTTTTATTTTTATTTTACATCAACATACTTTTTCAAATAATAATAATATAAAAAACTCTTTAAAATACATTGACAAATATTTTTATATTGTTTTTTTTTTTTTTGAAAAAAAAAATACAAAATCATTCTATATGGTATAAAAATACATTGAGAGCTCACTGTGCTATGTAAAAATAACAAAGATCCTTACGGTTGTATCCAATATTCATAATTTTTTTTTTTAGATTCATTTGCTTTAAATAGTGTAGGATGTGAGATTCACTCGTCCTGAGCAAGTGGGTGCCGGCCACAACACTCTTTTTTGAGGAGGCTGTTTAAATTTCTATATATATTATTCGAACAGTTTAATTAATGGCATAAAATCTCATATCGCATTGGTATAGGAACTTAGTAAGCAAATTAATTAATTAAATTTCGGTAGTACATACACAATTGCATTAGTTAAGAGTTTGAATGTTCCCTAAACTTGGTCATTTTAGAGCATTTCTAGTGAATCTCTCTATTTTTTAGTTAAAATTTTACTAAAAAACTCACTTTTTTTTAAATTTAGCTAACTACTTTCTACAATCACCACACAACAAACTCACTAAATATTTCTCAACTTTATTTAAATATTTATTTTTATTGGTTCTAGTTGGTTGAACTCAACTGCCATGAAACGGCCGGAATAAACCAATTTCAGATTTAGCTAAGTTTTCCTTACCAAGAAATAAAAATCAAAGCTTTACAATTGTGCACTTTATAACGTACAGGGGCTCTCTTGTCATCAACCTGTTCATATTCTAATGGTTTTGGTACAACAAACCCAAGATTGAAGCTCATGATAGATACCCCAGTTTCAACCGATCTCTAATTCGAAACACCCAATGCGATTGCTATCAGTCAACCAATCTCATACCTTTTCTTGGTTCCTCAGTGTCAAAAGTTCACCCAAAGCAGGTTTGATCTTTCATCCATTTTCCAACGATTGACCAAGAAATTGAGTCTTTTGCTTATATTTTGAGTGAAAAAGAAAAGGGGATTTAGGGTTTCGTTTCTTACAACCAAGGAACAAAATTTTTCTTCTTCTTCTTCTTCTTGCTTCAATTTTGACAAAGATTCTTCTTCTTCGTCATCGTCAAGGCACAAGAGCTCCCGTAGAACAAAATGCAAGCTGCGGCTGGCCGGCTGCTGGAGATGGACACCGGAGAGGGAATGAATACTCACATAGGAATATTAAAATGGGAACAAAGCATTTGGTTGGAGGAATTTCCTCCGATATATTCCATGAAAATGACATGTGTCATTTTTTATGCAAGAAATACATGTTTTTTAATAGCAAGTGAGAAGTACATGCTTTTTTAATAAAATTTATTTTAACTTTGTCATTGTAATTAAAAGAAAGCATGTGATTCTCTACGTGGATAATGCTTGTCATTTTTATAGAATATATTGAAGAAAATTCATCCAACCCAATTTAAATGAATTTCTGTCCAAATTATAATTGAGGAGAAGATCGATCTTATGGTCTCTAAATCCTAACCCTAGATGTACAAAACCAAGAAGAGAAAGCAAACCCTGGCTGTCATCCAACAAATTAGGGTATGTGATCATACCTTGTATTGCATGCTTTTCCATGTTTTGAAAAATTGGTACTATGTTTACGTAGCGCTCGTTCTTTTGGGAATCTTATGTTGTTTATGATGTGATTAATTAATTCACACACATTTTCTCAAAAATTAGCATCAGAGCGTGGCATCATCGTTTACATGGCTCGGATTGAAGTTTTGAAGAAAACTTATTGTTTTCCATCCAATATGTGATTTGGTGTGCTTTCTAGAATTTTTTCCAAAAAGCTTAATTTGATGCTCTTTATCTCATATTTGTTGGTCCTTTGAGACGTTTATAAACATTTTAGGACCATGATTTGATCATTAAATGAAGTTGGTTGCATGATTAGATTGTGTTTCATGCAAATGCGATTACATCAAAACTGGTTTAATATTTTAGCAAGTACTAGTTTTCATGTTAATCGATCAACTCTTGTTTGCTGTATTATCACGAAGGATTTTTTTTTTTTTTTTTTTGGAATAGCATGGTTAAGACTATGTTAACATGATATTAGCATGAAAATCACGTTTATTATTATTTTTTTCAAAACATTTCATGTGATTCTTTAAGCGTTAAGGTTGTTGGAATTTTTTTCAGCAACAAATATTCATGTCGTGTTTTAATCTCGTTTGTACAATGAAGAAAGATTGTTTCTTAGTATGTTCTGTACGTATAACTTCAGTGTTTTAAACTTGGTTCGATCTGTATAACATCATTATAACATGATTATAGTATGTTCTTAGTTTTTTTTTTTTTAGTTGATTCAACATATATACTCTTGAATGGTTAAACATACCTTTGATGTTTGAGCATAATTAATGATGCTTGTATGCACTCTTCGGATGTTGTCTTCTTTAAATCTACTTTCATTATTCATACATAGATCCATTGAAAAGAACAATTTGATGGTATGATCATCTAACATTACGTTGAAAAAGGAAAAAAGAAATATGGGTGAGATATAATCATATAAGGTAATTGGTGTGGATATCTTTTTTTATTTTTTATTCTTTATTTTGATAAGATATTTAAGGTCCTTTCACAAATTAAGTAAAAATATATATATAAAAATAAAATAAAATAAAATTGTGTAATGTATTAAGTAAAACTCATTCGCGGAACGCTACTGAACTACCTAGCTAGCGCACTACACATTTTTTATTTTAGAATTTTTAGAATGATACTTTTAGTATAAAGAAAAAGAAAAATTTATAGCTATTCATAGTAGTAGGTACGTAGCCACGTAGGACCGTGGATTGTCGAAACTGCGCCACGATGTTGTTGACCTGGGTCCAGTTGGGCCGCTAATTACTGGCCTGGAAGCAGGCCTGAGAACCATTGGCCTTGTGATGGACTGAGTTTTATGGTAGAACCAAGGAAAATCGAATCCAACGAATGCTTAATTGTGATAGTGTGTGTCTCGCATGAATGCGTGGAGTAGACACGCATGAATAGTGCGAGCGAGGTGCGTGCGTGAGGGAACGTTAGTTTGGTTGGGTGACGCATGAAGCCATAGATCCCACCGATCTTGGGCTAGAAAAAATCAATTTTGGTGGTTGTTTTGCTGAAAATATATCTCGCGACGACGTCAACCGTGTGAGGTGCATGGAGGAATTGACATTGACGTGCTGTGGCACGTTAATTAATGCGCTTGGAAAGTCTCTGTTGGCCTCGAGTTTTCATACATGGACAAATCTGTATCTTAATTACAAACTTGATTATGGTTTTAGATTTTTAAAATTGGCTTTGAGGAAGGCTGGGAAAGTACAAACAACCACATATATAATGAGGCACATGGCTGAACTGGCAAAGTATTCAGGTGATCGATGTATGAAGGAAAAATCTTATCTTGAAAAGAACCGAAGAAAAGCTAATGATAAGCTACCGATCATGCTCTTCGGAACCTGTAGACGGCATGCAATTGTACTTTGGTTGAATACAGTTGCCGGGGTACAACGGTCAAAGACTCAACAATTTAATTATTTAATTCATATTTTAACATTTTCTCTCACATTTGAGCTTAAACTCTTTAATATGTAAGGACCAATATGTAAAATGTTTAATTTAAATTAAGGAATAAGTTGTGAAGTTAGGGTTATTTGAACTCATGATCTCTATTATGATATCATATTAAATAATCACTTATTTTAAAAAGCTTAGCTTATAGAAAATGATATATTTAATCGTTTAATTAATATTATAACTTCTTCTCACATGTTGGCTTGAACTTCTCCTAACCTTAATAAGTAAAATCCAATAAGTGAAATGTGTAATTGAAACATGAAATAAATTGTGGAGTCAGGGTTTGATCTCATGATTCCCTTATATTTTTCTTAAATTTAATTAGAGAATCAAACTACTTTTTGATTTTCTATTCAAATAAATTCTCCAATAACTTTCCTTATCATTTCCCGATATTATTTAAATATTATTTTATATTAAATGGTAGAAGAAATAAAGAAAATAAAAAACTATTTAAATATTCTTTCAAATAAATGTTATAAGAAAGAGAGCCTATTTATATTAAAATAATGTTATATTAGGGCAACACTTTTTTGTTCCCTTGATTTAGAACATTTGCAATAACTACCCTACAGTTGCTTCACTTTCCTAAGTATAGGGTTAATCTAAAAAACAACTATAAGAAATCATTTGCAATATCTTTCCTATAGGTTTCTTAAGCATGCATTGGGTATGCTACAGTGCTATCCAATGTATAAGGAAGCTCAATCCATTATTTTAACACAAAATATTTATCTATTCTCTTTCACTAGGGACTATATTGAAATTTTGTAAAAAATGTAAGGGGAACATAAGTAGGAAACTTATATTTTGTATTAATTTTTTTTTTTTTTAAAAAAAAATTAGTATAAAGAAATATGAGGGAAGATAATGTGAACTGTATTTGAATAGAAAAGCAAAAAATAATTTGGTTTCTTAAATTTATGGAAAATCAAAAGGAAGCCGATGTTAATGCTCTTAGGGAATACATTTGAGAAATGCTTGGTGTCCCATGTTTTTTCCCGAAAATCATCCCGAATGATGTGGCTGACCCATTTTTGTTTAAAAAATTCCATTCTGTCTCTCATGTCTCTCCCTTGTCTCCCTTAAAGAAATAAAAACAATTGCTCAAACATCAAAAAATTTCTTCACATGGGTTCCATCGTCCTGGTTTTCCTACTCAAGAAAATTTCTTCTCACTTTTCACTGGTTTTCCTTCTCAGAGTAAATCGCCCCCATTTCTCTCCTTGCTCCACCGGTCGTTCTGCACAGATTGCTTGGGTTTCGGGGCGAAAGGGTATATCGCAGATTGTTGAGATTGTGATGGGTGGTGATCAACGTGGAAAATCTCAGTAGTTTGCCATAGCCGATTGTGTTTGAGTCTTCATTTTGGGTTATTTTTGTTTGATGTTGCTGGGCTGTGTTTTGTCAACAAAAATTATCAAAAGAAAGAGGCCGTTCAAATGTTCGCTACTGTGAGATAGCCTCCTTGACGTCAATGGCGACACTTCCTCTAAAAAACCCATTAAGCTGTTCAAAACCCAGATAAAGAACAGGAAGGAAAAAAAAAAAAGCATTGTAGAGTGGGTGCTCCTCTGCTTTTTAATCCTCTGTTTTTTTTTTCCCCTTTTTTTTTGCAAGTATTTCTATGCTCTGTTTGGTTCCCATGAAAGAAGAAGAATAGGAAAAGAAAAAGGCTAAAAGTTTTGTTCTTTTTCGAAGTACGCACATGCAAATCGGAAAGCTAGGAAGTAGCAAAGGAAGCGAAAGAGAACTGGTTCCTAGCTGAATGTGTAGTCGGTGGAAGCTCCTTTGACTCGCCGGTGATATATTCGGGGTATAGAATTGGTGGCGCAAGAAGAAGAGCCATTGGCTGACTTGGAAGCCATGCACGAATAAGAAGATGAAGAAGAATGATGGTGATGATGATGATGATGAGGAGGAGGAGCCAAAGCTTTGGAGACTTCAAGAGCCGAAGCACTCCATGATCTGGACAGAAACTCCATAGGCAACCTTGGGCTCTCCGGCAGCCCAGCCACCAACAGCGCAGCCATGGCCACAAGCGGAGCTCTCTCTCTCTCTCTTCTCCGTGAATATCATCTTCTTCCTCTCATTGTCCGTCTCTCTCTCTCTTTCTCTGTCTCTCTCTCTCTGTCTCTCTCTGTCTGTCTGTCTCTCTCTTTCAGATTCCGTCCCTCTATCTCACGCTCTCTTTCATTCTTTCTTCCTCTCTCAGTGTCCGTCTCTCTTTCTTTCAGATTATGCCCCTCTCTATCTCACGCTCTCTTTCATTCTTTCTTCCTCTCTTAGTGTCCGTCTCTGTCTCTCCCAATGGGTTTTTTGTTCTTTGTCTTCCTCCTCTCAGTCTCACTCTCCGTCATCTCTCCTGTTCTCTCCCTCCCTCACTCTCACGTTCTCTCTGGTTTCAACTCTGGTTTGTTGCAGAGAATGGGTGAGACGACAAGAAAGTAGAAGGTGAAGACCGTAGCAATTTGTTTTTATTTCTTTAAGGGAGAGACATGAGAGAGAATGGAATTTTTTAAACAAAAATGGGCTAGCCACGTCATTCGGGATAGTTTTCGGGAAAAAATGTTGGGACACCTAGCAGCCCTCAATACATTTTGGGAAGGGAGTTAGATTTAGGAAAACTGCTGCTGTTGGTACTCTTATTCTAAAAGTTTAAGCTTATAAAAATGATATATTTAATAATTTAATTAATATTTTAACATCTTCTTCTTTCTTCCTCCCCTTTTCTAGGTAGTTATAAAAAGCTTTCAAGTGTACTATCCTAACGCTAATGCAAATTAGTTTTTTCTTAGAACCACCATTGAACGGTGTGGTGTACAAACACCTAATCAATATTACAAACTTCTTTTTTTTCTTAATTTTTTTTAATTTATTTCTTTTTATCAATAAGCATTTATTGAGAAGAAAAAAAAATTATACAAAGAAGAGACGCGCACGCACAAAGCCCTCCTAACAACAACAAAAAGAAACAAAACTACGTACCCAATTAATTAACCACACAAATTTACAACTCACTTACAACCAAAACAAATTAGTAGCAATCAACAAGCAATATGCCAGCATGGCACTCCCACAAAGCCAAACCATATCGAAGAAAGACTAATTGGCTAAGAGAACATATTCCAAAATACTCCAAGTTAGGCTTAAAAGAAAGAGAATTAATCTGAAGCCTATGAGGGTGTTTGTTAAACAACAAAAAAACACCTCACGACACTGTTCACCTTTATATGGGAAAATGAAAAGGTTGTATTAAGTGAAAAAAATTTGTTTTGTAGTGCTTTTTTTTTATTTGAATATTAATAAAAAGTAAATGATATGATATAAAAAGTGAATAATTTGATATGCTTTTTTTTTTAAAAAAAAAAAATGAAGTGAATAATGTTGTGAAATGTGGGAGAATGTGAGGGGATGGGGAGGGGTTTAACAAACAAGGCCTATATCTGATCTTTGTGCTTACGAGCAAAAAGTATAGAGTTTCTTTCAATTCTCTCCAAATGTTGTAGACCATGGAGATCACAAGCATCAATGTAATGATCTTAGAAACAAGAGAATTAACTTTGAAATTGGTCACCACATCATCCAAAAGATCAACCTAGCAAGAATATGCTCAAAGGCAAATTGCATCTACCCAAGCAACCAAAGCAACCATGATGGCTCAACCCATCAATAAGGTGTTGAGCCTTCCTTTGGCAGCAACCCACAAACTGAAAATGTGAAGGGAAATACAACCAAGCAACCAAACTACCTTCTTCCAAAGAATAGGAGATTTATGCCTAAAAAAAAATTCCCACACTATGCAAGCAAGCCTCTTTTTTTTTTTTTTTTTTTTTTTAATTGAAATGGGGAAAAGGGTTACATGGGACATGCAAGCACTTTTAGTAGAGAAAAAGACCGTTAAAGGGTCCATTTTCAAGTGATCCTATTGCCAAAATTAGCTCTTAGTGCATTGCAATGAGTATTGATGAATATATGTTGATTATTACAGCTAATCATACTCTTGTTGCCAATTAATGGTCTCAGAAGCCTATTTATGATAGAGAAAAACTATATTACCCCGTATTGTGATTATGGCGTATACTTTTGGTGGAGATCAGGATAATGATGACTCCATTTCAAATAATTAATAACTAGTTAATTTCTTCAAATTCTATATGTATGAGTGCAACGAATAATTGGATTGGAGCCTCTTGGTCATCTGTTAAGTTCTAATATTAAATTGATTTAATTTTTTATTCTTTCCATTTTTCACTAGCATGCACAATGAATTGTTAATTTTTCAGTAGTATTTTAGATCCAATACAAGCAGAAAATAAATGATCCTATGTAAACCAAGAGTCTCTATCAAAGGAAAATGTGAGGACCATATCATCTCTAGAAAACCGTAAGGACCATACATCCTCAAGTTAGTCAAAAAGTTACCTACATAGAAAGAATCAAGTCTACTTGAATTCAAATGATTTGTTTAATTTTGTATAAATGACAATTCTCTCTCTTCTTGTATATCGCGCTTATGTGTGTATAAATTCTCTTAAGGTATCAGTGTATTGTATCCAATAAAAGCATGCATTTTTGTTTTTAAGCTTTTCATGGTATCAAAGTGGTAACAAAAGTTCATGCTCATTTTTCGATCCTTTCTTCCGCTTTCTCTTTCATGGCGAAGTCAAGCAACTCTCTGTTTGCTTTTCCTAATCTTGGCCATCTTACTCCTCATAAATTAGAAGGGCCTAATTATACGGTTTGGGTCTCCCAATTTGAACCAATTTTTCGTACGTATGATTTTGAGAGCTTTGTTGATGGCTCTGAATCCTGTCCTCCCAAATTTGTTATTGATAAGGACGGACAAGTCACGACCACTATCAATCCAGAATTCTTTATCTGGAATAAGAAAGACTGGCATCTGTTGAGCTGGATTAATTCAACAATGTCTGCAAAAGTTCTTTCCATTATTTATGGATTGACTACTTCACGACAAGTTTAGGATTCATTGGCAAATCGTTTTGCCTCTAAATCCAAGTCCAGAATTGCTCAGTTGAAGCGCCAACTACACACTCTACATCAAGGTTCCAAATCATGTTTGGACTATATTACTAATGCAAAGGAATGTGTTGATCAATTGGTTGTAATAGGTAAATTAGTCGATGATGATGATTTAATCACTTATCTTATTGGTGGCTTAAATTCTGCTTTTAATCCCTTCATTGCCTCTTTCTCTTTCGCTACACGTGAGAATAGCCTCACCCTTGAAGATTTTCAAGCAGAGCTATTAAGCTATGAAGCTCTGCTTGAAAACCAGAACAAATCTATTCCTCTTTATGCAAGTCAAATTGCATTCCTTGCTCAGAATCGTGGTGCTCATTATCCACACAAATCTAAAAGCCATCCATTCAAGTCTTTTCCCAAGCAATTCTCTCAGCGACGTCAATCTACACCCCCATCCATTGGATTTCCAAGGACTGTACAACATGACATCCAAGGTCTCCCATACAGTAGCTTTCAAGGTCCCACATTTCATAACTATCAAAGATCTACTCAACTTGGATCCCACTGAATCACTTAGCTTGGGTCTAACTCCAACAAGTTTTCACAAAATGGCTTCCAAAGTGCTCCTCGGCCACCTTGTCAAATATGTGGAAAGAGTAGTCATCAAGCCTTGACTGCTACCATCGTATGGACTTCTCATTTCAGGGACGACACCCTCCTTCTCATTTGGCAGCTATGGCTGTTAATAATTCTGTGTTTCCTGATGACAAACCTTGGTATGCAGATAGTAGGGCAAACCAACATATCACTTCTAAGCTTGAC
>VIBQ01000127.1:0-100000 GCA_006937295.1 Carpinus fangiana | reverse complement strand
ATTTTTTAAAAAATTGAAACATATTTGAGATTGATTTAAAAAACCTAAAACATACTTTTAGCACATAAAATCATATTAGATAAAAATAAGTATTAAGTTTTTTAAACTTGAAAATGAGTTTTTTTTTTCTAATTTTTTTTTTTATACTTTATCTATAAATAAGAGCCATATTTCTCAACGAAATTTCAAACAAATTAATCTTCAAAGTCTATCACCAAGAGTGATAGTTCAATAGCTCAAAGAAGTTCTTAAGTGGTTAGGACATGTATTAGAGCATAGCATGGGTATGACTTAATTAGACTTGAGAGGGCGCGCCTGCAGTTCTCACCATCTAGGCCCCTTTTATGCGACTTTTAGCAGGTAGATGCTATTATGGTTACACCAACATAGGTCCTACCCATTTTAGGAAGAAAAAAAAAAAAAAAATCTTCAAAGTCTCAAAAAGAAGAAGTTAGTTTTCTAATTTTTTGCCATAAAAAATATTTTACATCAAAACAAACACAACTAGTCACTATATATATTTTTCTTTTCTGAATTTATCTCTTCCTTCATATTCCTTTAATTTATAAAGTCCTTAATTATATGTTCTAAATTCCAAATCATAATGTATGAGAAAAAAATATAAAAATAAATATTAAACCTTCGAAAAATAAAGAAAAAAATATATAATTTAATTAACATCTATGGATTGTAGTGTAGCGAGGCTTGATCCGTCAATCTTGAGAACCGGTGAACAGATTATAGCTGCTCCGTCCGTGGGCTCGATCCCTCCGGAGCTCCTTCGGTCAAGCCTAAAGTACAAAGTGGAAGATCCCCTCCGCCGAATACGAATACTTAGGGTTTTCTTCCTTCTTTTCTCTCTGAGTTCAAAGTCCAAAAGCCATGTCCGGCCTCCACCGGTCCTCTAGTGGTGCTCCACACAAGAACGGGCTTCCTCCTCAAGAACTCCTCGACGATCTCTGCAGGTTCGTATCGCTGCTTTTGTCTCTCTCTGTTTCCTGATTCCTTCACGCGCTGCTGGTCACCGGGAAAACGTTAGAAGACAGAAAGTCTTCTAGAAGATTCGGTCGAATGGACTGTTGTTCGGTTTTCGCTCCCTGTGATTTCTTAACAATTAGAATGTTGCTTGATGCTTGTCCCGCGCTCATCGTTTTGTTGCGATTTAAGTTTTAGGGTTTAGTGTGCTTGTCACTGCATGATAGGAAATACGTTGTGGTTGATTCGGTTTCTTGATTGTGCCAAGATAAGCGAAAATTGGTAGTAATTTTTTTCAAAAAAATGGTGGATGATTTGGGGTTTTTGTTAAGCATTAGGTGCATAATAGGTTGCAAAGAAAACTAAGGAAATGAAGAGAAGGCAATATGTAGTGTTTGTACTTATTTGTTGTTTCGATAGGGAGCAAAATGAAGAACCCATCTGAACTAAGCGGGAAACCATGAGTTCAACCAAATATCTTTGTAACTATTGGTCATTGTTGGTTTCGGTTGTAAGATGTCGCTGTAGTATCATATGAGCTACTGCCTCACTGAAAAGATGGAAGGTTGAACTCTTTCAGCCGATATGGAAATGTTACAAGAATGAACTTTAGACTGGTTAAATTGATGAGAGTGTGCTTGTTTAAGAATCCATCACTTGGTAATTTGTGCTCAGAGTTCTTTGAATAAATTTTCATTGATTAAAAAAAAGTGCTCATGTTGAATTGTCATTATAGGACACATTTCTGGTGTTCAATTGATCATGGAAGGTTTAGCATGTTAGTACATCGGTGGATTGAGAAATTTCCTGAAACCCTTTCCGAGAGAAGTGAGCTATCTACAACTGTTTTTACATAATTTCATGGCTTCTTGTTATGTAAATGTTAAGAGGCATTTGCAGCTGTGTTGTTTGGATATGCAAACTCTCATTATGGTGGCAGTAAAGGTGGTTTGAGTTTCATAATCAGCTGATCTATTAAAATTGCGCATTTATTTTCTTAGATTTGAATCTTTAGGATGGGGAACCTTCCCCCCCCCCACTTTTGTTTTTTACATGTGATTCATATCTTGTTCTGAAATTTTTTTTATTAACTTTATGCAGTCGGTTTGTTTTAAATGTGCCAAAAGAAGACCTCCAGTCATTTGAAAGGATTTTATTTCTCGTGGAATATGCACATTGGTTCTATGAAGACAATTCAGTGGAAAAAAATCCATCGTTGAAGTCATTCACTCTGAAGGAGTTCACTTCTTTATGTATCCTGTGCATTTTCTCCCCCCTCTGCCTGGGGGCCCCCTAAATCATTTTCCATTATATATTGTTATCTGCTATTCTGCTGTCTCTGATCTCCATGTCTATTTTACTGTTCTAGAAAAGCCATATCAAGCTGAAGACAAATGCAACCTGTTTAGACATCAAATGTATCACCTCATATGTGTGTTTCAATTATCAAGCACCCTCAGTTATTACTGAATGCATATAATTGGTGTTTCTGTCATTTTTGTATCTGGATGCTTTCTTGGCTCACCTTGTTAGCTGTGAAATTGCAATTCACCTTCAGGGGCATGCACATGCAGAAGCAGACATATCTGTCTGTGCATGCATGCATGAACGCTTGGACCCGTAGACAAACGCTCCTTCACACATGCATTCGCTCTACCTTGTAATATGATAATGCCATTTGATTATGTGGTAATGCACACTGTGAAGGAAGCATACAGTAGTCGTCTGATATCTTACCCCAAGTATTATATTTCACTGTAAGATTAGAAACTTTTCACTGGTATTCTATCAGAAAAACAATCTGGAAGCTTGTGTTGGTTGCTTTTCCAGCTTTGTCATATTCTTTATAGATTGGGAAATTTGGATGATGATTAGTGTGGGCTTTGCTCTCTTTGATGACCTTAGTCAAATAAAAGAAAAAGAAAATAGCTATCCCTAATGTATATTTTTGCTCCTAGACAATCTGTGTTAATATTAATGTAAATATTCTCTACCTTCATGAATCTACCGTTGATTTCCTTGACAGATTTCAGTGTTTAACAGTTGTGACGTTTTAAGACCTTATGTTGCCCATATAGATGACATATTTAAGGACTTCACTTCCTACAAGGTCCGAGTTCCAGTAACTGGGTCAATCATTTTGGATGAGACCTATGAACGGGTATGTCTTAGGGATGAAGGCTATAATCGATACTAGTCTTTGAGAATTTTTTTTTTTTAAAAAAAAAAAATAATTGAAAAAGGTTCCTATATGTGTGCGTGAGTGTATGATATAATGTTTTGCTATCATTCTAATTTTCTTCTTTTACTAAGCTAGAGTTGGTGATGATATACTGTTATTATGTTGTGAAAATTCATGATCATGTGTATTGATATGTGAATAACATCAAGCGCCCATTGGTATAACAATTGGATTTTTCTTGAAGCAGCATGAAATTATTGCTTTTCACCCTTTTCTTTGTCATCATGAGTGATTAAGCCTTCCAAGTATCCAAGTCAAAAAGAAAAGGGAGGAAACATGCAATGTAATTCATAGTATATGGGGTTTTAATGAAGTATTTGGGGGAAAATTGGAAACATTAAATGTTGTTTGAAGCACAGAATATTTGACTGTGAAATTATAGAGCAAATAGACTTTAATTTAAGTAAAAGTTAGAGATTATAGAAATTTTTGGAAGTGGAAAGGTTACGCACATGTACATAACTAATACATGTATGTAAAAGATCCATTCACATGGGCTATAAGTCAAAATATAAGAATTGCTTCTTGTGACCTTTCTCCTAAAGGTATGCCTACCTGACTTCCTTTATCAGTTCTAAGACCCCAATGGTTTCAGTCTCCAGGCATGGTTTTGAGGAGGAATGTTGTATTAGCATATCATTGCTGATGGAGCAGAGTTCTTCCATTTGATAACCTTTTTCATGGATTTTCTGTTTGTATTTGAACTGCTTGACACCTTATATCTGTTGAATGATTGAGTTGGACTTATATATAATGTTTAGTTTCTAATCTTGTTCATGATGTTGACAGTGTCTACTAGTGAAGGGTTGGAAAGGGTCAAGCTGGAGTTTTCCACGTGGTAAAAAGAGCAAAGATGAGGAAGACGATGCATGTGCCATCAGAGAAGTAAGCTCTTTTCTTATGATGTTTTCTGACTGTCTGGTTTTTGATAAGTAATTGAAATATCATTAAGAGTGTAAGGCACCACAAGTACACAGTCAGTTTCCTGACTGTATTGTATACCCTATTTCATTTATCTTGGTGTTCAAATTGAAGTGTAGATACTAATGTTGTTGACTTGAATAATTGGTCACGTGAAAACCAAGTTATAATGTAATTTTTAAATACTGGCACTAATTTTTGTCTTTAGTTTCTTATTTTATTGCAGGGTGAAAAATGTACACCTTTGTTAGTAAATTTGATGAAGATGAATACTATCTATATGTAGAATTCAGCCTTTTTGAATGTATGTGATGTATCCGTTCAGATTTGTCCATCTTCATGACTGATAGAAACAGTTAATTGGGAAAGCTGCAGTTGACACGGCTGGGGAGTTTTCAAACTCCTTCCCCTTAGATGATTACATCCTCAATTTTTTAGTAACATGAAGAAGGGAAAAATAGAGAATATTTTGGTTTTTTTTTCTTCTTCCAGTAAGTGTAATATGCCTATTTCACTGTGGAGCATTTCTATATCTTTTCTTTGCCCTTCCAATGTATGGTAGGAAACAAAGGTCAGATTTTGTTGTTACCTTTTTCGTGTCCTAAGCCATCTGTGGCACAACACAACACTTTTGAATGAAACAATTAATTCACAGCATTTTTATAGGTATGAATGTTGATGCATTTGTGGTTTGTGGTGAATGCAGGTCCTGGAGGAAACAGGTTTTGATGTTTCTAAGCTTCTTATCAAAGATGAATACATTGAAGCGATATTTGGACAGCAGAGGGTGCGGCTTTACATAATTGCCGGTGTAAAGGATGATACTGCCTTTGCTCCCCTTACCAAAAAAGAGATCAGTGTATGTGATAATGTTTGCTTGGCTCCTCGGACTCTTGAAAAAAATTTACAATTCTTTCTTAATCATTGTTGGACAGAATACTATACTTTGCAAGTTGTGAAATATTGCAATACTGAACTACATGCTTATTGTTTTCTGCTTGCAGGAAATTGCATGGCATCGGCTTGATGAACTTCAGCCAGCAAGTGATGATGTGATATCTCGTGGGATGACTGGCCTCAAGCTTTACATGGTGGCCCCTTTCTTGGCGTGAGTACTTTTGGTCTATAATTCTTATTATTTCCTCAGGTATTTAACTTCTTTTGCAAGTGTTTAATAAGTTCAATGTCTTCGTGCAGGTCTTTGAAATCATGGATTTCATCACATCAGCCCCCCTTAGCTCCAAAACCTGATATGCCTCTCAAAGGTTTTTCCTCCCCTATTTCTTAGAAAATCTGATAGCCTGTTGACATCTGGTCGATATGAATCTAATAAATGGTTACAAGAGATAGGGAAAGAAAAAGAAAAGAGAAAAAAAGGAAAAGAATCTCAGATAGTAATAAGACTTGTCAAAGAACATATCTTGTTCCTTTTGGGCCCTTTTAAACTTAAATTGAGCTAATCTTTATTTTGAAGAATGTTTCATCCCCCTTCCTGGAAGATGTCAATGATGAGGCTTGAATTTAAATGATGATTGTAGGTTTTCATAAGGATATTATTATTTTGCTGCAACTTCTAGTTCTAGATGATTATATATATGGTCTGCAATTAGAGCTCTCCATTAGACTTGTTGAGAATTGGAAAATTTGTGAGTTCACAATAGCTATTCCAGCATGTTTTCAGGTTCCAAGTTCTCATGTTCTTTCCTGTTTATAATGGCGATCAAACATAGAATGCAAGAAATGTAGCGAGAGTCCAGGACAAAGAATCACACTGATACCATATTGATTCTTGTCTTAAATTGGGTACTTGAGATCATTTAGTGAGGTACCCTAGCCAAATGCCCTAATATTCTTATGTACAATCATCAACTCAACTCAAGTCAATTAAGATTTAATCCCACTCAAAATTCGAGTTGGATTCTCATCATTTATTAGGAGTCAACCATATATATTCTTTCCCGCTATTCTATTCGATCTAAAAGCATATTCTCTATTGTCTCCCTAATTACCATATCATTTTTTCATTGTTTCCACCTTTCCTTTTCCTGTCTTTTTATGCTTCCTTCTATCTCTTTTAATTCCCAATTTGAGTTAAATAGCTGTTTCTTACCAGTATATTAATCGCTCTCCATTGCATATGACCAAAACATTTTAAGTGGCTTCCCTTTATCTTTTCCATTGCATATGACTAAAACATGTTAAGCAGCTTCTCTTTCTCTTTTCCTCTATAGGAGCCTCCTACCTTTGAACGGATGACTTCCTTGTCTTACCTTTTCATATATTTCTACTCATCCATCTTAACATTCTCGTTTCAGCTACACTTATGTCAAGAATATGTTGCTTTTTAACAACCATAAATTTCTATATCATAGCATATAGCTGGTCTTATTGCAGTCATATAGAAAATTTTCTTTAAACTTTTAGAGATAAACCAAACAAAATGGGAAACTACACTTACCCCCTTAAACCACCATCCAATTTGCAACGTTCCATAAACTTTAAAAAACTGCCAATGACCCCCCAAGTTGCCTAACATTTTCACGTAGTCCCCTTTTGATAGGATTTTCTATTAAATTTGACGGGAAATTAATGTTGCGTCAGATATTAAATTAAAAAAAAAAAAAAAAAACACCGTTGTGGGAGGCCATGGTCAGAGACCCAGAGTTTGGCAATGGGTCTCTTCAGCTTGGTTGTGGGTATCCATAGTTGGAAAGTATTTTTGGTTTTTTAATCTGTGGGCATAATTGTACATTCACACAAATAATAGGGAGTATAATGGACATTTTACGTCACTCGTATCGCATGTGACCCATTTTTTGTCATATATATACTAAAATCTTAACGGATGGGGTTAAGTGAAAGGGTAGATAGTTTGAGGGGTCAATTGCAACTTTTTAAAGTTTAGGGGATGTTGCAAATTGGCTATGCTCCTTTCAGGAATATGCAATCCTGCATTCTTGAAATGATGAGGAGTTTCTTTGATACTTTGTGAAAACCTAGGTACCGTGTTGTGCTAGTTTTCGTCTGTGCTTTTGCTGATGAGCATGTTATGATTTTTGTTTAGGAATATGTGTCTGGAAAGCAAAGAACAGTTCGATAGGGAACAGCAGCACAATAATAACGGAGAGCCAGCCGACTAAACCTGAGCCTGATGTTCACCCTCCTGACACGGGGCCTGGTAGGAGCTTCAGAAACTTCAGATTTGATATTCCATCAATCTTGCAAGCAATGGAAGCTGGTTTTTCTTCTTGAAGGAAAACTCTCTTTTCTTTGTAAAGTGGTTTGAGTTCAGATAGCTGTGCGATTTTCCACCGTTTCACCTGTATCATTGAACGCACTGATCAACCTTCCCGCAGGCTTGGTAGGTGTACAAGCTGTATATGTTTTGTGTCAGATTTTCAGGTTTGGCTTATATGTATATTCTGTATAGAAAACCTTCTCTGGCAAGAATATGCGCTTCACTATGTTCAGTTTTCTTTCTTGCAAGTTTTATTATGTTCATGCTTTTTGAGTGAGTGTAGCTTGGATAGCTATTTTCCTTCTTTTTTTTTTTCCCTTCGCGGGGTGGGGGTTAACACCTCTATAATTTGTTTATTTGTTTATTTTTATTTTATTAGTAACCCTAGTCCTCTACACTATTCAGGAACCCATTGTGGGCTTTAGTCATTTCTTGAAATGCATCAAATCCAAATAGTCTATCTATATATGTATAACCAGTCACACTGATCGGAACTAACATTAGGCCTTTTGTTTTAGTGTAAAATATATTTTTTTTCTTTTATATTTTTATATACTTAAAACACGTAAAGTGGATGCAATAAATGGTGTAAAGAGTAGTATTATTTTTAAATTAAAGGTCAAAGTTTTCCAATCTAGATTATTAGATTGACATATATTGTGCATTTTGAACGCATGTCAATCTAATAGATTAGATTTGGAAAAAAATTCTTCAAGGTTAATGTGACACTTTTAACTAATCTTTAATTAACTCTTCCTAATTTTGTTTTTTATTTTTTTATTTTTTTTTTAAAAAATAGATGATTGAGTTGGAGTGACATGTCAATCTAATAGATTTGGGTGAGAGAAAATTTTCTTCAAGGTTAATGTGACTCCCAACTAATAATTGGATTAGTTCTTTTTTTTTTTAAAAAAAAAAAAAACAAATGATTGAGTTGGAGTGCTAGATCAAAATTGTTGGACAATTATAGAATAACAATATAATATTTAGCATTACTTTTTTTTTTTTTAATAGTTATATTAAAGAAGCATGTACTTCTTTAACCACAAGCGGACCCGGATATTGAAATATGGTCCAAATACTGTAGTTGATAGGACTGGGCACAGTGAGTAGATGTGGGAGCAAAGATGATGCGTGTTTGTCAAAGTTCAAAGTTGAGGAACCATATGGGTGAAAGCTAAATATTTCCAATTAAAATGACCCAATTCCCACCTCCAAACCAGGCCGATGTAGGAGGACGTTGCAAATTTTGCCGAGATGTTGTGAAACCTTTGCAAGCAAGTTCAAACAAAAAAGAGAGTTGTGTTTTGGGGAGAAAATGCGTAACTAGGATCATTAATTGGAGGTGAAAAATGTTTTGGATTGAATCCTCAACTTTAAACTTTGGCAAACATACTTCACCTCTGCTCTCACTTTTACTCACTGCGCTCAGTCCTATCAGTTACAATATCAAGACCATATTTCAAAACTTGGTCCGTTGGCAAACACTGCCTTATAGACTGGATTAAAAGTTTTTATCCAATTAAATATTCCCAGAACCGAACAGATCCATCCAAGACTTGCTGTGACAATATAGAGTAATACCATTATACCAGAGTATACCACTATCCGACCAGATGGCTTCACTAAGAGAATCCAATGTAGTCTCTTCAAAGTTATTTTTTTTTTGCTATTTTGGAGCGACAATTTAATCAAAAGGGCTTAAAATGTCACTTTTCAACATCTTCATTTTAACCAAAAAAATAACAAGATGAACAATAAATCTTCAAATATAAAATTTACTATTCACTGATCTGCTCTTCCTCCCCCCCGTCCCCTTTTTTTTCTCTCTCTCAGCATTTGGTTTATTTCTCTATTTTTTTTCTCTCTCAGCATTTTTTTTTTCTCAGCATTTGGCTTCAAAAATTTTGAAAATATGACTGTTAGGATAAGACACATATTAAAAAATATGACAATTAAAAAAAATACAAAATTTTTAAAATATTACTATTAGAATAAGACAAATATTCTTAGAATAGACCATTAGAAAAATATAAACATTCAAAAATATAAAAGTTAGAAAAAAATTAAACAAATTTTTGAAAAATAATATTTAAATGAAATAGTAAAAACAAATTGTTAAAGTAATGAGACTGAAATGAATACTCTAAAAAGGTGAATTGTCAAAATAACTAAGAGTTTGAAGAGTAAAATTTTAAGAAGCTGCTATGGATGCTCTAACATCGTGCCAAACACAATACTACCACCCGCGAAAAAAAAAAAAAAAAAAAAAAAAAAGGAAAAACAAGAAAAAAAAAGAAAACCCTAAAACCCTAGCTTTATAAAACCTCAGTGACGATCCTTGGTTTCATTTCCTTCTTTTTCCTAATTTGCATAAGCCAATCATGCCGCCGAAATTCGACCCCTCCCAAGTGGTGGACGTGTACGTCCGAGTGACCGGCGGAGAGGTCGGCGCGGCCAGTTCGCTCGCCCCGAAGATCGGTCCGCTTGGGCTCTCCCCGAAGAAGATCGGAGAGGACATAGCCAAGGAGACGGCCAAGGACTGGAAAGGCCTGCGCGTGACCGTGAAGCTGACGGTTCAGAACCGTCAGGCCAAGGTCTCGGTGGTGCCCTCCGCCGCCGCGCTGGTGATCAAGGCCCTCAAGGAGCCCGAGCGCGACCGCAAGAAGACCAAGAACATCAAGCACAGCGGGAACATCTCCCTCGACGACGTCATCGAGATCGCCAAGGTCATGAGCCCCCGCTCCATGGCCAAGGACCTCTCCGGCACCGTCAAGGAGATTCTCGGCACCTGCGTCTCCGTCGGATGCACCGTCGACGGCAAGGACCCCAAGGACTTGCAGTCCGAGATCACCGACGGCGATGTCGAGATCCCCCTCGACTGAGGTTTGCTTTTTCATTGCTTTGTTGTTAGTGTTTGCGGTCGATTTTGGTTATGAGAGAACTCCATGGGAACTTTGGTTCTGTGTCTTTTTTTTTTCAGCGTTTATTATTTAGTTGTATCGTGGATTTAGTAGAAGGTTATATTTAATCTGTACGGGTCGAAAATGTTAGTTTTGCAGTTTCTTTCGCTTTATATATGGTTTACTCCCATGTTTACTAAACGTGTATTAGCACTTGCTTATGGGAACTTACAATATTTTATTGCTGGGATTTCGAATCGGAATTTGGATATCTGAGTTGAAGAATCTTGTAATGTAGTGAGTTGGGTAGATGTAACTTATAAGTGAAACCTTGGAACTTAAGGAAAAGGGGACAATTAAAACAGTAGGTGAAGGAGGGAATAGAGAGCAAAGAGCTGGATTTGAATATTGTAGTAGAAGATATGACTTCTTCTAGAGTTGGAAACCTTAATCAGACGTGAAATTGACTCAAATTTGTTGTTTTTATGGTAATTAGTAGGAGACTCTATCATATCGGTACAATGATTTTGTTTTTCTAGAGAACGTGCTTTCAATTATTGATGAAGTCTTTTAGAAATGTTCGCAAAACGTTTTGGATGTAACTAGTCAGTAAGTGCTAGTGAATCCAATGGCCTATTGTTTGCCACGTGACTAACCCTCCTCAGGCTAATTTTAATGGCCATTTAACAACACAGGCCCTTTCTCCACCAAAGAAGATTTAGCCATCTTCTTCAGAGACTTCACTCCATTTGTCTTCCACCCATTCTACCGTTCCTTTGCAAAGTCTTCCACCAAACCCACTCTTGTGTCGGTCTTCCACCATCTTCAAATTTCTTGGTGAAAAACGGAGGCAGACACACCTCATGCAACCCCTCCATTGGCTGTGTTGTTAGGCTCGAAGATGAAGAGAATGATGATCCCATAGGGCATGTCACCATGTTTTCCTCTTTAACATATCTTCTTCAATGGGCCATAGCTTGCGATGGTTGAGGGACTTCAGTGACTTAATATATGAAGCAAATGTGAGTTTTGAGAACTTGCATTTGTGCTAACTTTGAGAAAAATTGAAATTGGTTTTTATAAAGCAGACGAGAGAATGAATTTGTCGCGATGTAGTGGAAAATTCTAGGGGGAGAGAGAGAGAGAGAGGGAGAGAGGGACAATAGAGGTCGAGTAAGGGGTTTGAGGGGGAGACAACAAAGAAGAGGGAATGAGGCCTCTGTTGTGGATCCTCGAGAACCAATCGATGTTCTTGAAGGAGAACAGCTTCGGCTATAGTTGCATGTGCCTTCTTGACATATGGTAGTGTCTTGGTGCTGATTGAGGCGTGCTGATCTGGGTTACTGGACTCCAATCCCAGGCGATGGGTGCAATTAGGATCATGGCCAATGCAAAAGACAGCAAGAACTCTCAAGCAGAGGAAGGAGCTGTACTTATACTCATTAGGGGAGGAAATGTTGGATTTCAGCTTGAAGTCTCCAAATTTTATGACACAGAACTGATGGAGTTACCAAACTGTTTGTGATGTTGGAGCCGTCTTAGGTAGACGAATGGGCTCGACTTAGCGGAGGAAGGGTAGAATAGGTGGAAGATGAAGGTCCTGTGTTGTTAAACTGCCGTTACGTAAGACGTTAGTACGAGAGGGGCGAGTCACGTGGCAAATAATAGGCCTTTGGATTTATTGTTGTACACATGGCATTCATCCGTTTAAAAGTGGAGGAAATTGAAGCCTTCCAAACTGGAGGTGAGCCACTCCCGTCGTTTAACACACCAGGCTCTAAAGTAGCATGGAACAAGTAAAAGAAAAAGATAAATGGATGGGTAGATAAAAAAGATCCTAGGGTTACTGATTCCAATGTGTCTGTAACTGGAGTTGTATGACCAAATGTGTTGTATTTTTAGTTTTGATCATCATCTTTTGAGTGCTCGAAGATGCTTTCACTCATTACATGCACTTTATTCAAACACATCCCCCAATTGCCCAAACCACTCCCCCTCTATTTGGTTCCTGTGGGTTGGGGTGGATGGGTGGGGAGGAGAACCGAGTCCAATTAAGGAGAAAACCAGGCATCTGTCTTTCTGGTCATTTATAGATGTGTATGTTTTTTCAACTTACTGCGTTGGACTGGGCTTCTCCAATTCTGTCCCGAGGGATGAATTGGCTAATGGACGGTGTTTTGTTTCATTACCCAGACTACTGATTTTATGCCACATGATGCCATGTTGATTAATAAATTTGCATTTATTTTTATTTATTTAAAATTGACATAATATATTTAGACAACTTATATAACACTTGGCAGCATACGCACTATTAGATGTGTGAAATGTAACTTTTACTCTGAAAGTGCTCTTTTTTATTTCACTTGAAATTGAGAAGATCTATTTTATCTAATAAACGATTATTTTCTTATTAATTTTTTTTTTCTAATTAAAGTTTGTTTTTTATTTACTACATCCAAAAGCACAAATACCGAAGAAAATATTCTATGATGTTTATAATAAGAACATGGACTAAGGGATAAAAGAAGAAATGGGCGTATCAAAATACTTGGAAAAATCAAAAGATATATATATATATATATATATAATTTGTAAATTTCTGGTGTACATTTCTCGTTAAGTTAAGTTAAGTTAAGTGAGAAATGCGAAGCAAAAAGGCATATAAAAAGTATATCCCAATTGAGGAAGAGTAAATGAAGGGGATCATCTTCCCTTTTACCCCTCCTGCTTTGATTAAAAAAAAAAAAGAAAAAAGGAAAGGGGATCATCGAAGGGATCTGGCTTATATGCTGTAGTTAAAACTACAACATGTATGCTGTTAAAAAATTGAAGGGAGATGATTTAATTAAAGTAATTGAAATGTTCAAATCTATAATAATAAATACTAATAAATAGATGAAGTGATGGATGAAATAAAAAATTAATATTTATTGTGAGAAATCTGGTATTAAGATCCTCTCCATTTCAAAATTCTTCCATTTCTTCCACCATTTAGTGTATTTTGAATGGTAGTGTTGTCTAAAAGTTTTAATGAGGGTATAGTGCATTACCCTTCAAAATGCACTAAGGGATTTTGAAATGGAGAAGATCCTCTTTGAGAAATCTGTGCTGTTCAATTAATTTAGTTAAATCCCCACTTTTAAAACAGTATTTATGGTATTAATTAAAAAAAAAAAAAGCATACAAGTTGGATCTCATCCGGAGACCGGAGTTGCTGACAAGGGTGGCTACAACAAGAACAAAATCCTTTCCTTCTATCCAGAATACAGAATCTCATGGCCTTTGAGAAATCCCATATCCTGTTCGGCTGTTCCACTCGGAGACATTTCATCTGTTATTAACTTATTATAATGTTTGTTTGTCAAATCTGGGACCACAAAGCTCTTTTTTTTTTTTTTTAATATATATTTATTTATTTTTTATGTCCATATAAGAAAAATGGAGTGGGGATTCGAACTAGTGATTTTCACGTGATCTATGGCAATAGATTCTATCCTTGAGGACAATTTTTTTTCTTTTTTTATTTTTGACATAAGGTTGTCATAAAGAAGGCCTCGAATCCCTAGGTGGTGGTGGGGTGGGTTGTCGAAATATGAGGTGGTCCAACATTTGGTGTGAATCATATGCGTGTGTATATATATATATATATATATATATATAGTACCCAAAACGTTGATGTAACATAGCGTTTAAGATGTGGTCCGTTGCTCATTCTGTCGTTTAGAAAAGATCTTGTTTGGCTATTGCTTCTTTTATATCCCATCTTCAATCCTGGGCCCCCATCCGGATTTGTGTTCCTTAATCGCTCAGAATCTCAAACCACGTTTTATTTTTATGGTATTCTCAATTTCTCATACCATTATCCCTTCTTCTTCTTCTTCTTCTTCTTCTTAAATATTTTATTTTGTTACCCGCTGCCGATAATGTGGAAATCTGAGATCACGTGCGTGCGGGAATAACAGCTTCCATTACACATATACACGTACAAAGCAGGCAGGAATTTTTGTTACCGTTATAGCACGCACGTGTGGCTGTATTGGGGAACAATTTCTACCTTTTTTTTTTTGTTTTAGCAAATGTTTTTCTATACTTGAAAGTTGGAAAAGAGTTTATATATATATTGACACCACAACACTACATATACTTAAAATTGTTGTTTTTTTTTTTTTTTAGGGTAAAATTGTTTTCTTCGATTCAAAAGAGTATAGCTTCTTTCACCCAAAACTTACTCTATTTCATTATTATTATTTTTTTTTCTAGAGTACTTTACAATTGGAGGCTATTCAATCCCGGTGAAGCCGGCGTCTTTCAAGTCTCCTTTATTTGCGGGAATCCATGGTCAGGTCCGGACATGTCAAAATTTGAATAATCAATGACTAATTTATATTTTAAAATAGATGTTTACGTGAATTTGAGGATGTAAATTTGTGACCAGTCCCTCTTATATCGTGTGAAGTAAGGAGTGGTCTTATTGAAGAATAAATAGCCACTGGTTGTATTCATGATGGATTCTCTTAAATTCTATGTTTTCAATTCAAACGTGTTTGGGGAAGGAGTGGTCCTATTGAAGAATAAATAGCCACTAGTTGTATTCATGATGGATTCTCTTAAATTCTATGTTTTCAATTCAAACGTGTTTGGGGAAGGTAACCTTCAAAAGGGGGCAAGCCATACAAGTCAAAGCCTATAGCTAATGCCAATTGCCAACTTGTTCTAAATAAGTTATTTTTATCTCCTCTCAATTCTCAAAACCAACCCAACTGGGGAAGGACCGACCCCGGAATACCCTACAACATCCCTACCCCTAACCCCAAGTCTATTCCACCACCGTCCCTAACCCTTTCTTGCCTTCATCCACCCACCCTCGTTTCAACTTGTAAAAATATTAACAAATAATTTAAACGCAAAATACTTTTAAAAACACAAAAACATATTCACTTTTATGTCACATTAGAACTTCAAGCTAATAATAATAAAAACTGAAAACATAAAAGTAAAAGAAAATGCTTTGAGTATTACAACATTTATTACAATTTTCATACAAAATTGATGTGTCAGTGCATAATTAGTGAAATAATTAAGAGTACATGGTGGAGAATGAATATGTTTTGTTTAATTATTTCACCAATTATAAACTACCACTTTAGTTTGAAAAAATTAAAAAAAAAAAATTATAATAATAGTTAAAGTACCTCTAGACTTCACGTAGTATTTCTCCATAACATAACAGATGCTCTCCTTAATGAGAAAATCAGGTCAATGTAAAACACTACACGACCTTGAGTTATCAACTCTAATTGGGAGGTCCAGAGTTAGCTCTTTTGCCTCTTTAAAGAGGGAAATTTGAGAACATATGAATGGATGGAAGGAAAAATTCCTTTCAGAAGCAGGCAAGGAAGTCTTATTGAATGTTGTTATTCAAGCAATCCTAACTTATACCATGAGTATGTTCCTATTGCCAAAGACGCTTTGCAATGACATAAATTCGATGATGTCAAGGTTTTGGTGGGAGCATAAGAAGAATGAACTCTCTAATAGCATATATGAGTTGGTAGTGTTTTTTATTTTAAAAAGTCCAGTTTAAAATAAAAGCAAAAACAAATATTTTGTGTTTGTATTATTTATTCATATTTTTTTATGAATAAAAATAAAAATTTTAACATGACATTTGAAAAATATGCCCGTTAGAAAATTTAAGTATTGGTGGAAACATAAAAAAAAGAAAAGAAAATAATAATTCAAAAATTAGAGAAGAGAATCACTATCTAGAGATCCTATTTTGGGTTTGTGACATCAAAACATGCAATTTGAAAATATATAATTTGAAAACTTGTTTTTTAAAAACGAATTTAAACGTATGATAAAAATGCAATATGATATTTAAAATTACATTTAACACTTAAAATTTAAAATCGTCCGTTTTTATAAATGAACTTTTTTTTATATATATATATATTTTCAAATCATAATTTTTATAAATGAACTTTCAAAAAATATAATTTTTACGATTTAGTTTAACATCACACTTAAAAGAATGCAGGCACTCTTATACGTATTGTTAAAACCCGGTGACGACCGACAAGATTCCCAACGAAGTCGGGACGACAACCGTGTGTTCAAATCAAACGGCTGACGCGATATGTCCGAACACGTGTTTTGATGCTACTAGTAGGTGACGAGATAAAACTTGGACGGCAATGATTGAGAGCATGGTGGGGTCCTGCTACGTGGTATACTTCCATTGGTTTGGTGACTGATTGATGGGTGGTCGGCGGTGATGGTCGGTTTGCCAAATATCACAAACGTGGTTTACATGAGCCGGCCTCCATTTTACTGATTTTTTTTTTTTTTTTCCTTTTTTTTTTTTTTAATACAATCTGATCCACTATCTTAATTTTAGTACACTTTTAATTTTCATTTTTTTTTTTATAATTTTAGTACACTTTTATTTATTTATTTTTTTCTATTATAATTCTGATATAAAATTGTTGTTCCATTCTTGATTTCATACAACCCGAACCCCACTTATTGAGGTTATATAAATACATGCTTAAATAAATAAAGCGTGGATAGTTTCTCTCATGAAACTGTCTTTATTGCACTGATCTTCATCTCTTATCTTTCCATGCATGATGACCATAACCAGGTTATGATTTCATCATCATCATAACTGACCATTATTGGCTTTCTATATATATATATGGTTTCTCGCATTAACTTTGTTGTTTAATTAATAAATAATGAGGTGCATGTACTCATGACTGGTCTTTATCAACAAATGAATATCTCTTCTCCATTGATAAAGAAAGTTCAAAATTGAGTAGAAGAGTGATGCCCTTAACAGTGTAATTTGGTAGAGCTACTCACCGACAGGCACGTGGGATGCACACCCAATTCAAATCAAGGAAATTTATCGTCGGCATGGCAATTGGCAAGGCAACATTCTTTTTTCGCATGTTTTTCAGGCCAATAGAATAGATATGGTGAGCTTGGTGTCCTATGAAAATTAACTATGAAGTGTCCAAAGTGATGGGATAGTTTGGGTTAAATCAACCACTAATCTTAAAATTCATCATGAAAATATATAATAATAGTCAATAATAATAATTATGTCGTCGAAGGAATTGCTTGATTTGCAATTATTGTGTAACGAGAAATTGTAAAACATTGTGTCACAAAATTTTAGTTACGTTGGCCAAAATAAATATTGTAATTATATAAATTATTGCCAAATAATATATGAGGGACACAAATTTCCTCCAACGACTCTAATCTAATTTGGAGGAAATTTCTTATGGCCTATTTTAATAAGTGACAAGTGTCATTCAACATGTTTGAGTTTCTCAAAAATTAATGTTCAAGTTTATAGGTCAGTAGAAATTTATGTTCATATATGAGTTGTATCACTAAGGCATGTTAAGTACTATAATCAATGTAGTAATATGACTGAGCTATTGACCTATCTCTAGAAGTGTGGATTTTTATTATGTTACGTGTGGGGTTGAATCTTATGTGTAAATACTAGCTTAAAGGCTATTTTAATTCTCTTCTATTATGATGGACCGAAATAAAATTAGGGTTTTATAAATATGTGAACGAGTTTCCACTTTAAACCCTAACCCTATCGCATACACACCACATCACTATGTGAGAGAAAATGTTAGAATTGGGTCTCACTCAATTGATAGAGTTTGAATTTAAAAGTAAGCGAAAATGTTAGAATATTAATTTATTGAATAAATTTATTAACATTTTCTATATGATTCTTTTCGATACAACTTCGGTTTCAATCACGCGTAGCTCTCGCTATTTACGATTCAATCTCTTTGTCGAATTATTTGAATTTTGATGTGAAATGTCTGATAACGTGGTATCTTTATTGTGCTTCTACTCAGTTTCAGGATAGATTTTTATAATTTTATGAAAATTTTGGGATTTGCAGTTGGATTTTGTTTGTTTTGGTATGTTCAAATGGGAATGGTTCGAGTAGTTTCGCAGTGTTTTTCTACCTATGATTTGCTTGATTTTATTGTTTTGTTTGTTTGCCGATGGATGGAGATTTTGTTTGTCGGCTTGATTGTTTGCTGATGGATTTTGCTTGTTGGCTTGGTTTTGTTCTTGTGTAGGTTTGCTTATGAGTTGATTTGGTACAAATATTCGGAAAATTACGAGTGTTAGTAAGAATGTAATAAAAATAAATAAATAGATAATTTGATGAAAATAATAAATAAAGTAAAAAATTATTCTTTTCAAATAACTAATATGAGTAATTTTATTCATCAAATTCAATTCCCCTAGCATCTCCTTAAAGCATATATGAGGTCGTCCCTTCAATAAAAAAAACTAATATTTATATGTCAAGGAAAATTCACTTTACCTTTCAAAGCCTAAAGCGTTTTTTATTTTAAAATATTTTATTTTATTTTAACTCTAATATTTAAAAATTTACAATGTATTTTTCTAATGTTTCAAAAATTTGTAATTAACACTCTTTGTTACTAATTACCGTTTAAGTACACAAAAATTGTCGGCATATGAGCAAGTGAGAGGCATCTGTTCATTTTCTTTTTCACTCTAACACCCATACGATATCTAAAAGGGGTTCAAAAGAGATTGACAAGGAAAAAAAAAAAAATCAAAACAAGTATTATGTTTTAATAAGAAATAATTACGTTATTTTACTAACTAGATTAGGTGCAAAATTGAAAAATGCTACATAAAAATCTTATATGAGACACACATGAGGGGTGTTCAAGCAGAGTGGTTATAACCGCCTCACTAACCGCTAACCGCTTATAACCGCTTTTTTATAACCACTAACCGTTTACCACTTTGTAAAGCGGTTATTAAAAACCGCTAACCGCAATAACCGCCTAGGACGGTTGCGGTTAGCATTTTTAGGGGTATGAAAAACGGTTATAACCGCCAACCGCTTTTATTTATATATAATTATATAAATATAAATATTAATTAAATATTAAAAAAAAACAAAACAAAACTGCGTCATCTTGGTGTTTAACACCAAAACGACGCCACATCCCCTCTTTCACTCGTTATATATTATTTATATTATATAAGTCTATAAGATGAAACTCTATCTTGTTCATCCAGACATTCGCATTTCACACAAGCCGCAGCCTCTCTCTCACAGAATCTCACTTGTTAGGTTTCATCTTAACTTTGAGTTCTCCCGAAGCCGTAGCCCCTCTTTCACTCGTCTCCGTCTCTGTCTCACTTTCGTCTCTCAGACTCTCACTCGTTAGGTTTTGGTTGTAGTATGTTTTGATCTTGGTTTCAGACTTTCAGTGAGTGGTTTGTAGTGTGAAATAAACCCAAAAAATATGAAAAATGAAGGCCCTAAATATAAAAAAAATCCAAAAGCCCATTAAAAAAAAACGTTTAAAAAAACGGTTATAACCGCTAACCGCCTAGGCGGAGGCGGTTGCAGTTATTAAAAATTCGATAACCGCCTAAAACGGAGACGGTTACGGTTATTATAAATAACCGTCGATTATAACTGCTTGAATATCCTTATACATGATGTTCTTTTATTTTTGTTTACTTAAATGACAATTAGTAATAAAATTTTAAAACATTAGAAATTTTTTTTTCTCTCTTTTTGGGATGAAGTCCAAAGTAGCGTTTGGTCATCTTTCTCCGGCATTGGCGTAGAATCTCTCCTCTGACTTTAATTGATTTTGCTTGAATCACACTCCACACTTACATTTGCATTAACCCACCCACCCAAGACGAGTCGACGACGACCCCTTCAAGCACGTACTCCACCAATCTATGACTAGTCAAGCAGGTTCTTAAATGCCCGAAATGATGACGTCATCCACTTCTCCCCCCCTCCCTTTATATTAATATTATTAAAGAAAAGAGAAAATGCCCGTTGCTCCCACTGGCTGGGCGTGGGGGCCCACTTCCCAACGTTCCACAGCCGAACCGCCAAGCAATCTGAAGCCACCAGTTTGAGCACGTGCAGCTGTTTTCTCTCTCTCTCTCTCTAAAAATCTCTCACCAGGCCACGAGTGACTCACAGCCGTCCACGTCCCACTCCTTTCTCTAAAATTCTCACGCATTCGAGATCCCCATGCCCTTTCGTGTTTTTGCCTTTTGGCGATGAGTCATGAATGTTCTCTTCATTTATTTCGAGCGGACTTCCACCACTGTTTTTGACTAACTTGTCATGCCGTACGGCTGCGTTTTGTTGTCCACCGGATACAACCCATTACCTCCTGCCTTTCACGTGTTTCTGTCTTCCATTGAAACCTTATTACTGTTATGTGTAAAAGCCAGAATTTATACAAATTTATCCTTAAATAAATAAAAATTAACAAAAATTGATATTGCCCCCTTAACCGCCCCAAAATTGTAAGAGAGGTGGTTCGCCCGCCTCTAGAATTATAGAGAGAAAATGATTAAACCATCTCCGTAGACGTTGAAGTTGGCTAAACCTCTATGAAAATAGTTCAGTCATTCTCAAGACATACTGACTATCGAGCTGATTAAACCACTCTTAAAATCGGCCTCCAAAAGTGGTCAAACCACGAATTAAAAATTTATTTTTTTAAAAAAAATATTTATTTGATAAAAAAAATTAAAAATACTTTTAAATGTTAAAAAAAAAGAAAAGCAAAAAAAATATTTTTAACAAAAACTTAAAAAAAACAAAATATGCTCATCTCAAAACAAGCCATAGGAGGTGACCAACCACCTCAAAACCAATACTTTTTTACTCATTCGTAAAGTTGTATACTTTATATAATGGCAGGGTTGAAAAAATTGTTGAAATTTATCCGGATGTATCATTTTGTATTTCAAGATTAAAAGGTTTATTTTGAAACCAAGTAGATGTATTTGTTACAAGTTCAAATCACATTGAGCAATTCATTAATTTTGTTATAAGATAATAATTATTATTAGGGAATCTCTTGCATCTCATTTAGTGTCTGTGTTAGGATTTAATTTGTTCATGATTGAACGAGCAACATAAAACAGGTTTTAAGGCTACATTATAAGATTTAAGGATACGATCATATATATAAGATCGTATATATTCCGTTCATATTAGATAATTACAGAAGAAGAAAACAAACAAACAAGGCGTAGTAAGTGCGATGCAGAAGGCTTTGGCAGTACATGGCCATTGGCTACATGGCTACATGCATGAGAGAGAGAGAGAGAAATGAAATAAGGTAAGTGCGGATTGGCGTGGTAATGTCAGGAACGGACCGAAAGAGACCAAAAGCTGGTGCTTAGGGGCTCTAATTGTAGTAATTAAGTCTTAACTAATCCCTCCTGTTTAAACCAAAATCTGCTTGACTTTTTTTTACCTCCTTCCTGATTCCTCTTTTCTTTATATACCCCCACAGCGCTCACCTTCTTCCACACCCAAAGCTTGTCTCTATTTCTCTTGAGCCTCCTCTACTTGCTTCTTATTCTTCTCAGTTCTCTCTCTTTCTTTGTGGTGTTTTGAGTGTTATGGCTAAAGACGGGGAGGTGCCAGAGCATGGCTCATTCTCGGCCAAGGACTACCACGACCCACCCCCGGCGCCGCTCTTCGACCCCGTGGAGCTCCGCAAGTGGTCCTTCTACAGGGCTTTGATAGCCGAGTTTATAGCCACACTCCTCTTTTTGTACGTCACGGTGCTCACCGTGATAGGCTACAAGAGCCAGATTGACGTCAACAATGGCGGGGAAGCCTGCGGCGGTGTTGGGGTTCTCGGCATCGCTTGGGCATTCGGCGGCATGATCTTTGTTCTTGTTTACTGCACTGCTGGGATTTCAGGTGGGCGTTTCTTTCTTTTCTTACCTTAAGAGAGAGAGAGAGAGAGAGAGAGAGAGAGAAAGAAAGAAAGAAAGAAACACTTTTCTTTGCTAATTTTGTTGTACGTTTTAACGCAGGGGGACACATTAACCCGGCGGTGACGTTCGGGCTGTTTTTGGCACGAAAGGTGTCGCTGGTGCGGGCGGTGAGCTACATGGTGGCTCAGTGCTTGGGAGCCATCAGCGGTGTTGCGCTAGTGAAGGCCTTCAATAAGGCCCACTACATAAGATATGAAGGTGGAGCCAACATGCTGGCTGTTGGGTACAGCACAGGCGTTGGATTGGGCGCCGAGATCATCGGGACCTTCGTGCTTGTCTACACCGTCTTCTCTGCCACCGATCCCAAGAGGAATGCCAGAGACTCCTATGTTCCGGTACGCACCTTAACATTCCTCCATTTTTGGTAACTTTCATAATATATTTTCGAGTTTTAGTATTTGTTCCAATTTTTAAGGTTAAATCTTAACTATTGGACCAATAATTCAGATTTTGTCAGGTCAATAATTAAAGGAATGCACCTGCCAAGCCTTTTTCTTCTTTTTTATGTTTCTTCCTAAATTTGTTGCAAATAATCGTTTTTACTAAACAAATTACTTGTTTGGGAAGGCAATTTTTTTCAATTCTTTGAACTTTTTTGTAGTTGATTTGACACTACTAACACTTAAATCAACTCAAAATTTGTTGACTTTATTCAAAATTTTATATTGTTCAAACAACTCAAACATAATCTCCATTCTTTTTTTCTTCCTGATATTCACAATTTTGAATTCAGTTGAGTATAATAGAAAAAAAAAAAAAAAAAAAATTGCGAACCCAAACGAGCCTAAATTGCATGCCGTTTTTTGAGCTATTTTTTCTCATGTTCAGAGCATCTCTAGCAAATTAGTTGAAGGGCTCCTGATAGTTACATTAAGCTATTTTGAGCCCTTCTTTCTCTCGAATGGAGTAGCTCAAAAGTAGTTAAAAGGGCTAGAGTGAATAGCACAATTTTGCTATTCTATCTGGCACGATGATTATTTTATTATTTCTCAAAGATTACTTTTTATTGTTTAATTTTTAGTGACAAGAATTACTTTTTATTCTCAATAAAATAGTGTTAATAATATTTAAAGAAAATGAATAGTAGAATAGATAATTTTGTTAGAGTTTGTATTAAAAATTAGCTAATAGCTAAAATACAAAAGATAAATTTTGAGTAGCTAAAATACATACTATTACTAGAGATATGCTCGAAGACTTCACATAGAGAGAACGCTCCCTCCTTTGAATTATGTAAAAAATTGTTTGCCTTAGTGATAATAACTAAGATCTTTAATATTATTTGGATCGATTTTAATCGTACATATTTAATTAATCGGACTAAATTTTTTAACCTTAACTTTCTAATTTTGTATTGGGTTAGCGAATTAAGTTAAAAATTGTTATCCTTAGGAATAATAACATAGATCAATCTTAATCCACCCTATTTAATTAAACGGGTCAAATTATTTTAACTCTCTAACCCTCTAATTTTGAATCGAATTCGTAAATTATATAAAAAAAAAAAAAAATTGTCTAGGATCACGAAAATATCTTCCGACGCGGGCGGCTCGAACAGCGGGACCCACCTGATTGTAACCCCTTATCTTTGCGGGGGGGTTGTCTGGCTGGATTGGGCTGGATTACCGAATTGCAGCGAAGCAAATCGCATCCGATGTTGATGTTAGGGTGTATCATATGATATTACGTTAAGAAAATTTCTTCCTTATTTCTCTATTGTCTTTTGGCGGTGGGAGGATTGGATGCTTGGTTTGCTTGGATATTATGAGCTGGTAATGTAGCATGGCTAAGGTGGGTCCATGGCAGGGTCACCTAATTTTGTTTCCTTCCAGAAAATGATTCTCCTTTTTCCAATGCGTGAAACGACTTGTCGTTTTCTTACTTAGGGGCTAGTAACGACAGTGGGTGCTGGTTTTGAGCCTCTACATTAAACTGTTGGTTCCTTCTTCTTCCTTGTATAGTTTTGTATGCGAGTGAGGTAAGGTCCAAAAATTTGAATGGCTTGGACAGAAAAAGAAAAAGAAGGTTCAAAATAAGTGCGACATGTCTTTTGTGTATATCTGAGGATGCTCTGTCGTTTTCCTATGGATGGCTTCATTGGTCCCGTGATTCCATTGTTTAAAGTTGTTTTATTTTGTTTCACGGGTGGAATTTTGGGCACTTTTTAGGTTGGGTTGGAGGGTTGTATACTTGTATGCAAATTAAGCTGTTCGAATTGGATGCAATTTAAAATAATCTCTTATTGTGTGGGAATGTTTTGTTGACGTTAACTTTGTCCTAAACTTAAGGTTTTGGCACCGCTCCCAATTGGATTTGCGGTCTTCATGGTTCACTTGGCCACCATCCCGATCACCGGCACCGGTATCAACCCCGCTAGGAGCCTCGGAGCCGCCCTTATCTACAACAAGAAAGAAGCCTGGAATGACCAAGTATACATTTTCCCTCTTGACTCTTGTTGATTAGAAGCATTTTATCATTGTTGTGCCATTGAATTATAACGTGTTTTATTTTCTTATTGCAGTGGCTCTTCTGGGTTGGACCATTCGTTGGTGCAGCTATCGCAGCTTTCTACCACCAATACATCTTGAGGGCAGGAGTTGCCAAAGCTCTTGGGTCATTCAGGAGCCACCCCATTGTTTGATTAGGAGAAGGATTTAATAGTTCGAGAAAGAAGATTAATGGGGGATTGATTGCTAATCCTTGGGTTGAGGATCATGTTATTGTAGATGAAAAGTCTGTTCTCTTTGAGAAAAAAGGGAGCTTTTTTCTGTTCCTCTTTGTCCTTCTACCCAACTTGCCTTTCCATTTACTTCTATGTTGTCTTTTTCCCACTTTGTCTCTTCGGTTCTTTGTAGTACTCCTTGCTTTCTTTAAGAAGTGTGGGTCACTTTCTAGTTTCTGTTTCTGCTTTGTTTAATGTCTCAATTCAGTGTATTTGGTTCGAGGGGAAGGGGGACACGTCCGGTGAAATGACTTTTAACACTAGGGATAGATGGGAATAATTTTGCTATGTTTTAACATTTTTGTGGCATCTGACTGTGTATATTGAATTAAATAATGTGACAAGTGGAATTTAATCTAAGACCAATGAGGGTTGGAACGAAGCTTATATGGATTAAAATAATGAAAGATCAGGTTATTTTGTTGAATTAGGATTCTTTTCGGTTAATTTGAAAATTGAAGAATATTCACTAAACCCTGAAGTGAAAAGACGAAAATATCTTTCAAATATAATTAAGTTGCTCTTTTGTTGGCTCACTTGCCAGAAACAGAAGGGTAATAGTTGGTTCATTCAGTGGTTCACTTCCTTTTCATTTGGAAAGGATAAGTAACTAGAAAAAAAACTCCAAAAACCATTTTGGGCCTGTAAGAAGTGAACCAACTAGAGCCCAAAAGGTCGAGACCATCTGTCCAAACATCATCCAGAGCATGAGCACTGGCCGTGGACCATGGTGTTGGATGGGCTTAGGCTCAAGACCCCATTATAACACCAAGGCCTACTTTCACAATTCTTTTTTTGTTTTTTTGACATGTCGGAACAAGAAGGGGAGAGAGAATTTGAGTGACCTCTACTTCATTAAACATGGTCTTAGTCGATTGAGCTATCTCTTGGGGACCCACAATTCACATGTTAAGTGGGTTTATTGGTAAGATGAAAAGGTGTTCTCACTTCTAAATTTGGAATGCTAAATATTCCAATGGTGTTTTCTTGTCTTCTCATGGCCCTAAATGAATATTATTTTATATATAAAAAAAGTTGCTCTTATTTCTCATTTGATTTTTTATAAAATAATATCTACTTAAGACTAGTAGGGCACAAGGAGAACACTTAGCATTTCTCCTTCTAAATTGATCTAGTCATTTATGCTTTGTTTATTTTGATGTAAAGTATGTTTTAGTTGGAAAATATTTTTAATGAAATTATTTTTTCTTATAAAAGAAAGAATTTGAACTTTTAACTCGTACGGAAAATAAGTGATGGTTGAAAACAACCAACGACTTTTGATAACTTGCAACCAAGACCTACTTTTACAAGTTAAATGGGCGTAGCACTGAGGGATTAAGATCCCTTACAATTTTCTTTAAATTTGAGATTCTCAAATTCATAAATTTCAGTCATTTATTTCATCAAGCATCTAAAATAAGCTACGTTTTAGCATTTAATGAGGAAGCTATCCTCATGGAATTTAATAAGCTATGTTTTCTCATTAAATGCTGAAACATGACTTATTTTAGATGTTTAAATGAAATGAACGACTTATATTTATAAATTTGAGAATCTCAAATTTTTTAAAAAAAATTATAATTTATAGGAAATCTCAATCCAGCGGAGAATGGAGAAGTAGAGAAGTAAGATGAAAAGGAGTTCTCAATTGTGAATTTATTAGGCTTATTCAATGTCCACTAGGCCTTTGTTGTGAATTATGTGTCAATCCTGCAATATCTACACGCATAAAGGAAAAGTGAATGGCCTGCAAAACTCTTTTAAAAGGTGAACTAGTGTTGTTGTTTTAGAAAATTATTAAATTACTTTATGAGATTTGACCTAATTGTATCAAATATTTTCTTAGGGTTTCAAATCAAAATAAGGATTAAGCTTAGGATTATGCTCTAGTTTTTTTAAGAGTCGTCTAATTTCAGGTGTTCTATGAAAAACAGAGAAATTGAAATTAAATATAAACCTTTAAAAAACTATCTACAGCACAGGTGTGTTTTAGTTTTTATTTTTACTTTTTTACAAGAACTACAAAAAAAAAAAAAAAAAAAAAAATTTACAAGAACTACATTATGACACCTAAGCCAAATCCTCAAAATAATCTTATGCCTTTGTATAAAAATGATTATTCTCTTCAAATTTTCGAGAATTTTGAAATTAAACACAAGAAACCTTTATCGATCACTCTCATGAATCTTTGGGGTGATTCAACCACCCCATATGTCGTTTTAGGAGCATTCAAACCAATTTAATAGCCATTGAAAGTAATTTGGCCACCCTACAAGTTAGTTTTGATTATGATTCGATCAAATTCACATATCAATTTTGGGAGTGATTTCCATGCCTTAAATTACAACCAAGAGCCTTGAAATGGCCAAACCATCAAAAGAATCAACCTTCAAGGTGACTGTTTTGTGTGTGTGTGTGTGTGAGTGTGAGTGTGAGGATGGTTGGTAGCAAATTAACGATGAATTGGAACGACTTCAATTGTGACAACTTACAAACTCACTCTTTTAGGAAACTTATTGAACGTATATACCCACTTCAAGCTTCAAGCCTGAGCCTTCCTGCCTACCTTTTCTTAATAATTCAATGGTCGATCGACCCCACATTTTCCAGGTTAGCTGGTCTATCCATTTACCCCCCAATTAAAGCAATTAAATGCATCTTTTTGAAACTTCCAAAATCAATTTGTAGTAATTGATTTAACCTACCAACTTCTCATCACATGGCCTTGCTTATTTTTAGTCAAATCGTGTTGTAAATTTCGGTGAAAATATAATTGTAATCGGCTAGTTACTTTAGTGTATATATATATATATATTAAAAAAGGAAAAACATTTTAACTCCCAATAAGTCATACATATCAAGTATTTTGAAAAGAGTAATGCTACATATTTTTTTATTTTTTAATAAGGGATGATCTAGAAGTTATTAAATCCTATCACGTCAATTTTATGAAATATTTGTAAGATGTTTGTGTTATTCTTTGAAAATGAAAGAATATTTAAATATAATAGTAATAAGTAGATAACTAATTAAAATATAGAGTAAAATATTGGTATTTTAAAAAAAGTAGGTAATTAAAATATATAAAATTTTTTTTTAAAAAAAAGAAAAAATTTATAAGAAAGAAAAAGTGCGCTGAGGTGGATGTGATATGGTTAACCGCACCAGCAGGCTATCACATAATAATTGTACGTAGAAAGCCTAATAAATGTAATAATGGCCCATCATTTTGTCTTATAGCCTATATATTTATATATATTTATATATGTGTGTGTGTGAAAGATGGTTGAACAAAATTGCTAGGTAGAGGGGAAGAATGGCACCCATCACTACCCTTGTCATCTTCCTTATCTCTTCACTTCGTTTTCTTTTAAATCCTCAGCCAATTTACAGGTTCACTTCTGCTGCAGGCATTCCCATGCCGTATCCGCCACTGGGTTTTGGTTTTTTGCACATCCACCCACATGCTCTCTCCGTTCTGTAATTAATGTCCCATAATCTCTTGGCTCTCCATTCAGACATATCACATGGCAGCTGCTTCCTTTGGATGCATGAATCCAGCTGTTTTTTATTTTGGGATTTGGAGAATCGGAGAAATCTCATTTTAATTTCTCCCTTTCATTTCTTTTTCATATTTTTATTACGGCGCCATAGTGTTCAAAAGACCACCATCGTTATTTTTGTCTTTTTCTCGGGATAAAATGAACATATTGCTAATTTTTGAAGCAATCTTTAGATGTAAAGAGCTTTGCAAATTGAGTGTTGGTTTGAAGAATATGGGTACTTTTACCAAAAATATTTTCGGTGAGAATGTTTTGTTACAATATGCCTCTATGGAGTCGGCGCTCGATGTTTTAACATCTGACGCTGTCGACGTAACAAAGTAAAAAAGATATTTTTTCTTCTACTTTTCGATTCGTCTTCGGCTACCTTCATATATATATATATATATATATATATATATAGTTAGTTAGTTAGTTATTACAACCTAAAGAAGAAGTTGAATACTTGAAGTTCAATTCGATAGCGCGCGCGCGAGAGAGAGAGAGAGAGAGAGAGAGATGCATCTATGGCCATCGATGAGGATCAGGGACTCATTCAAGATTGGTTACCTGAGAAACCTCGAGTGGAACCTCAATAGAATGAAAAGCGAAAAGCAGGAGCCTTCAAACAGTCAGAACCTGTTGAGTAATGAAGAACCGGTTGCCAAAGGAAGAGAATCTGCGACACCCAATTCAGAGATTCGTGGTGGGGCACTTGCGGTGTGCAGGGAGATTGTGATGCTTCTCTCGTGCTGTTATTGCTGTTTCTGCTGCGGAGGTAAATTAATCTCGCCATCCCTTTTGCGTTTCCTTGTGTTTCTTGTTAACTTGTGCCCTGGTTTGAGGTTTTTTCATGTGGGTTTTTTGAGATGGGTATCCGAATTGATTAATCTGTTAGAATATATTGTGATATTATGGGAGCATTGATTGTAATTAATAAAATAATTAAATACCTGATTTGATTAGCATACCATTTTGTATTATCTCTCATCCCTACTATTTGTATTGTAAAATAATTCATTGAATAAAAGCATAATGTAGTCCTTGGGGCTTCATTGTGGACCGAACCACGTAATAATATTTTGTGTCTATATTATTATTTCCGTATTTAATATTCATAGTATTGTGAATTTCTTCATAATCATCTTGTTGGAAATATTGTGCTTTGTATAATACAAATTGTTAGACCTTTCCTAAAGGTCGTGATTTTTTCTTTTCCTTTTGAATTTTAACATAGTGGGAAAAATAAGCTTGATATGATGAACCTTTGTTGAGCATGGTTTCTTGAAGCTGGGTGAAGAGTTTTGTAAATTACTACTGGCTGTAATCATTGAAATCAAAATTGACAGCACAAGGATGCTAAAAAATTGTTGTGGACTTAACTTTTCCAGTTTCCCTTAGAAGTATTTACGTTGACAATGGGCAATACGGTTCAGATTATCTAGTCTGGGAGAATAAAGGATCATATACCTCTCAGAAAGTGTTTTTTTTTTTGAGTATAGAACCGCTGGCGAAATGGAGGATCTGGGTCAAAAATGAAGATCATGGTAGGAGCCTAGGAGGAGGAAAGTTTCATACATAGGAATGCTCTGTGGACATTAGTTTAGTTGATGAGTTGTGTGAAGAGTTAATTGCCTCCAGGGCTTGAAAAGAAGAGGTTGGAGAAGGATTTAAACTTCTAAAGCTCTTGAGTTGGTGTAGTATATAATCTGTCCATTATCTTATCTTTCATATCTGTCAGTGTGTTTTGATTTCCCAGATAATTATCCAGGTTCCAAATCCGTGGATAGAGATATGAGTTCAGGACAAACATGTTTATTATTAATGTAGTTATTGTATGAACAAACATATTATTGCTGATGCTAATGAGCAACANCCCCCCCCCCCCCCCCAAAAAAAAAAAGAAAAAACTTTAATCAATCTTCTTTCTTTGGAATTAGTCTTGGGGATATTATTGTCTATCTTGTTTTTTTCTGTCTCTCTGTGAAGAGTTCCATAGTTTGGTGATATTATATGTTGAGGAATACCTCAATAACTTGAATCGATGGGTAGTGGATCCTTGCCCTCTTAACAAAACTAATTTGGGTTGGCTTAAGCTTAAATGAGCCCAAGTTTTAAACGTTTAATGTTACCAGTGGAAACAACAGTCAAAATATTGGGCATCTTTCTCTGTCTTATTGCATGCGTGCTTGTTAACTTTTCTGTTTATATGGTAGATATCAATAGGTCAAGCAAGCCTGCTAGCAACCCCTATTAATTTGATTCATTGGAGATACATGGATTTCCTGGATCTGGTTTGGTTTCATTGGATTTGGCTTACTTCCAGTTTTCCAATAACTGGAGATCTCCTGTTATAGGTTTCAATGGATTTTAGAACAAATGACCAAGTCCTTGTCTTTCAACGCTAACAGCACCTCCTCTTCCATTTCAACTCACCATCGATCATTTTGACCACAGATTCAAGTCCCCCACTCACCAAAGCCTCTACCACCTCCAGAGATGCTTATCCAGGAGATAACTCAAGCTACTCTATGCCCAGATCATCCATGGCCTAACCCACGAGACCCTCACCCTAGGAAAATTAATTTCTTTCTGTGCTGTTGCCGACATGGATGAGAAAATTTAGGATGGAGCTTGACAAGTCTGTTTGTTCAAAAGACCACTGTGACTACAAGCAGAAAGCAAACTTGTGAAAGTGAACGCATCAGGCCAAACTCTGCAGCCTTTGAACTAAACAAAAGCCTGGAAGAGGAAAAGACTGTAATAAAATCCAGAAAGATTGTATAACACAAAAGGTCTGACCCAGAAAAGCACACTAATTTCTGGAGGGATTTCAACTTTCGGGAGCCAAACTGATTATGTTACAAACTCTGTAGTTGGGAGTCTGGCGAAAGAATCTATTTATCTGTTTTAATTTTTTGGTACACAATCTGAAGCCATCCAATTTGATTTTAAGGGCTCATAAAATCAGGTAACTGTCAGGGAAGGTAGGATCACTCAACCAGTATGAGTTTGAAACACGTCTAGATTGCAAGAACCAGCCACTCCCATTAGACATTATATGCGCACAAGAAGCTATTGCAGTAAAATCCCACCAAACTATGTTACTGCACTACCATTTTAGTTCAAGCCAATATCAGGCATCTTCCCATATCCAAATCACAACCTTGTGAGCAAACAGAAATGAAAATTAACTAAACTGAACTTGTCAAAATCCATCCCCAATTTTCTCATCCCGTGTTGGCAACAGCACAGAAAGTTAGGCCATGGAGGATGATCTGGACATTCAGTAGCTTGAGTTCTCTCATGGATGACGGAATGAGCTTCTCTCTGAGGTAGTGGAGGTTTTGGTGAGTGGGGGACTTGAATTGTGGTTCAAAGTGGTGGATAGAGAGTGAAAATGGAAGAGGAAATGCTGTTAATGTAAAAAGAGAAGGACTTGGTCGTTAGTTCTAAATTCCAATCTTTTAATCTTGACCATTGAAACAAACCTACAACAAGAAATCTCCCAGTTATTGGGAAACTGGAGGTAAGCTGAATCTAGTGTCATCAAGCTTTCCGCAATTGCTTTTGCTTTTAGTTTTCTCTTTTTTGAATATTTGATTTGATGCCAACTGCTCTTCTGTTATTTGTTACCAGTATTTTTTTTTTCAGATTATACAACCATAAAATTGTATTGATAGCTGGTGTTGGTGGGTTATTTTAGTAAGAAGAATTTACTAATTTTATGAGAGTTTTCCTTTTCAGCTTGTATTGATGAAGATGAGAATTGAAGCAGTATTTGGCAGCGCATTTGGTTGTTCAATCTATTCTGGAAATAACCAGATTGTATAAATTGGAAATTAGCAAATCTTCTTCTGTACAGTACAGGTTTTGTTATAAACCAGTTTTCTTTTTGTTTTCTGGTCCAAAGTAGAAATTTGATATGTATCTTGATGAATATTGGTACCTTCTAATTAAGTATAACACAATCCTCACTATTTTGTGATTGTTTGTTTGTAGAAATTCCAGTATAATGGTTGTCTTTTAGTTTTGAAGCCAAAATCATAGGATTATGTTCTGTTTCTCTTCTTTTTTAGTTTAGTTTAGTTTATTTGATTTGATTTTTTTTTTCCAATGCACTATTAAACATAACAATTTTTACGAATTTGTTAAAAAAAAAAAAAAGGATAAATGTAAAATTGGTCATTGTGGTTGGCCTAAATTATAAATCACTCTATGTGGTATAAAAAATAATTTATAGGTCCTCAAGATATGTCAAAATAATAGTATACTCCCTGAAATATATTTTCGTGAAGGAGCTTAACAAAATTTGTCATTTTGTTAGCACAAATTACACATCAGCCCTCACTCTACGTCATACTGCTATAGTAAATTAACCTAATCTCTTTTTTCTTTTTTTTTCAAAATTTTACCTCATGCATGACCCTCTCTCATGTTTGTCTTCCTAAGCTACTTTACAAAATACAACCGTCAAATTCTAGCAAAATGCTCCCAAATTGTGGCAAGGAATATGGAAATGAGTGAGGGTTACGCATAGAGTAAAATTTTGGGGATAGAAGAGATTAGGTTAATTTATTGTAGTAATATAACGTGACAAAGTAACAAAAATTGATTTTAGGGAGTAAACTGTTATTTTGGCCTACCATGAAGACCTATAAATTATTTTTTATATCACATGAAGTGATTTGTAATTTATGCCAATTACAAGGACCTATAAATTATTAGTTATACCACATTGACTGATTTGTAATTTAGGCCAATCATATGAAAGAATTTTGCATTTATCCCTAAAAAAACATACACTTTTAACTTGCGTAAGAAAGCATAACAGGATCCATATTAATGGCCAGGATCTAAAAGATCCTGACCATAAATGGTTTCCTGCTATTTATTAATAGTCAGGATCTCTCTAGAGAGGACTCCCAAGAGGTAGCTTAATAGGCTGAGACCACACTTAATAAAATAGAGGTTAATAGTTCAAATCCCCATTCTCCCTCTTGTGTGGACATGTCAAAAAAAAGGATCTCTCTAGATAGATGTTCAGAGATCCTGAAGCCATAAATGGGACATTTGTCCCATTAATAAAAATAATAATAAAATATTATATATATTAAAAATAATTAAAAAACAAAATAATAATAAATTTTTTTTAAAAAAATTTAAGGGGTGGCCGGCCACCCCCATAAGTTTTTTAATTTTAATTATTTTTTAAAAAATATATATATTTATTTATTAATGGGACATATATCCTATTTATAGTTTTAAGATATCCTGATCATTAATTAGATAATTTTGGATAGGAGAGGATCCAAATCCAAGCAACAATGTCATTAATGACATTGTTAATTTTCTTGCTACTCATTAATGACATTTCTGTTTTTTGAATGGACTAATAATAAATTACTTGAATGCTTCACTTAATCACTTAATTTTACATAAATTTCTAGATACGAGTTTTCATTATATTTCCATATTCTATTCTAAGATTTTTAATTTTATTAACTGATTAACATATTCACCAGAGCAACTTGTTCTTTGCTATATATATATATATGTCAATGTGAGAGGGAAATCTGTATATTTTTGTATTCCTCTCTGTGGTTTAAAGATAGAAGTAGTGATCAAGTGTTATCCGGCCAATATGAAATATTCCAAAGCTTTCTCTCTTCTTCTTTTGGTGGCCTTGCTAATTTCCTCATTCGGTACCGTGTGACGTGTCCCTTCTTCTTCTCCTTAATTCATATAAAATATAAATGTTTTAATTTCTTTTGTTCTTTTTCTTTTTGTTACATTTAATTAATTATTTAATTATTTATAAATGTTTCAGGAGAAGGAGTAATAACAACAGGAGGAGGAGGAACAAAATGCGTGAAAGTGAAACCTTGTACCACACTTGCTTGCGGTCGTGCGTGCAGGAAATCTTTCAAATTTCCTGAGCCTATTCCCCAGTGTTTTCGCCCCGACACTTGCTGTTGCATTTCTGGCTAAGCCTAACAATGCAAATAAATATATGCAGGAATTGATCGAAGATGAAATAAATAATTTTAAATAATGAAAATCAAAAGGGTTTGGTGACCGTTGTTGTTGTTGTTTTTTTTTTTTTTTTTTTTTAGAAAATATGTCTCAATGGGTAGCATAATCGACTGAAAATCACTTCTTATGAAGCGGAAGTCGCTAGTTCGAATTTCCTTTCCCTTCTTGTGTAGACATATTAAAAAAAAAAAAATCATATTAATTTCAATAAAAAATGCATCCTGTATATCATGACATTGCTTCTTAAATTTCTTATTTATATAAATTTAGACGAAAATATATTAATTTTTACCTTCACCTAAGGATGGGCTTTAATTTTCATGTAAATTCCGGTTACTAAAATTCCTCAAAATTAAGGAAACAAATTGAAAAAAAAAAAAAAAAATTATATATACATATGTATACATAATAATAGTAATAATAATTGTGATAATTAGGTAGCCTCGGCCTAATTACTAAAGGCAAATCATGGGCCTACCAACTACTAAAGGCAAATCATGGGCCATTCGAGACATAGGCCTCACATCCCGTCGAACCACGAAGGTCCAAACGAAAGCTCATGGTGCTTTCACGCAATGTTTTATTATCAACGATTCAACATTATCATGTAACACTCTCAATTAGAAAATATTTTTTATAAGTCTTGGCACAAATTTTTTATTTTTGGTACATTTCAATAATAAAAAAAAATGGCACGTCAGCGTGAAACAACAAATCAAAATTATATTCGCGGTCATTCATAAAATTCTCTTATACCTTTTTTTTTTTTTTTTTTAAAACATTGGATCAATTATGTTAAATGTTGTCCTCAAGAGGTAACTTAATCAGTTGGAACCACTAATTAAGTGAATGTCATTAATTCGAATTCTCCTTCTTTTCTCTTGTGTGGACATGTAAAAAAAAAAAAAATTATATTAAATGTTATGTCAATGCCAATGCAATGACAATATGTGTTACTCTTAATAAAAAAAATAAATATATTAAATTAAAAAATTGACAGCTACCCCCTTTCCTTTTTTTTTAAAAAAAATAATTTTTGTTTTTTTTTTTTTAATTAATTTGTTGTTTCAGTTTTTAATTAAGAGAATAAGGTTGCTATAAGAAGAATATAAAAAAAAAAATAGCCGAAATCAGACGAAAGGATACATATCCGCACGTATGTATAAACTTTTTTTTTTGGCGGTGAAGTGAAGTAGTGAACCCCACTCACGAATCGTTCACGATAAAAGCAAGGGCGGTGGTAGTTCGTCTTTGCCAACAACCACCCGCTACCTCATTAAAACAACTTCAATGCCTCGTTGGAGAGGAACCGATTCTGTTTAATAATATAAGGGGTACAATTGTTAATTTACATTTTATTGAACAATTTTGGCCCTATTTGTTATTGTTAACACATACCGGATCCTCTCTCTGTTCATTCCAAATTCGTAATTTCATTGGTGGCATTTATAGTAGAGTAGGGAGTTGTATACCATGAAAACGACACCGTGTCGTTTACAGATTAGAGACAATAAATGATGTACACAGATTTACGGTCCAGATCAGTCCTTGTACTGGGAGTCCAATGAAAACAAAGCACGGGATGGATAACCCTCACCTCCAACTCCAAAGGAGTCAATAAGTAGTTCGACGCTCTGACTGTGAGCCCAATACCGAGTGAGAATGGCGCACCCAGTGGCGGAGGCGAGCGAGGAGAGCCCATTTGGCTCGCTGACGGCCGACCAGTTCTACGCGCGCCACAAGGTGACCCACGGTTCCGAGTACATCACCAACGCCATGGGCCTCAAGCTCTTCACCCAGTGGTGGATCCCGCTCCCTCCGACCCAGCCCATCGGAATCCTAGCCGTCGTCCACGGCTTTACCGGGGAGTCCAGCTGGATGATCCAGCTCACCGCCGTTTTCTTCGCCAAAGCCGGCTTCGCCACCTGCGCCATCGACCACCAGGGCCACGGCTTCTCCGACGGCCTCGTCGCTCACATCCCCGACATCAACCCCGTCGTCGACGACTGTATCTCCTTCTTCGACGCCTTCCGTGCCCGCCACCCGCCGTCACTGCCCTCATTCTTGTATTCCGAGTCCCTAGGCGGCGCGATCGCGCTCCTCATCACGCTCCGCAAGGAACGCGTGGGGCGCGCCTGGGACGGCCTCATCCTCAACGGTGCAATGTGCGGGGTCAGTGCCAAGTTCAAACCGCCCTGGCCGCTGGAGCACTTCCTCTCCCTAGTCGCAGCAGTGGTCCCCACGTGGCGAGTCGTGCCAACGCGGGGGTCCATACCGGAGGTCTCGTTCAAGGAGGAGCGAAAGCGGAAGCTGGCGTTGGCGAGCCCACGGAGGACGGTGGCAAGGCCACGCGCGGCCACGGCGCTTGAACTTCTGAGGATATGCAGCGAGCTGCAGGGGAGGTTCGAGGAGGTGGAGGTGCCTCTGCTGATCGCTCACGGTGGCGAGGACGTTATATGCGACCCGGCCTGCGTGGAGGAGCTGTACCGACGCGCCTCGAGTAAGGATAAGACGCTCAAGATCTACCCTGGTATGTGGCACCAGTTGACTGGCGAAACAGATGAGAACGTTGAGCTGGTTTTCGGGGACATGTTGGAATGGCTTAGGAGCCGGGCCACACGCGCCGCTGGAGAGGGTGGCCCGAACCTTTTAAAATAGTCGTCGTCAGCGTCAGCGTCAGCGATGATGTTTTAAGTTTGATGTACGCATGGCAATATTTAGCAACCAATGATAGCTTGCCTTGTGGCTCTGCCAATTGCCAGTTTATATAATATATCCGTTAATTTTATTTTGTAGCTTTGCACTTAAAATTAATGTTGTATAAAATGATAATATGTTTTTATGAGGTGACAGTATACGGACCATTACCGGGCAGTAACAATTCAATGGTCTTACTCTTTGGAGTCAATAAGCACAAGGAAGTAGGTCTTGGTTTTGGTCTTGCTTCCTTATGCTTATTAGCACCAAGACAACATGGCCAACCTACCTTAAAGGTTGAGATATTTTGGCAACTTTAAATTATTATTATTTTTTTTTTAAAAAAAATATATATTTATAAAAATGTTATTTTATATATCTAAACCCGTTATGATTTACTCTTCATAATTAGAACCTTCTTTTAATCCATGAATATCTCTTAGGTCTGGTTGCAATTATGTATCAATTATTTATGATAAATAATTGAGACACCATTTCCAATAATTATTTACGATAAATACTTGAGACACCATTCCCAATAATTCTTAGGATATTTTTATACCGTTGTGGTTGTTTGGGGCCAATGTTGGATGTTTATCCCTTTGCTTTTCCAATTTGGAAATAGGTTAGCTTTTTTTTTTAATTTATTTTATTTTGGTCTCGTTAATTATGAAGAACAGGTCAATTAAACCATCCAGTTTTAAAGGGACAAACGAGAAAAAAGAGATCACATTCCCATTATTTTCATTGACTTTCCAAAGTTGCCACATCATTGAAGAATTCTACCAAGCTCAACATTCTTTCTCTGCTTGCTCTGTTCATGCCAATGTTGTTTTCTTTTACTCCCATTAGAGTCTAACCTTTTCTTTCATGCTATAACTCCATCGAACATGGACGAACTTTTTGGTGGGATGGACGGTAGATGCAGGGTTTCTATAACAGATTCGACCATGATGTGGATTGTGCACCAGGCAATGGATAAAGCACACGAGAAAGTAAAATCCAAAGAAGGGGTTGTGGAGCGCTTGAATGAGATATCAAAGTTCTACGAGTTGGCGGTAATGCAGCTAGAAGGTTGTCTCAAGTTTGTACAAGAAGAGACAGATAGCTGCATTCTTGAGAGCAATTATGAGGAATTGCTCGCAGATTTGAAAGAAATTAGAGACCGCCTTCATGGGCGTCTTAGGGAATCGGAGCTGGCTATATCAGACAAAGACAGAGAATTGACAGAGAGAGTAGAGAATGAAATTAAGCTTAGGCAAGCTTTGGAGCTGAAAGAAAGAGAGGTGGTTTCCTTGCGTGCTGATCTTGAGATTGAAAGAAAAAAGAGGGAGGGCATTGATGAGTTTGTTGAAGACACAGATATTGGTGAGTTTTGTGAGCTGAAGAACTCAGTGGATCAACAGGTATGGAATATCAAACAAAAACTTGGGCCTGATAGTTACGAACTTATAGACGAAGAAAGAAGCAAAGGCATTGACAACAAAAGGATTGAACAGATGGGATTGGACATAGACATGTTGAAGGAAACTTTAGATCTTGCTTTTGAAAAGATGCAGAGGGCTATTTTTTTGTCTGAGATGGGGCCATTAGAGCAACAATGGAGATGGTCTGTAGAGAAAGATACCATATCTATATGTATTAAAGGCTTAATGAGTAGTATCCAAGAGAGTTTTGAAGAAAAAGTGAGGAAGCAAGATACCATCATGATTGATAAGGTTTCAGTTTCTTATGCAGTAAATGATCAAGAGGAAGAACTAAAACAAGAAAAAGAAGATGCAAATTTGCAAACCATGATAATAGAGGAGACCTATGTTACCCTTCTCAAAGGTTTGATGAAAGAATTTTTCATTGATTTATGTGATTATGATTTAGAGTGCCTGATAGGTGAGGGTATATATAAAGGGTTTTTCAGGGAAACGATTATACAGTGGAATGAGAACAATGAAAGCAGCAAAATTGAAGCCCAGATCAGAGAAGAGATATATTCCATGGTCTTTGGTGAGAGCATCAAAAGTATTGTTGACACTGCAAGTACTTCTGCATCAAGTCAAAGTCAAGAGTTCAAACTTCCAGATGATTTTCTCCATGACTTCCCAATTAGTAAGGAGTTTTTCCAAGTTGCAGAATGTCTTGGAAGGGAGGATGCTTGTATGCTTTTACTTGGGGAGATGGTGAAGCAATCGAAGATGGACATAGATGCTCATAATATGGAGAATCTAATCAGGGAAGATATATATCAGTTTGTCATTGTTGAGGCAGCCAAAGATTTCTTTATCTTGCTTAGAGATGCTGAGCCTGGAATCCAAGACAATATCATAGGAGACAATATGCTCTCTGATAACAAGTCATATAAAGGAAATCAATCAAAGGATGAAACTGAAAACCTTGATGATCTTGTGGGCTTGAAAAGTGAAGAGATGGAAGAGCAGGAAATTCCTGAAGAGCAGAAAATTGATGAGGAACAAGCTTTCAGTTCAGGAAGTAGCAAGCTAGAGAAGGCCTTGCACCAGTTGGTGAGGAGTAAGGCAATATTAGGGGAGTTTGGAAGTAGTTTAGGCATAACAGTTGGTGATTTAGAAAAGGTTCATGCACATGATGGAGACCCCTCCTTTCTCCTACCAAAAGATAATGAAGAGGGGCAATTAGATGAATCTGATTATGTCTTCTCACGTCTCCCAGTATTACTGCAAGTGCTTGTGAATTTTGAGCGTGTAGTACACCAAAAATTAGGAATGAACATTTTGAGGTACTTCACTTATTCATGATTTATATCGTTGTAAATGATCATTGCTTCATATATATATATATATGGCAACTCTTCCAAAAATTGGTAGTGTAGCCTTCTGGGGTTAACGATCAATTATTTGAGCTATTTCTGACTACATCTTGGAGATCATATATAGTATACTTTTAAATTGCTTTCTAATATTTGTTTTTTCATGTTAATGCTGATTGATTCTAGTATTTACGCGATAGGTTAATGAGGTTGGGTTGTGTCAGGAGTGGGGTTTGAGTGAAACAATTATAGTTCTTTTCGATTAGGAGAGACCACAATAGCTCATTTCAAATAAGAGAGATCTCAAACTCTACTTAGGGCCAAAGGATACCACAATTTCACAAATACTTTCTCTGATTCTTTTTTTTACAGCCAAATGATCTCTATAATGGAATAACATAAAAAATGATAAGATTTCAAATATTCAAATAAACCCTAATTCTGCTAAACCTATCTCATCTTGATTTTATCCCTATTACTACGTACTTATGATGGTTCATTACGAGATGAATAGTTCGAAGCAGGGACGGAACAAGCACCCCTTTATGAATTTTTTCCTTAAAATACATATATAATTTGGCCGCTTGTTCATGCTTTGATCCCCCGATGAAAAATTTTGGTTCGTCCCTGTTCAAAATTCATTATGCCATGCTTAAACCTTACTTCTGTTTCTTCTACTCCGTTACATACTGGTTTTCAAAGTACACATTGAGGAGAATAAAACTTCTTTTAACACCTTTTTTTAGGTTGGAAGAGGTGAAGTACAATATAGATCCGCTTGTTGAGCTTGTTGCTTCGCTGAGAACCAAGGAGATGATTTACAGGAAGGCATTTGTCAGGAGATGCCACAATCTGCACAAATCTGAACTTGAGGTTCTGAAATACAGTCATGTTCCTCACATTATGTGTTCATGTTGGTAGCTAGAAACAATTAAGAATGCTCAGGAGTCCTTCTTCTTTGTTGGGATATATATATATAGGTAGATTTGCTAGGTGATCAAGTGGATGTGCTTCTGGGCCTACTTGAGAAGATATACACAACTCTGCACCACCATTCACCAGCTTTGCAGCAGTACTTTGAGGTAATCGTTCACCTTTCATTTCAATTAGCTATTTCACGTGTTGGACCGGCTTAAGCTTTTGAGATAAGCAGCGCTTTAATAAGTTCGCCATTAGTATGCTTTCTCTTTCTCTTTCAATTGTACAATTTATGTTTTTCAATCCATAAAGAAAATGGCTTAGAACCTGTTTTGGTGTGCGTTTGATGAGCCTAAAAGTGCGTTTAACACTCAAAAAGTCATTTTGAAAAAAGAAAAAAAGTACTCATTTGATAAAAAAAAATTGAAAGCGTTTTTAAAGGTTTAAAAAGCCCTAAAAATGACTAAAACACACTTTTGGCAAAAACTTCATTTTTAAGCTTTTGCCAAAAATAATTTTTTTACTTAAAAGTTTTATTTGTCAAACGCAATTTCAAACATGTCCTTATTCATCCTTGTGCTCATTGTTTTATGTGTTCTCTTCCCAGGTCTCAGACATTTTGAATCTGATTGAGAAAGAACTAACAGGAAGAGGTGTTCATAGACCCAATGAGTAAGATTAGACTGCCCATTATATTACTTGGAATTTGGAAGATTATCTTTCTGAGCCATCTTCATTAATTCTCATTCTCAAGTTTCTGTGTTGTTCCATCAATGGCAGGATACGAACTTCTGGTCGGTCAATGAAATAATTCCACTTACTTGCAAACAGATCGAAATAGGCGTGTATATATATATACAAGGGAAAGAAAGTATCTTTTCCATACGACGTAGCAAGCTTTATGTTTACATTTTGATTTTTTAATATTCTTTGTCCAATCGTTAATATTGTTTATTTAATCATTATTTATCTTAAAAGTTTAACTTAATAAAAAATTGGTAACGTTACTAATAAATTAATATTTTAACACTTTCCTAACAATAAGTGGTCCAACCAGGTGCAGAAGCATAGTTAAAATTTTGGTTCACAAGGTGGAAAAGATCCACCTCCCTCTCTCCCCTCCCAGTGAGGGTTTTTGTGTTTGCTGTGGTGTGGTTTTCTTCTATGAAGCAGTTTTCTTAAAAAAAAGAAAAAAAAAGAAAGAAGACAGGGTTGAACAAAAATTGATATATATATATATATCAAACTTATAATTTATTTTTTCATACATAGCGTTAATATATTCAGTTATCTATGATGAATTTTCATATTTTGAAATCGATCACTATATGATTTTCTCGAGTAATGTTATTTTTTTTTTTTTTGAAAATCAACATAGTCTCATTCATGAAAGATCAAGAGCAAAGCTCTTACAATACAGGGCAAGCCCCGAAGTATCCGTAGGTAAATTACAAAGATACCAACGTCATACAAGACGTATTACAATTTAGAATCTCAAAACAGATCTGCTAACCTATGACTAATCAACAAATGAAATACAAATCTGTACTAGATAGAATCAACTAATGCATAGGTAGCAATTATTCCTTGACACTGAGGGCTGAGAACCTCAGGCCAATACTTATTCCTTGACACTGAGGGCTGAGAACCTCAGGCCAATACTTATTCCTTGACACTGAGGGTTAAATACCCCAAGCCAACACTTATTTCTTGACACTGAGGGCTGGGAACCACCAGGCCAACACTTGTCCTCCTCGACCCGAAAGCCAGGATAACGTTCACATCCACAACCCAAAGATCTAGACCAAGCATCTCACCCCAAAGCAGGCCGATCGAGACATGACTTATTACAAGCAAAAACAATAAAAATACAGGGAAATAAAACTAATCACGTGCAAGTAGACCCCGTACACTAAAGGACGCGTTAGAAGCTCGACGCGGTGGGGGCGTGGAAAAAGGTCCGGCAGTGGATGGAGTACGGCAAAACAGACGCAGAGAAGATCGGCAAAACTGTAAAAATAAAAAAACACACAAAACAAACAGAAAAGAGCAATACATGGAAATACTAAAGCAAATACAAGGAAACACAGGATAACAAAATACAAAGGAAAATCAAAACAAAAAGTAAAACAAAGGAAACAAAATATAGGGAAACCAAAGAAAACAAAAAATAAAAAGCAGAATGATCAACCGGAGAAGGTTCAGGCGCGATCTGGCTGGAACACCGCTGAGGAAGGTGGCGATGGGAGAATGACGCGGTGGGGGCGCATAGAAGACTTGCCTCAGGCGGAGGGCTGTGAAACTCCGAAAGCCGGAAGACCGAAACAGGGGCACAAAAAGCCCCAAAAACAAATGGAAAAGACCGCCATACAAGGAGGAGGCCGGGAAAAGAAAAAGGAAAGGGAGGGGCACTGGGACTAGGGCATCAAGTAAATAACTAGATCCCAGTGCGAAAGGGACGTGGGGAGGAGGGATGACGACGGCCATCCCTCCTCCCCAGGAGTGACGGCAATCTAAAGGGGGCTGCTAAAGCAAAAAACCTAGAGAGAAAACTTAGGAGATTTTTTTATATATGTAGTATCTCGAGTAATGTTATAAGTCTTCCTAAAGTCCTCCTAAAATTATCCCAAATGTGATGTGGCTTTTAAAATCACCGATAGATCAAAAGTCAATAAATCACATCTTAAATTTAGCGGTAATTTTAAAAGTCATATCACATTTTAGATGATTTTAGGAGGATTCTATGAGGACTTATAACATTACTCGATTTCCTCATTGCTGGATTAAAATAATGTTATATAAATTATGGTTAAGTTGGTTGACAATATCATTTTTGTAAATAGAGATCTATTCCCTCCATTTTCCATCACTTTCTTTTTCAAATTCGTCACTGGACATGTGAGACCCACAAAACCAAACCAATGAAGGATTTGAAAAAAAAATATATAGATGGAGATGGAAAAATAGATCATTAGAATGGTAATTAGGATTTTTCTTCTTAAGCAATGATCTATGGTTAGATCGTTAAATCTACCTCAACACCAGTTCATTTAGAATTTAATTGGGGTTCAATAGAAACATTATTCTCCATAATCTCATGTATATATAATTATATATTTCATACAATTAAAATATATAAAGATAAATATATATTCTTCAACAATTAATTTGAAAAGGGCAATTTAAATATAAAATTTATATAGAAAATTTTATTAATTAATATAAAGTAATCTATTAGTTGAGGCTTTTTGGTGAATCGTGAAGCTATAATTGATTTTGACTCTTTGACAAATCGATCGAGGATTCTCTCACGTAATATTTAGAGAAATGTTTAAAACTACAATTTTATTGATTCAATGGTCGATTGATTTTGACACGCCAGCGTTATAAGATAATTATATAATAAAATTACACTAATATGCATAATAAGGTTTTTTTTTTTGTTTTTAAAGGTAGGATAGGCAATTAGAGCTGAAAAGAATAAAGTAGATAAACTAGTTAAATCTTAGGCTGGCCATAGAGACGTTGGCCCCCTCTCTCGCCCCTGTCTCCCAGCTCGATCGATCGGCGCCCAATGGCGTTGTCTAGATGCATCCGCCAGCTATATATGTTCTGGTTGTGTTGTGTGTGATGCCAATGGCTCAAATAGTTGGCGCTAATGTCCTTTTCAGCTTCATAAATCATAAAGGGTTGCCTGCAGCCTGCAGGTAATGCTGAAGAGACATGTTATTGGACCTCTTCCCGTCCAACTCTTGTGAACGGGAAGAAAACCCACAAATTCAATGATAATTTTATGAGAATTGAACGGAAAAAAACCAATGAAAAATAAAAGAATAATCGGTAGACGGGCAGGCCGGCAGCCTTGCTGTTTCGGAGTGCTTAAACTTAGTGTAAACCGGCCATTTCAAGAGCCCCCAAGAGTCGCGAACAATTAATACTAAAAAGAGAAAGCCTCCTCCCACCTCTATTTCTTCCATTTGATTGGCACATTGAAACAATATCCTATAAGCTATAGGTATCTCCGCTGTCATCTTTAGCCTTACCTGATTCTCCCAGGAATGTGTATATATAATAATACTATATACCACCTCTATTCTCATCAACTTTTCTTCATTTCTTCTTACGTACGTGCTCTCATGGCAGGACCGCTTACAGTGGCGGAGCCACATGTGGACCAGAGGGAGCCACGGCTCCCCCAAGGAGTTTTAAAAAAAAATAAAATTATATGAAGCCTTCAGCCATATTGCAAGTGGGATGATTTGGTGAGAAAAGAAGACAAGCAAATGCACAAGCCATAAAAATATGGAGTCTTGTTTTATGGCTCTTTTGGTGGAGCATCTTGGTTGAATAAAATGCAGAAGAAAGAAATGAGGAAGAGGGAGATGCGTGAAGAGAAATGAAAGAATTGGAAGACTTTTGCAAGCCATTCGGTCAAGAGGATTAAATGAGGAAGTTATGATTAAATGAGAATTTAATAATGGTAGGTCTTAGTTGGTCACTTGGTCGCTCATTTAATATGGAAGAAAAATGGAAGAAGACTTTTGGCTTATTTAAGGAGGCCATTCGGCCATTTGGAAAAGTACGGGGAAGATGTGTTTGAAGGGGTAGTAGCCCCATTTGTAGAAGGGAGAAAGTGGGAAATTGAGAAAATGAGCAGTTCCAATTTGAAGGGGGACAGTAGCCCAATTTGCAGATATTTGTGTGAAGGGGCATTTGGGCATTTGTGTGGGCATTTGTGAGCATTTGTGTGCGTGGGAACATATGCTCACAAATGCAAATTACAAATGCTCACACAAATACCCAATTGCCCATTCTCACAAATCTTTGCAAATTGGGCTATTGCCCCGTCAAATTGGGTGTCTCAATCAATTGCAAAAGCTTGATAGTTGGTTTGGTGAGAAGGCGATGAAACTTTTGACACTTAGCTTTGCTTTGAATCCAAAAGATATTTATAAGTCTTTCAAAATTGATGATATATGTATTATTGCAGAGAAGTATTACCCTCTTGATTTTTCTAAGCATGAGAAAATTAATTTGAGATACCAGTTGATGTATTTTGAATTTGATGTGCTTACTGAACTGACATTACAAAATTTGTCTTCCATTGTAGAATTATGCCAAGGATTGGCAAAGACAGAAAATCAAAGACATACTATCTTATTGATAGATTGATTCATCTTATTTTGACTCTTCTAGTATCTACAGCAACTACCGAACGAGCATTTTCAGCAATGAAAATTATTAAAATACGCCTACGCAACAAAATGGAGAATGATTTTCTCGCAAATAGCTTAGTTCTCTACATTGAAAGGGAAATTGCCGAGAGCTTTGATTTAGATTCGATCCTTGATGATTTTGTACTTCTAAAAGACCGTAAAGTGTAGTTCTATACACTTTGTTTTTTTTTTTTTTTTTTTTTTGTATTTCTGTCTTTTTGATGTAGTGTCAACATGTTACATTTCTAATATATCAATTTGAGCACATATTTATGAATCTTTATAGATTTTTTTTTTGATGCATATATTGTGTGAGTTACTAAATTTTTAAGTAAGAGAAAATTTTGTAAGACGCCAAAAAAAAATTTTAGCAGCTCCCCCAATATTAAATCTCTGGTTCTGCCACTGACCGCTTAGACTCTCTTTCATTTCTATTCTACTCCTGTTTCTCTTCCCACATTTCAACACCAATTCCAGCGCCCAACCTTCCCCGTCACCGAGTCCAAATGCTCCGCCAAATGCTACTTCTCCTGCGCCACTTCCACCACCACCCAGTTAAACGCCAACAGGGGCTCCGCCGCCAGGGAGTACTCTCTCGCCTCCACCACCATCCAATCAAGAGGCTCCGCCACCATTACCCGAAGCGAAAGCTTCTTCTCGGGGACGGAGTGCCAGACAGAAGGCAGGAATAGCGATTGGAGTGTTGCTTGGGGCAGGAGCTTTGGTGTTGGGAGGGCTGGTGTATGTACAAGAAACGGCGATCTAATATAAGAAGGAGCCGGCTTGGAAGTGCAGCCAGGACACCGATTCTTTAAGGTTGCAGGGATTCTTGCTAGCTTGTTTCAAATGTTTGGCCATTTATATATATACTTTCTTTTCTTTTCTAGGACTTTAGAGGCATCATCCAACCATCATGCTCTTTCTCTTTCACTTCAAGCTAGCCATGGCTAAACAGGTCCCTCATCCCCACCTGGTTCTGTCCCTAACAATCTTTATATTAAAACTTATACATTTTTCATTATATTATCATGTAAATCATTATGAGAAATGCTTATTTTTCATCATTTGTCCATCTGTTTTCCATTTCCGTATAAAAGATGTGTAAATCCATCGATGAATATGTTTCAATAGTAAATTTGCAAAAGAAATTGATGAGATAGGCAAAAGATAAATATATAACGCCTCTCTATCATTATTTACTTGTTACTCTCAAAGTGTTACACAAAATACAAATAAGTCAATTTCAAATGGATATTTCATTGTAAACGAGTAAGGTTGGAAATTACATTTTTATTTTATAAATATTATATAATGTTGACGTGGTAGTTTCAACTAATTTTTAAATCAGTCATTTTTGAAAAACAATTCTAAAAATTAATTGAGATGATTATATCAACATTGTAGAATAATTTCTATCCTTGCACATATAAAATTATTGAGTCTGCAGTGGCTAGTGACTTGAATTTTTTTTGAAAACACCCTTGTTACCAAAATCATTTCTCCTAACGAGAAATGTTATTTTGCATTCTTTTTAATATTCTTCCTGTATATTCAACTAAATGACATACTCAATCCACTCTTAAATTAATCTTAGACTCCAAAACGTTTCGTTAATTGAAAACATTTGTTGGTGTTTGGCACGTACAGGAAATCTCAAATATATATAACTTTCAATTATGATAATGTCCCAATTAGGTCTCAGTGGTTACTTGATTGGGTCTCGCGAGTCCCCACGTTGGTCCGATTGGGTCTCGGCGAAGTCCCGATGGTGGCCTGGTGAAGTCGTGGCGGAGTCCCAGTGATGTCATGGTTGAAACTATCAATTTAAGAATAAGATGTTCAAACTCGAAAAATAATTTATAAATTTTTAAAAAAAAAAAAAATTTTCAAAAAATTAAATAAGCCTTTTCGATCAAACCTAAAATAACATTTGTTGACTATTATTTTTCATTGCATCAAATACCTGAAAAATACAAAAATAAAAATAAAAATTACGCACCTTAATTAAAAAAGAAAAATCAAAATAAAATCCAAAATCCCATTTCCACTTCACATCCTTCAATAGCGCCACAAAAGTAGTACAGGGAAAAGAAAAGTAAATATGGAATTTGGGAATACAAAACACGAGGTTCTCTAGTTTACGTTGTAGTACGTTTACCTTTTGGTTGGATACATCTCAGTACTTTTGCATCTTGGCCAATCATCGTTTCTCAAGGTATGTCTCTCTCCTGCTCTCTCTATGAATCTATGATGCCTGTTACAATGTTGTCCCTTGTTCCTTGCACTCTCTCTCTCTAACTCTGGGTATATCACTGTGCTTGCCTTTGTCTCTTGGTTCCCCACCTCTCCCCTGCTACTGATAACTTCCTAATATTCCTGAACTAATTTTAGATCTTTGATTAATGGTTGACAAGTTTGTTTGTTTTTTTTCGATCCCATGATCTCAATTTTTTTCGATCCCATTAAGGAATATGTTCGTGCTGATCAAACACTAAATGGGCTTTTGAGAAAGAAAAAAAAAGGATCATTTTTGTTCGAGAAAAACTAAATGGAATTGCTAGATTTTATCTTTAGTAAATTTTGGACCCAAATTTGATGGTTTTGTTGTATATGTGGTGTGCTAGGTAATATCTTTTTTGTAAAATGTGTTGTGTTAAAACTGGGTTCTTTGTAGATGATCATATGAGGTGGTGTTTAAGATGGTCTGTTAGATTCGTGTAACAATTGTTTGATCAGATTCAAGTTTCACAAGAATGACAAGATGTAGCCATCAGATTTTGTAGACTGGATCTTGCTTATAAAAAGCTTGTGGTTAGCTTTAACTTCTGGAATGGTTAAACTTTGAATCCCTCTCGGGAACTATTTGAAGCTGTTAGTACTTATCAAAAAAAACTATTTGAAGCTGTTAGTATTGATTTAGTTTTTTTTTTATTTTATAATTTTTAATTTTACTATTAAGTTATCAATATGAGCAAAACTCATTTAGGAATTATGAAGGGATGAATGTTTACCTGTGTTTGTGGCTAATTTTCAATTATTTGAGATTGGGTTTAACTTATTTTACTGAAAGATCACATTATGTTTAGTGGCCTCACTAGTCTTGTCATGCCATTCCGATTCCAATTGATGTAGTTTATTTTTTCTCTCTAAATATTGAATGAATACTTTCAAGTTCAATGGCTTGCAAGCATTTTGATAATTTCCTGCTGCTTTTGCATCTGTTCTGTTTATTTTTTTTTGGGGGGGGGTGTCTTATTTTACTGGTTAGGAAAAGAACTTTTTGATTCTTTGAAGATGGTGATTCATTAGTTATGCTGGCTCTGACTTATATATAATCTCGATTGACTCACTGGGCCTAAATTATTTTATTATCTTTGGATAGTTTGTTATCTCATGCTATTTATCTGCAATAGGTCCAGCATGCAGTGTTTCATGCTATAAAAATATAGAATGCTAGAGTCCAGCTGATCCATCTTAGAAATTGTTTACACCTCTTAGGGAATTCTGTTCTATAAAACTAGAAAAGGGGACGGGGGTAATGTTTATGAAGCTGCCACCAATATCTGTTTACAGTGATGAAATCATGCTTGCTTGTAGTCATGTGGTTTTTGCATTTTGACAATAATCCTAACATGTTCTTAAAAGAATATGAGGCACCAGGAGTTGGCCCTGATTTTTGAACGTGATGATCCTATCTATAATACCGTGGAAGCATCTTGTTATTGTATTCTCAAGTACGAATTTTAATTGCATAATCTTATCTATATTTCAGTTCAGCTGCATTGGCAACTCTGGTATGGAATCTAACAGGGGACAGAATGGAATTCAACTGCTGCTGGGAGCTGAACAAGAGGCTCAGCACATTGTCAATGTTGCCAGAAATGGTAACTAATGTTTCCTTTTCTATATGAAATAATAATATGCTTGTACTTGTAATAATATGAACAGATGGTGTGTGTCTATTTGTGTGTGTGGGTTTACTGCTGGATGCATGCACTGATTATACCCCCCTTCCTTTCTGTTTCTCCAGCTAAATTGGCCAGATTAAAACAGGCCAAAGAAGAAGCTGAGAAGGAGATTGCTGAGTTTCGTGCTCAGATAGAACTTGAGTTTCAGAGAAAGGTTTTGGAGGTAAGTAGTAGAATAAAGTAAGAGAAGATGTTGATGCAAATCCATTCACATGAGAGTGATATCAGAATATCAGATCAAATTCAACAGTGGGTGAACTTTAGAATTTCTAACACATCTATGATCTGTTTTTAGTGATATCAATGTGGTAATTGGAATTTATTCATGTACATCAAACAGAGCAGTGGGGATTCAGGTGCTAATGTGAAGCGACTTGAGCAAGAGACAGAGGCAAAGATTCGTCACCTAAAGACAGAGGCTGCAAGAATATCCTATGATGTCATACAGATGCTTCTAAAGCATGTGACCACTGTGAAGAACTAAATTCCTGAAAAAGCTTGGTAGTTGCTTGGATATCCTCTATTTTGCGAAGAAGTTGGAATTCTTCTGGTGGCAGTGACATTGTTTGTATTTATGGCTCCCATACATATTACCTTTAATAGTTAATTATGTTCCTTTTATAAAATAAATGATTCACTTTGTCCTACTTGATATCACACTTTGTCCTATTTGATATCAGTGCTCAATGCTTGAGTATCATTTTTAAAATTCATAGAATATAATGTTGAAGAATGGATACAATTGGCAAGGAATGTGATGCTTTTTCTTGAGGAAGCATAATTAATGGTGCTTTAGGGAGGATAAGTTTTACACCATTTGCCAAAAGTTGATCTCTCTAGGAGCGGAATAATAGGATATCCTGCAGAATTTGCTCTACCAGTATACCACATGCAAATAGTCCTACTCCAAGGAGTAAAGGCCTTGCTTTTGAAAATGGCTTTTGTTCTGTATCCTCAGCTTCTTTGTTAAGCATCATCCATGCCATTGCTGGTGGAAGAACTCCATAAAGCATTGTCATACAGTAGCCCCCCTATTCCACATTAAAGCATGAATAGTAAATATCCAAACATTATTATAACCAAACGGCATCATGTCTAAGTTTTACTATCTGATATTCCACTCTCTACTTACAGCAATGTCAGTGGCAGCTGAGAAAGCATCTGGGACAGTAGTTGACACTAAAAGAGATGGAGTGACGGCCATTGCCATAGCCGTGAAGCTAGTTTTATTCCTTCCCCACCATGTTCTTAGCCCAAAAATATTGTTTGGTCTCTGCTATAGTTAAAGCACCGTTTGTAAGAGTTGGTGGTGTGTGGTAACATGTGAAAAAGAGAGCCACTTATTCATCAAATAGTGAGCCACCTGTAATTTCTGTGTTGAGGGAGACTGCCATGAGAAGTTATTAAGTTGCTCCTTAAAGAACTCAGAGAAGCCCAGGAGCGTGCCAATTAGTGATGTTCCAACCGCCAGAAGGGAGAAAATCTCAACCATAATTGACACCCCACTCCATTTTACCCTGAACAGTGGGAACAGTTGAGCTTGGGTTACTTGATGTTGGTGATAAATCAAATACAGAGTTCAATGCAGAGAAAAATGAGACAAAGCTGGTGCCGGCAAAGAGATAAATGTTAAAATCTCCGGAGTAAGATGCATGTAATGTTTAGGGTATCCTTTCTGCCTCACCGCACTAGATGGTGACTTTCTCTACCACTGTACATCTACCTCCTAGTCTTTTTAACTCCCTCGTAAGCTATACAGGAACCAAGTTAAAAAGGGTATCCTTTGTTGATATCCACATCGTCTACCATGGGGCTGCTATAAAGATGCATGTAATGTAAAACATCCAACCTACATCTTTCCAAGAAAATTCTCACTGTCCCATAAGCAGAACTAGGCATTTGTAGCTTGAACTCCAGCCACTATAAAGTTAGAATTAGCCATTCAGGAAACTATAACTAAATTTTAGTTACATGAACTCTTTTCAGATAACTGTAGCATGAAATTAGTGTTCTATTGGTTTATTTGAAGGTAAGACACTTTTCAGTGATTACCTCATGAGCAATTCAACGGGATCAACAACTTGGTCAGCCTGGGCTGAGAGGCCAATTGCTACTGCATCCCAAACAAGTAATGCCAGCAATGGAACCAGACTACCAAGCAAAACTGAAGTCCTTATTCGTGTAAGATCACCACCCAAATAAGCACAAAGAACTGCAGTAAAACTGGGCATCATGAATGGGCAAACATTCTTTTCCTTGCTGAACTAAACCAAGTAAAACTTCAAGAAGATTGTCTTTACCAGGTGCTAGATCATGATATACCAAAGAAAAAATCATAACAGGAATTGTAGCTGGAACTTTTCTCCAATCACCACCTTCCCCCAATCCCGACCACCCTCCATAGACAACTGCTAGCACCTCAATTGATAGAAGCAGACCTGCATATAAGTTTCAGTGCATTGTTAGTGTTCATATGGTGCCATATATATATATTGCAACAAAGACAAATTCGACCAAAAAAAAAAAATACCCAGCATTGAAGTAGTAAGCCATTGATTGACTTGATCAGTGGCACGAGTCCCGCCAATGGAGATGAGCATGGTGAAGAGTGCAGTGAAGAAGCAGCCTGAAACAGAGGCTGGAAGATTGATCAAATGGAAAAGGATATCTCCAGACTTGGAACTATATGCAATCATGGAAGTGTAGCCCAAGAAAACATAGGTGGCGGTGGCAAGAGTTCCACCCCACTCTCCTAGAGTCTCTTGGGCCATGGTCCTGATTGAAATGACCTCTAACTCTTTCTCTTCCTCTCTCTTTCCCTTCTTTCTCCGCAGGGCCACATTGACTTCCACAAGCAGAAGTGCTTCTATTAAGAGAAATGCCCAACATATTACCAGTGATATTGAACTTGGAACTACTCCCTGCAATGTTAATGGCGGTAATATGTTAAAACAGCACATTAGGAGATGCTAAAAGAATCCCAAGAAGGAAAACCAGTCTCAAGTGTTTCTCTTTCATTTCACTCACCAAATACTTAAAAAGAGTAAAACAGAGAGAAAGAGAGTTTGAGATTACTGCAGGGGAAGCCTTCTGTGGCAGTGCAAGTATTCCTGACCCAATACTGGTGCCAATAATGAGAGCAACAGCTCCAGCTATGGTTCCCTTCTTCTTAGCGACCTTGTCAGGTTCTTCTCTTGATTGTATGACATTTTTCTGTGTCTTCTTAGCATAAGTTTTCCTTGTAAATAGTGAACTTTGCTCTCGCTGCTGGTAGCAGAAACAAGTGTAGTAGCTGCTGCTGCAGGCAGAAACAATTAAGTGGAAGCAATTATATAATATTGAAAAGATGATGAGAAAAAGGGAATTGATGAGTGGAATAAGAGAAGGGAGTTACATGTATCATACATCCTGGATTTGAAGCAAATTCTTGTGTTCCTCAGATGGGTTCTTGCCAATGATGGGCTTAGTTTTGCATTTCTATGGATTTTGGTTTGTAGAGAGGAAGATGAAGGCAAGCACTGTGAATCCATGAGGGAGATAAAGAAGAAATGAGTGGAGTGTGAATTAATGCATGTGCCCAAATATCTTGGAAATGGTTCCTATTGTTGAGCATAGAACTTGAAAAGTTGTAGGTCCACAAGAATAAGTTTGTGTGGTCAGTTCCTTTTCCTATGTACTGCTTTTAAAAAAAATAATAATATAATAAAAAAGGTTTGGTGGGTCATCACAAGGTACTAAGATTTTTATAATTTAGAAATATTACATGAATTTCTAAGTATTTACTTTAATTCTTTAATGTACGGGTAAAAATTATCATTGAATTTTAGACAAGTTAATTTGTATATGATACATAAATAATGATTTTTGACTGCCACATAAAAAAAGACAAAAATTTCCTCCAAATTAGTATGAAGAAAATATCATTCAACCTATTTAAAATAATGTCATGTATTTATAAATATTTAAAATGCACATTAAATTTAGTTTGATGGGTATAAGGATATTTTTTTTAGACTAATTTAGAGAAAATTTCTATCCTATAAAAAATAAGCATTTGAGGATAAACAGTTGGAAGTACGTATAGTATTCATGTTGCTAAATTTGATTTGACGAGGATAATAATTGTCCATCGATTTAACTGATTGATATCTTCTTAGTAGGAAAGACTAAAATCTTTCCATGGCTTGGAGGGTCCTATCGTAGAGAGACTTTCACTAGCCTAAGCCCAATTGGAAATGAACATTGGGCCTAACAAACATAGCTAAATGCTTGATCAAGGCATGGGCCACAACAATTCCAAGCCCATCTGAAAAATAGATATCCTACGATCTCTCAATGACTAATATAAACATTAATGGTCATATTTATGAGAAGGAACAAAGTTTTCTTAATTAGGATAAAATAATTTAATTACTAAATTGACATGTATTTAAACTATTAAAAATACATTTAAAAATTACGTATATTTTAAATAAATATTAATTTAATAAAATTACTCAAACCTAATTTCAAGTCCATTTTTTTGGCCCATGAGTAGTTAAGGCCTGGGCCATGTAATAATAACGTGACAAAGTAGGTCAAATATTGCCTAAAATAATCAAAACATAAGAAAATATGTGACACGTATATACCTTAAGAGATCTTTAATATTTTCTATTTACTTTATTATTTTTATTTGTTAGATAATACAACGAAAGAGAGAGGTGATGGATTGGTCGGTCCTAGTGGGGAAATGATATGAAAAAAGAATAACATTGAAATACACAAAAGATAATGAGGAAATTGATTTGCTTGCTTCACGAAAGAGACGACCAATTCATGCGTCTTGGAATTGGCTTATCCCACCACTTCCACAAATAATTGGTCTCTCAATCAATTCAATCTCAACTTAGGCATTCATTTTTCTATAACAATTTGAGTTATTCCGAGATAAGCACACCAAGTTAGGCTTATCTTTGGTCCACTCTTGAATTCAATCTCAACTTGGGCATCCTTTTTCTACAACAAATCGAGTATTTCCAATATAACCACATCAACTTAGCTTTAGGTAGCACTACTCCATTTTTATTTTATTTTCTTTTCTTTTCTTTTAAGATAATCATCTTACAAATTTATATAGCAATTCATACTTTATGGAAATATGTGTCACAACTCACAACAATACCATTTGTCCTTTTGGAACGACACAAAAAAAACGTCAGCTACATATGTGATATACTGATATCACTCAAAAATGATACAAGTTGTAGTTAGAGCCCCATAAAATTACTTATAAAGCCAAGTCTCACCTACTAAGAAACTAATGTGAAACTTAGCACCCATGAACTTCTTTATCGTCCATTCTAGGGGTGAAATTTAAAACCGCCTAACTGCTAACCGTACTAACCGCTAACCGCTAACCGCTTTGAAAGCGGTTAGTAAAAACAGCAGTTCGGTTAGCGGTTAGTGAATTTTGAAAAACCGCATAACCGCTAACCGTTAACCGTTAACTGCCTTTTTTTAAAAATATAATATATATTTATATTATATATATTTCATATAATAAATAACAATAAGTTATTGTAGCCTAGTGGTTATTGTGTGTCTCTTTTACTCAGGAGTACCGATTTCGATTCCCCCCACCTTTGATTTTTGTTTAGGTTTTATATTTTTATTATTTATATAATATAGAAGTGCAAAACGACGTAGTTTTGTACTTCTATATATTCATTTCTTCCTAACCCAAAACGATAATTTTGTTGTAATTTTATTCGTATGTTATATGTTATAGAAGGTGACCAATAAGATTTTGGTATAATGGTCCAACATTTAATGCTCACTTTAAACCAACAATTTTTAATGTTAAAATGGCCATGAAAGAGGAAAAAAATGTTTAAAGTGAGCAAAACAAGGGTTTAAAGTTAGCCCAAAACCGGCCAACCAAAAGTAAATCCAATAAAAAGTGGTTAGTAAAAAAACAGTTAACCGCATCCAGTTAACCGCTAACCGGGCGGTTAACCGCTAGCGGTTAGCAGAGGCGGTTAGCGGTTTTAGCCACTAACCGCAACTGCTATTTCACCCCTAGTCCATTCAATCTATATGGACAGTGGGCTAATCGTATTTTCAATATAAAATTAAGGTGTTAATGGCTAATCTACGCACAATCTAGCTAGATAAGCCTTTTTTATTTTAAAGTTCACGCGCTCCGGCCAGAATCCTCCGGCAGCTCTCCTCCGCCCTTGCTTCGACAGTGCTACTGTTTTGCAGGTTTTTTTTGCTTTTGTTTTTGTTTTCTCTATGTTTTTTGTGGCTAACTATCGTTACTATCTCCTTGGTTGTTTTTGGTTTATTATTGATCGTAGACTATCTTGTGCTAGCTTTTTTTTTTTTCTCTTTTTCGGGTTGTGCTCCCACAATCGTCTATTGATGGTTGTGTTTATTACCCTCAACCAATTACTGATGGTCCTGTTGTTATCACGGCATCTTGCTGGTACGAAACCGCATTTTTTGGCGGTATTAGTTTCTTTGATAGATCGAGTCACATTTGACCCACTTTCAACTATTTTTAAGACGCCGTTGTCCCTTTATCTTTCATGTTTTCGTAATTTCCCCTTCCCCTCTTTGGTTAAAAAAAAAAACATTTCCATTGTGTCGTCTCTGTCCCTTGTAATGATTGTTCCTGTTAGTGATGTTAATCCTCATTAGTGGTTCTTGTTTGTTTTGTTTCTTTTCTTTGTTCCTTTGGTGCTTGTTGTAAGTCACTTGCTCAGGAAAGAATTAAAGGCCTTAATCAACTCCATTTACTGACGAAAAGTGGGCTCAAGTTTGTTGGAATCGAAATGGCACAATATGTATAAGTTTGACATAGAGAACCACTCTTCACGACAAAGTCTTCGAATTTGAATCGGCCGGCAATATATCCCTCTCTATATTCATTTTTTTATTGGTCCGACAACATGCCTTTTTCTTACTTCAAAGTCTACAGTCTCTTGACCTTTTGAATTCGGTGGTAAATCCAGCGCTTACAATTTCTTTGCATTCGTCGAAGGGTTTTGTCTTTTGTCCCACATTTAATTACAACTATTCCTTTAACCCAAGAAGTACTCTATCAAAACGGTTGACAAGTAACCCCAAAAGAAGTTTGGAGTATTAATAAAACAAGGAAACAATGGTGTGGAATGTCAATGTCGATTCTGGTACCATGAATAGACAAAGGCAAAATGAGGTCAGCTGGTTAGCCTATGAGCGCCAAAGATGAACGGGGCTAAACGATTTGCCGAAGCTGTGTAATGTAATAGGAGGACGGGTTAGAGATAATTATGAAAGGACGAGGGTAATATAAATGCGAAGGGGATTGCGATTGATAGAGAAAACAAGCTTCCTTTTTGTCTCATTCGATTCAATAAATACTACCTATTTAGCCTCGGCATTGGCCGGGAAATCTTCCTTTACCTACTCACAAATTGCCAAAATGGACCAACACATCCATCTATCTATTACGCTGCTCTTTTTTCTGTTCTTTAATGATCTTTCCGCCTTGATCTTAAGTTAGTAAATAATTCTGAGAGTAAAACTAATAGAAAAGGTTGAGGACCGTACCGCTGAGGGTGAGCGGTCCAATGGCAAAGGGTAGGTGTGGGAGCAATGCTACCCTCTTATCATCTACGCACATCACCACATTGGTTTCATGGTGAATAAGGGCTATTATGGTCATGTACCTTACTGCACCTGTTTAGGGTTATAAAGTTATACTTTTGTGACCCATTTACGTGGAACAATATCCTTTAACCGAATATTATTCAGTTTAAATAAACTGAAGATAATACTAATTTCATTTATGTAGAATAATGCTACATACTACATAAATATCTTGCAAAACCAATGTCGCAAAGTCTTGTAACTATTTAATGACTTTTATGTAAGGCTGCCATGTGACGGACTTGACATATATGTATTTTTTTAACTCTTCGTTTGAGTGAGAGTAGTGAGACCCTTGGTTACTTATCTTCGTATTAATTTCAATATAGTCAATAAAGTTTTGAAAACAAATCGATGTGACTCTTACCCGTTTACATCATTGTATGAATGATTTAATTGTCAATATAATGTTTATTTTTACCTATATATGACCCTATCATCACGTTAGGGATCTAGTGTTTTTTATTTATTTTATTATTTTTTAAATATCAACTTATATTTTACTGTTTAGTGGTTTTAAGTCTCTCTTTCAACCCCAAAAGCTAGTTCAAGAGGTTAAACATTCTCTTACACTTATAAAGTGACCATCAGTCCCTTTCACAAAGGATGTAGGATAACCCCAACAATCTCCTCCTCACACATTAGGCTTTAGGTCGGAACAACAACTTATTTCTCTCGTGGACTGTTGAGCCGAGACTTGTTGATAAACTTGGACATTGATTCCAATATTGGGTGGTCATGGACCTCTCTCAAGTCTCAACCTTAAAAGTTAGTTCAAGAGGTAAGGTTTTTCATCACACTTATAAATTGACCACCGGCCCATTCCATAACCGATGTGGGAAAACCTCAACACTTGCCATGTTCTAGTTTGGTGATATATATATCCTTTCATGGTAAAAATATATCAAAGTCATGTTCATTAAGGATTTTATTTTATATCTATTGTTTTATATTCTTAAGTAAAAAAGTATTAACAAATAATAAAATGGGTTAAATACTTAATTAGTCCCTAGGATTTGAAAAATTTATTTTTTCCTCCCTAAGGTTTGGAAAGTGACCAAATTCGTCATTGTGATTTTGAAAAGTGACTAAGTTAGTCCATCCGTCAGTTGACCGTTAGTTGATTTAACGGATTGACACGTGGACCAATTAAAAGTTGACACGTGGCCACCATATTAAATTTTTTATTTTTTTAATTAAAAAATATATATATATTTTTTTAAAAAAAAAAAAATTGGCCACTCCCAATTGGGGGTGGTTTCGGCCACCCCCTTGGGCCCATGGGGGTGGCTCCTTGGCACCAAGGGGGTGGCCGAGCCACCCTTTGGTGCCCAAGGGGGTGGCTACGGTTTTTTTTTTTTTTTAAATATATATATTTTTGAATTTTTTTTTAAAAAAATAAAGAATTTAATATGGTGGCCACGTGTCAACTTCTAATTGATCCACGTGTCAGACCGTTAAGTCAACTAACGATCAACTGACGGATGGACTAACTTGGTCACTTTTCAAAACCATAAGGACTAATTTGATCACTTTCCAAACCTTAGGGAGAAAAAAATAAAATTTTCAAACCCTAGGGACTAATGAAATATTTAACCCTAAAAAAATATAAAACACTTTTCATAATATAAAAACAATTTTTACATTTATATCATATCAAAACACTTAAAAAAAAAAAAAAGAAGACTATTTGTGGTAGGAAATCATAGGAAAGAAGAATAAGAGTTCATAGTACAACCCTCTTTATCCAAAAAAGCAATGAGGAAATTGATTAGCTTCACGAAAGAGACGACCAATCCTTGCGTCTTGGAATTGGCTCATTTGACTAATATCTCCATTGAAGAAAGGATTTAGCGGAAAAATGAAGGGCGTCATTCACGGGTGTTTCAGTCAATTCAGTCTCAACTTGGGCATCTTTTTTCTATCACAAGTTCAGTAATTCCATGATAACCCACATCACGCTTCGCCTTAATGCATTCTACACTTTCTATGAGGATTTGATTAATACCGAGATTAGCTCATTAATTTAATAAGAGGTGTGATAGAACTACAATCTAAACTCAATAAAGATTCAATTTTTAAACTCAATTTCTTTTTCTCTTCTAGTTTAAGGCTATCTCCTACACATGCAGGTTTTTTTTTTTTTTTTTTTTTTTTTTTTAAAAAAACTGTCACTTAAGAGAAAAATTAAGTTTTAGTTGGATTTAAGTTGTGACTTTATCATTTTTCATTTAATAATAGAATTGATTTTCGGTCTATCTGTGGGGTGAAATTTTATTTGTTTTCTTAGGTTTTATTTTCATGAATCCTTAATAATAATGGAATTGATTTCTGGTTAGTCTTTTATTTTCTTATGGTTCATTCATTTTCTGTGAGCAAACTATGTAATGATGAAGAAAGAGTTATCAGGTATAAAGAACACTAGAGCAGAGATTAAAAAAAAAAAAAAAAGAAGTTAAGGAATCAAATTCGTCAAAATTTGCTGTAAATCTAAAACTGATAGGGAAGGTCACTTTTTAAAGATATTGTCTTATAATAGAATGAGAGGTTATTGTATATGTCATAAATAATGTTTGAGTTATGAAAATTTTAAATTATATCTTTGACATTTTACAGAGCATTTTGCTTTATTGGATTATTATATCAATAAAGAGATAATTAGTTAAAAAAAAAAAAAAAATTGATAACTCTAGACTGTTATTTTTTTTATGTTTTCTTTAAATGCCATGTGAATTTTTATTTTATTTATTTTTTCTTTCAAATAAAAATTTAAAACTACCCCTTAAACTATTGTACTTGGAAGGTTCTGCATACGGCAAGGTGACTCGAACTGATAGAAAATAAAAGTAGGTTTAGGTGAACAAAAGTAAGCAATAGTGGATAATGACGAAAAAATCGATATACATCTCTTTCTTAAATCTATTATTAGATCTGCGAGTCCTAAAGATTCAAAAATATGGACAAGAGACTAAAAAAAAAAAAAAAGTCAAAATGAACTTGGCCCTTTAGATCACAATCAGTAAAGTCTCAAAAGGATAATTCAATCGGCTGTGGACATCCCTCATAAAACGGAGGTTGTTAGTTCAAATTCTCTCTCCCTTTTCCTTGTGCGATTGTGCGAACATGTCAAAAAAAAAAAAAAAAAAAACTACAACCCGTAAAACATGGAACATTATACAATTGATTGACATTTTATGCCTTAAAGCAACCATTAAGCTTTTAAAACATATTTAGCCATTCTAATTATGGGTTTGTAATCAAATCGATCATTATCATTTGATTTCGCTAGTTAATAATAAATAAAACATAAATTTTTTCTTTAAATTGAACTGAAAAAAAAAATGTACATGAAAAACACATGTTAATTTCAAAATTTTAGGAAAACATTTATTTCAATCTTTCAATCTAATTTGATGAAAAACTGTACGGATATAAAAGATTAAAGGAAACATATAGGCTTGATGCTGCTAAAAGTTCTACAACAGAGAAATGAATGGACAGATCACTATTTTGATAAGAATATCTTGTGGCAACAAAGGCACCGACAGTATATAATTGGAGGTATCAAATTCAAAGGAAATTAACTCATAGTTGAACCAACTCATATGTATTTTGGCCAAAAAAAAAAAAAAATTCAACAACCTCTTAAATGATATAGTTTCCCCACATATAGAAAGAAAAAGAAAAAAAAAAAAAAAAAAAAAACCATGGCATATCCACCAGAAGTTTCTTCCCACAAACAAGTTGCAAAAGAGGTGTCCTCTCATGCAATTAACTCAAAACATGAAACATAACATCTACTGGAGTTGTAGAAGTACTAAAGTAGTACTTGTAGGCATTTGCCCGGGAGTTTCTTATGAAAACCTAATGGTAAATATTCATCCCCCCTCTCCTTCCTCTTTTTCCAATATATATATGGTAAATATTCATCCTCCCTTTCTTTATATATAAATATAAATATATATATATTATGAGCAAAAAAAGGTAAGTCGAGGAGACCAATTGTGACTATTCTACCTGATCGTGATCATAATAACATCTACTCGTTGGGAATTACAAAAGAGGAGCTTAGACGGTGAGAACCGCAGGTGCTCATTCAAGTCCGACTGAGTCATAGCCTGACTCAATCCCACAAGGCTATCAATGGAAACCAATGTGGCTAATACTAAACAGGCATATGTGAAGATTCTCCATTGTGGAGATTCGAACCCACGTCTTACTACATATCCAACCACTTAGTGGATTTTCTTGGGTTATTGAATCACCACGCTTGATGATCTCTCGACATGCTAATTGACAAAACCTCAACTCTAATTTTTTTTTTTTTGTTGTTACTTTTTTTTCTTCTAAAAAATGAGAAAAAAGGTTACAAAAATAGTATTTTCTATTCTTGATTTGAATTGAAAAAAAATATGGGAGATCAATTGAAAATGACTCGATACACGAGATTGGAAACGACCCATCAAACTAGAAGATGTACATAAACGAAAATTTACATTTCTGGAAAAATAGAGCAAATTTTCAATCTTAAAGAGGTCGATTGTTGAACGGCAAGAATGATAGTGATGGCATTTGTCATATTTTATATAGTAAAAGAGAGCTTGGCCCTTTTCCAATCCCGTTAGATGAAATATGGAGTAACATAAGATCTTTTGGCCTTCAAAAGAGTCTCTCCCTACATATTTCCAAAAGTTATTTTGTGTACAAAGATGTCCTCTCCCTCTATGTTGAGACTTTATTAATAAGATATATTGCATTAATATACAATTTCATAATCCAAGGCAATACAAAATAGAATATTACATTGCCAAATTCAACATGAGATATGGTTTGTCAGGGTTGTTAACTTAAATATTAGAGTGTTTTTCCGTCAAAACACCTAATGAAGTTATCCATATTTTTCATATTACGGGTTTTGTAAATATGAAGTATGGTATCTTATCAACTATTCTTCAAACATTCTAATACACTCATGAAAACTGAAGTCGAAGAAACTATACTAATTAAGCAAAATAAAGTTTCAATGCCATTGCCAAGAATAGAAGGAAAGGTCATGATTTTTAGCCTCTTATTGAAAGAGAGTGCATTGCACATTTTGGACTAGGTTTATTTGTAAGTCTTAACTTTTTCTTCTTCAATATTCAACATATTGTACCTAATATTTCTTGTTTAACGGTAAAATTATTTTCATTTATTTTTTACAAAAACCAAATAGGGCAATTTTTTTTTGTTTATTCCTCTAAATTGAGTTGGAAGAAATTTCTCAAACTTAACCTATTAAATTGACATCTATCATTGGAGAAGGTGAGAATTACATGTATTTTTAAAAATGCTTTTAAATTTTATATGCTATAAAAACAAAATTAGTTTAATAGATTGGTCTATCCCAATTTAATGAAAAATTGTCCAACCAAATAACATACATAAAATATTTTACTATGGCAAAAACATACACTCATACTATATGTTTCTTTCCTTTTTTAAAAATTTTTTTTTTTTAATATTTTTAACGCAAAAGCAAGTAAGCATTTTAAGTTTTTACTAAATATATAGTAGATAAAAAAAAAAAGAATACTTAAAATGAAAAGTAAAAATAAATAATTAAAATACTAAGCCGCACTTAAAAAAATGATAATTAAAAGTCAAAAAAATGTATTTTTTAGTTAAATTTTGATTAAATATTAATTGAGTCGAATAGGAGTAATTAAAAAGAAAGAGATAAAATTACCAAAGAATACAGTCAAAGAGCACACGATCGCTCTAACTGATTTGGGAGTCAAATATCGACTTAGTTATCATCAATCACGTTGTCCATTTGGATAATCTCTACTGTTTGAGGCTAAAAAGAAAGAAAAATTAAAATAAAAAAAAAATCTTATCCACTGTAGACGTTTACAGAATTACAGTTAGGATTCACCCCGTTTCGAAAAAGTCCCAACTGGCAACACCCACTGTACCCGGTCGTGACCTACCATTGACCCACTGTACCCGTCAGCACGTAGAGCAAAGTGGACCCCACCTCCTCCTCTTCCCATGCCAATCAAGGGCAAATTCGTAAACCCCACCGAGAAAAAAGAAAACCCCCATGTAGTGGGTCTCCATTTCCTTCGCCGACTCGGGGTGGCGACTGGACCCCACACGTAACGACAAAGCCGCGCGGGAAGAGGAAATTTTTTTTCTTCCCCTCAATTTGACCGTTGATCACGGAAGCGCAGAAACAAAAAGCCGCAATCGCAGCCGTTGGATCCACCAAGAGAACGGGGGGAATGACCAGGCATAACCGTCGGTGACCCATTCGTTCATGGTACGAATCGTAACCCAGGGTTAAGACTTGAGAGAGAACCGTACCCGCCACCCCCGTTGTGTAGTTAAAAAAAAAAAAAAAAAGAGAGTTAAATTATGGGGGTCGAAGGAGCTTTATTTATATAAATAAAAAAACAGACATGCTCTGCAACTGTTGCGCTCTTGCCTCCTCCTCTTCCACTCTTTGGCTTTTTCGTTTTTGTTTTTGGTGCCGTTTGGTTGGTTGGTTGGTTGGTTGATCTTTTTTCATGCATATGTGCAGAGGTCTCTTAGCTTCGGCGTGCCCTGCTGAAAGAAACATATCAGAGAATAGAGAAAGATAGTGGGTGGGGAGGGCTTGTGTTGTGCCAAAGACCAAAGTGCTGCTGCTGCTGCTTCTTTCTCTGCTTTTGTTGCGGAGAAGGGGAAATGATTGGGTAAAAGCGAGTGTTTGGTGGGAGGAAAGGAAACGCTGAGCAAAAGCCTCTCGCCTCTCGCCTCTCTCTCTATTGAAGGCGATGACCTGGACAAGTGTTGGGTCGAGTAATTCTTGTCATTATGGAATGTTCTAATTGGGGGGAATAATCATACATTTAAAGCTCGGATTTGGGACAAAAATTCCTGAAACTGAATTATTATTTTTATTTTTCACTACAAACTCATAGGGGCGTGAATTTCAAGGCCAAAATTCTTGTTGCTGGATTGAGCTGCGATAAACCCTCTTTGCGGCTCGGCCATGTTTGAGAAAGCTTGAAGTCTTGTAGCTTTTTATGTGTGATTGGTTCGAGAAGTTCTCTCTTAAAAGGGTCCAGGTGGGCATGCAAAGGAATCTTAATATCTTAATACAGAAACGGAAGATTGAATAGGGGTTCATTTAAGAGCAAAATCCAAAGCCCCTTCTTCTCTATCTAGTATCTACCATTAACTTTTACAGAAATGGGTTCCAATCCTTCGGAAATGCAGGAACCCAGCATCGACACCGACAAGCTCAGCTACGAAATCTTCTCCATTCTGGAGAGCAAGTTCCTGTTTGGCTACGACGATCAGAAGCTCTGGATCCCCAAGCCCATCGCTCCCGCCCCCACCGAAGCTCTCCCTCAAGTTCAGTCCCAACCGGCCGCCCCCGATAATAGCGTCTCGGCGATCAAGAACCAGAGAGGCAAAATCTGCATTCTCAGCATCGATGGCGCGGGCATGCGAGGCATTCTCTCAGGCAAAGCTCTGGCATATTTGGAGCACGCGCTCAAATTGAAATCCGGCAACCCTGACGCCAGAATCGCAGATTACTTCGACGTCTCCGCCGGCTCCGGCGTCGGAGGCATTTTCACGGCGATGCTCTTCGCCACGAAGGACCAGAGCCGTCCGATATTCAAGGCCGATGACACGTGGAGGTTTCTCGCCGAACAGGGGAAGAGATTTTACCGCTCCACCTCTGGTTCTGGCTCTAGCGGCGGCGGTGGCTTCTTCCGGCGGCTGATCAGAGGCGGCTCCGCTAGCCCGACGGGCGCTTCCACGGCCGGTCTAGAGAAAGCGATGAAAGAGGCTTTCACCGAGAACAACCGTACCTTGACGCTCAAGGACACGTTGAAACCGGTTTTGATCCCTTGCTACGACCTGTCCAGTACGGCGCCGTTTCTGTTCTCCCGAGCCGATGCGCTGGAGACCGACAGCTTCGACTTCCGCCTCTGGGAGGTCTGCCGCGCCACGTCGGCGGAGCCGAGCCTGTTCGAACCTGTCCAAATGCGGTCCATTGACGGCCAAAGCCGGTGCGTCGCGGTCGACGGCGGTTTAGCCATGAGCAACCCGACCGCCGCGGCGATCACGCACGTGCTGCATAACAAGCAAGAGTTCCCATTCGTGCGAGGAGTGGAGGACCTGTTGGTGCTCTCTATTGGGACGGGTCAGTTGCTGGAGGTGAACTATGAGTGCGATCAGATCAAGAATTGGAGGGCCAAGGAGTGGGCTCGACCCATGGCTCGGATCTCCGGGGACGGCTCGGCCGACTTGGTGGACCAGTCTGTGGCCATGGCCTTTGGCCAGTGTAGAAGCAGTAATTACGTTCGCATTCAGGTACGCCCCCTACACTAACGTGCGCATACCGCATATAGTAACGAATTACAGTACATTACGTTGCATTACATAAATGTTACGAGCTTATGTACAAGTTCTTGAATTTCGCTTTGGGATATTTTTTTGCCGTTTTTGGCGAAAGAGACAATGTTGGCCAGGCTGGTGATACGCATAGACGCATGGCTATACATGCATGTATAGGTACATATTTATGTGGGTCGCTAACGTGCGCCGGAGTTTGGGTTCGTGCAATTAATGTTGGTCTCTTTTGTAACGTTTTGCTGGGGGCCTGGGACACTGGGGTCGCTCCAACCCATGCGGTTCACTGGTTCAGTGTCCAGTGACCAATAGTAGCAATGGGGACCGTGTCTCCGTGTTCGCTGTAGGTTTGTTTTGAGGGAGTTGCCGTTTTGGGTTGCACGTGATGGTTGGGAATTGGGATGAGCACCGTTTTCTTTGCCAACAAATTGAACTTTTGTTGGCTCTAGTGCCTTTTTTTTTTTTTTTGGTTCCGGTTAGGGAATACCCCCCATGTTTTCAATCGGTGCAGGTTAGCGAAGTCCTTTCTTTGAATTTACCGTCTTCTGCTCCAAGTGTCAGTTACTTTAAAGCATTAGAACTAAAGTTGCTGGATTGTGCAAGAAATTCGGTTTGTTTGGCTTTTGATTAAGCCTTGTTTGCTATAAATTCTTCTTTAAAATTTTTAATTATATAAAAAACTTCCTTGTGTTCTTAAAAAGCAGAACCGAAGAATGGTGATTAAAGCTAACGAGTTTCCAGCTTTATTCTTGAATATCAAATTCAACAATTTCCCCATCTGAATTTTAAGTTGTAGTTTAATTGTTTCACCTATTGCAAATCCAAATGCACCGCAGGTTTAGAACCATGAATTTAATTCTATTTTCATTGTTGGACAATTTTGTTAATCTATTACTTTCACTATCAAAAGTAGTATTTTTTGTCCCAAATTTTTACCTGCTGGAAAATAGTATGTGTGGATATTTTGCCTTGTATTTTACCTGCAAGTGGATAGGAATTGCTGGAGGGCAAGTTGGGGATTTGCGAGTGGTCATGATTTACATTCAGATTATCATGTTCATAGCCTCCCCCAAAAGGAACCATCGAAACAAATTGCCACACTTTGTCTTGGCCATTATTATAAGAGACAGCTATGGTATCCTGTTTGTGAGGTCAATGTGCCAGGATTTAATTTCTTATTTTGTCATCTTTATACTATATATATATATATTAATGCCAAAAACCTAGACTCTATAGGAAGAAGATGGGGTTTTCTTCTAATTGGATATACTGGATTAGCCAGTAGACTTATATGTTAATCCTGTTTTTGAATAAAAATGAAGCAATTTTGAGATAGTCATTCTCTGTTCTCTGGCCCATGTAATAAAATTGTATGTACAGTGTCACTTCAAGGGAAAGTTGAAGCTCAATTAGGCTCTCACTAAATGGGGTTGTCAATGACCATCATGTAGTCCGCACATTAACTATGCACCCTGCCAGGCCAAGCAGTGGAGTATGGATTTGGTGGTGTTATTATTAAGCATTCAATTTGATTGTATTCGTGTTTTTCATTTTATGATGTTGCATTTCTTTGTTTGGGGGTGGGGACACAATTTTGTTGGTTCTTGAACCTAATTGATTAACTAGGTGTCTAGGTTTAATAAGCTCTGATCTTGATCCAACTGAATCATCTATTGAGAATGTTGGGTATAATTTATGTAGTAGTTGGATGGTATACATATATATATATACGTATTTAGTTGAAGCACACCTTTCCACATTGGTATGGCAGGCAAATGGGTCAAGCTTGGGGCGGTGTGGACCCAATGCGGATACAGACGCAAGTCCCAGCAATGTAAAGATGCTGAATGGACTAGCAGATGAGATGCTAAAACAGAAGAATGTTGAGTCGGTGCTGTTTGGAGGCAAGATGATTGGAGAGCAACACAATTTCGAGAAGCTTGACTGGTTTGCTGGAGAACTAGTGTTGGAGCACCAGAGGAGGAGTTGCAGAATAGCTCCCACTGTAGCTTTCAAGCAAGCTGCACCAAAACCCACCTAGACTACTGCCAACAACATCACAAACCAACCCAAAGAAAAATGTAAGCATTCTCTTCTCTTTCTGCTAAGTTTTGGATTAGTTTTAATTGTTCATATCAATTTTGAAGAAAGCATCTTAGTGGGGACCATAACAGAAATAATCAATAAATAAATAAATATATGATAGGAAGGATTCATGCGCCCAATTTACTCTTTCAACTTTTTAGATGTCCCCATCTTCAAAAAGTAAGTAAGTTCACCTGACGGCAAATGCATACATTACCATATTGTCCATACTGTACGAATTTAAAACTTCATAATTTTCTTTGCAATAATAATGTTGTTCAAGGTGTAGGTTTTGTAATAATATATCATTTTAATAGCGAGCAGATTTTGATATTGTCAGTTTCTGTATTCTGATGCGCTTCGTCCTATCATTTTCAATTTTCATCTTGACCCCGCTGTTGTCAGCCTACCGACACTATTCTTGAAATAGATTATTAATATTATAGTCAATTAGGAATTAAATTTCTTAAAGGGTGTTTTGGTAACTTGGTGGGCACCCGAATCATTGTGGGTGTTTAAAGTAGTGAGCTATATCTCCGTAGTCCGGAAAAGAGTTTTTGCTTGTGATTATGTTTTGTTTGACTGTTGGGGACACTATTTATATTCTTTGCTCGTCAAAGTTTGGCCTACAAAATCACAATTGCCTGTTCAAATAAGGGAATTTACTTGTGTTGAGCTCACAATCACATACGCCTATTCCAAGCATCAAACTTTAAAGATCAAATTGAAAGAAGACATAACAACACATTGTTGCCTTTTTCTTATCGGTTGTAATTTTCATGTCTTCCTCTTACCCTTAAGCAATTCATATTGATTTTTTTTCTGTTCTGCCCTTTGATTTTTAATAATTAATCTGTTTCTTAAATGCAGGTGCAAAATATATTTGAAAAAAAAAAACGAAGCAAGGAAGAAGAAAAGTAATATAATAGCAGCTTTTACTTTTTGGAAGTGAACAAGAGGAGGACAGGGAATTCAATGAAAAGGACAAGTAGTGTTAAAAGGGTGGAAGATCTTAATGGGATACTTTGCCTGCTAGAGGACGGACATTGTGGTGTCCACTCCACCTTTCTACAATGGCAAGCAAACTTAGTTAAGCTTTTGAAGGTCAAACAAGTATCAGGTGTGAACCTTTTGATTCCAATATTATGTTTCATGTTTGGGTGGGAAAATTGTTTCCACATTTCCTCCCAAGCCTACTTTTTACTTTTTACTCTCTCTTTTTTTTTTTTTTTTGGCATTTTTAACATAGAGTTTTGCTTATTGTTCTCCTTTCTCTGTTTTTTCATCCTAACCTCAAGAAACTTGAGTGTGGAGGGTGGGCTACCTTTGTGATGAAAAACCCAGAAACATGGCCAAAGTTCTTTGTCCGACTTTGGTATTTCTTTTTTTCTTTTCTTCAATATATAGATTGTAGTGGTGGAGAAAGAGATTCGAGACTGGGTATCTTTTTTAGCAGCCGACCATTTCTCCTGAGATTGGAACTAGTGGACGGCGACTAGTTGTTGGACCCTTTCTAAACATTTACATATCTTTTTTCTTTTTCTCTTTTTGTATTTTCAACCTCTATTTTATTATTGGTTTTGTGGGTCTACTTTAATTTTCTATCTCTTGAAATGTCCATTATTAATTACAGGATTGAGATTGTTATAAGCAACTTGTAAATTTCTGTATGTTCATGTTCAGAAGTAGTGGCGGTAGTTGATGTTTGGCTCAATTCTTTAATCTTTATCGTGCTTTCTTATGGTTTGCTTTTCGTTGTCCCCTTTTGACTATTTGCGAAGAAAGAGTAATGGGCACTGGACAAAATTGGATTTAGATTTGAGACTTGAGAGGATGGGGGTGTTGACAACTTGACACCACCCCTCCTGGATCATGCGCGTGCTTGCCTAGCTTGTTTCTTTTCTTTTCTTTTCTTTTCAAGCCTAAAAATTATATATATATATATAAAAAAAAGAAGTACATTAATCTTTCTTTTACATTTGATAATGTGGAAAAGGTTTCTTCGAATGAAATGCTCATAAAATAGATCATGCGGCCACAGCCTTTAAAATGACTTTAAACAACGATTACTTCGTGCTTCCGGCCGATTTTAATTTGGGTTCAATTTTGGTTGGAATTGGATTTGTAAGAATTGAAACACATATCCTTTACGGCTTATGTCTTGTTATAGAATAAGTGTCTTATTAATCCCAATTCCAAAAGCTAAAGGAAAAGCAATTTAAGTTTAGTGCAAAGTTGCCAAAGTATCATTAAAGCAAAATTTAATAGTGATCTATTATGAATTTAATGATAATTTTAAAAACATCAACTTTGAGAATAAAAGAATGATATATAGCATTATAATGAATTACAAACATGTAAATGTTTTACATATTCAATCCTTCAACGAAGGGGAGCTTTGGCAAGCTTTAGAAAATTAAGGCTTTTACAAAAGTGGGTTCAGACTTCAACTCTTTTTATAATAAAAAAGTAGAATTATTTTTAGAGTTTTTTTTTTTTTTTTTTTTTTTTTTTTGACATGTCCACACAAGGGTAGGGAAATGGGGAATTCGATTTAGTGACCTCCGCTTCATAAGGCGTGGTTCACAACCGATTGAACTATCTCTTAAAGATTATTTTTAGAGTTTTTTACCTGACAAACTAGCTTTTGGTTTGACACAAGTTTTTAGATACTAAGAATACTTTTTAAGTTTCTTAACACAATCTAAAATAAACTCTTAACCTTGATGCATAAGGTTGAGTGAAACCTCTTGATGCAAATTTTAGGAGTAATTACCTTTTGCCCTATAAATTACAGCGTCTTGACACTTTCCCCCCATGAACATGGACGGATCCAAAAAGTTGGATGGGGAGGGACCAAGATATATAAATTTTTTTGGGGCAGGGCCATGACCTATAATTTTTTTTTTTTTTTAACACCTCCTACTTTAGGAGGGTATAAGTGTCATTTTAGTGATTTGAAGTGGGGTAAAAATGGGAAAAAAAAAATATCTTCGTTGACCGTTAGTTTTAACCCCTTTGACTGATGAAAGAGGGAAAAATATCATAAGATGGCAATTTGATAGGGTCAAGTGACTCAAGTGTCATAGTTGGTAGTTCATAGGGGGAAAATGTTAACGCACTATAATTCATTTGAGCAAAAGGTAATTACCCCCAAATTTTAACATTCAGATGGTAAATATGTCTATTTTTGCCCTCATTAGACAAAGGATGATTAAGAAAATGACCACTCCCTTTTTGTTAATGTCTTTAAATATTTAATTTTGAGGGAAAAAAGAAATGGAAAGAAGAGACATACACTGTGTTATACAAAACGGAAAATTACATATCAAGAAAAATGCTCTTAAGGTGTGTTATAATGTCACTTTTCTTAAGAAAATATTTGCCTCCACCAAAATTGGTATGCAACAGGGATACAACAAATTTTTCTCCAGGAAACAATGGAGGCCAAAAACTTATGTGTTATAATTGTGTTATGCACAAACGAAGTTAAAACCTGAAAATACCCTTAAATTTTCTATTCCAATCAGAAAACAAAAGAAAGGATAATTCTACAATTTTTTTAAAATACAGATAAGAGTATTAAAGATAATTGAATTCTCTGTAGACAATTTCGAATTTCAAAAATTGTATATCCTTCCCTACCATTTATGTAACCCACAAATGGTAGATATACTAGTTGCTAATGCATTAGGGTGTACCCTAACATAGCTTATTTAATAGCTTAATTTTGTTGGAACTTATAAATGTCAACAAAATCTTTACTATTCCCAATGTAGGACAGCTTTCATTCAATACTCTTTAAAACCTACAATTTAAAGAACAATTCCCATGACACAAAATTATATATATATTTTGAAAATATTTCAACAATCCCCCACCTAGGGGTGAAATAGCGATTGCGGTTAGTAAAATCTACTAACCGCCTCCGCTAACTGGGTGGCTTTTCTACTAACCGCTTTTTATTGGGCTTGTTATTGGGCTTTTTTTGGAGCCGGTTTTGGGCTCACTTTAAACCCTTTTTTTTTCCCATTTCATGGCAATTTTAGCATTAAAAATTGTTGGTTTAAAATGAGCATTATATGTTGGACCATTATACCAAAATTTTGTTGGTTACCTTCTGCAAATCTATATAGCATATAACATACGAATAAAATTACAACAAAATTATCACTTCACTTGTAGTCTTGTATACAACGTATAAATAAAACATAAAATAGTTCATAAACTCACAAGCAACCAAAAAAACTAACTTGGTTAAACTTGAAGCTTGAGGCCCATTTCAATAACTCATTGTTACTTATTATATATATATATAATATAAATATATATTATATTTTAATAAAGGGCAGTTAGCGGTTTTCAAAAACCTACTAATTGCTAACCGCTAACCGCCTAGGCGATTAGTGGTTTTTACTAACCGCTTTCAAAGCGGTTAGCGGTTAGTGCGGTTAATGGTTAGCGCATTTAGCGGTTAGCGGTTAGCAGATGCGGTTAAACGGTTTTAAATTTCACCCATACCCCACCATTTTCAAAATCAAAACAACTTGAGTAGAATAGGAAAATTCATGCATAAATGAAGGTGTCTTGAGGACTTGAACCTTCACTTAGTGATGGTATGTCAAAGCTAATCAGAATAACATGGTAGATAAACTTTAAACCAGCTATCTTATTTGAGTAACCGGACATACTTTACACATGTTTTTTCTTCTCTTTGGGTATTTTCTTTTAAAGCCGACATGTGGATTGGCCTTGTGTCTATATCCCGGTTTCATGAGCGCTCTAGAGACAAATCCTAGTCTCATAGAAGGCGGCACCACTTCCAACACTCATATAGGTAGACTCATCAAAAGTGTTCTGTAACAAAAACACTTCAACAAAACTATGTTATAAGCCTAAGTGCATAACACACAACCTCTATTATACATTACAGGTTCCAAGCACTCTTACCTTGGGATGTTTTATTAGTATAAAAACTAATATAAAATATGGTGCTCGCAATCACTACATATAGTGTACTTTAGCTCATTGAACTCAAGATCTTAAAATTTTCAAGTGTTGAGTTGAGTTTCCACTATTGGTGATCTAATGGCTTTAAACCCACCCCCTTTCATGTTTTCCACACCAAATCCCTTGCAAGTCCTTTAGTCAATGGATCTGCCAAATTTTGAACAGATCTCACAAAATCAGTGGTAATTACTCCATTAGTGAGAATTGTCTTACATAACTGTGACTTAAACCAATATGCTTTGATTTGCCATTATAGATATGACTATAAGCTTGTGACAAAGTAGCCTGACTATCACAATATAGTAATATAGGAGACATAGGTTTAGGCTATATAGGAATTTTCATTAATAAATTCCTCAATCATTCTGCTTCTTCGCTGCAATAAGCCAATGCTACAAACTTAGTCGCCATGGTGGAGTCTGTAATAAGGGTCTGTTTCTTATAACCCCAGTAGATAGCTCCTCCACCAAGGGTGAAAATCCACCCACTGGTTAATTTGTGATCATCACTATCCGTGATCCAACTAGCATCTGTATATCCTTCCCATATCGTAGGATATCCACTGTACAATATACCATAATCCATGGTCTTTCTTAAATATCTAAGAATCCTGTGTACAGCATTCCAATGAATATGACTAGGGTTACTAGTATATCTACTCATTTTACCCACTGCATATGCAATGTTAGGTCTAGTGCACGTCATTGCATACATCAAACAACCAATAACTCTAATATATTCCAATTGATTTACAGTTCTACCAGTATTAGGATACAATTTCATGCTAGCATCAAAAGGTGTGCACAGAGGTTTGCAATCAAATTGATTAAACATTTTTAAGTACTTTTTCAATGTAATGAGACTGATTAAGAACTAATCCATTATCATTTCTAACAATTATAATCCCAAGAATTACATCAGCAATACCTAAGTCTTTCATGTCAAAGCTAGAAGACAAGAAATTCTTAGTATTTTCAATGCTTTCAAAATCAGTTCCAAAAGTCAACATGTCATTAACATATAAACATATAATGACTCATTGATTTTTATGAAACTTGCTATATACGCACTTGCCAGAATTATGGATTTTAAATCTATTTGTAACCACAACTTTATCAATTTTTTCATGCCACTGTTTGGGAGCTTGTTTAGGACTATAGAGGGATTTAATTAATTTACAAACTTTCCGTTCACCTCGGGTTGATGCATATAAATTTCTTCTTCAAGCTCACCATTTAAAAATGCAGTTTTAACATCCATTTAATGAATTTCAAAATTATAAATGGATGCTAATGCAATCAAAGTTCTAATGGTAGCAGTCCTAGCAACAGGAGCATAAGTATCAAACTAATTCAAACTTTCTTTTGTTTAAAACCTTTAGCTACTAACTTTGCTTTGAATTTTTATACAGTTCCATCTACCTTCAATTTTATTTTAAAAATCCATTTACAACCAATAGGTATGGAACCAGGGGTAGATCTACTAGTATCCAAGTGCGCCATCAAGGCGCCACTAGTGCCCTACAGCCCACGCCACGCGCGAGTGTGCGTGTGCGTCCGCGTCCGGTGCAAATATACATGCAACCCTAACATAGCTTATTTAATAGCTTAATTTTTTTGGAACTTATAAATGCCAACAAAATCTTCACATTTTTTTAATATGGGACAACTTTTATTCAATATTCTTTAAAATTTTCCATTTAAAAAACATTTTCATGTCACAAAATAGTATCTATATATATAGATAGATAGATAGATAGATAGATAGATATTTTGGAAATATTTCAACACTACGAAAGTAGACACTTTGATCGTCATTTCTGCCTTTTCGAATAAATAATAATTGATTATTATTCTCAATTCTTGTTTGGATATATATTGTCGTTGGTCTGGACAGGCTATCAATTGCTCAAAGTCATCGATTCGCTTTAGTAAGAATACGGCCTCCTCTACCATTACTAGCATTAGTGGTATTTTCCCTTTCAAACGAGCATCTATTTCCTCTAAATATTTGGGTTTACCTTTTTTATTTGGTAAGGCGAAATATGCAACTTTTAAGGATATTTTCGGAAAAGTCTCTTGGAAAATTGATGGATGGCGTGCAAAGACTCTGTCTCAAGCTGGGCAATCAGTGCTTATTAAATCGGTTGCGGCAACTATTCCTTCTTATGCCATGAGATTTTTCTTGCTGCCAATTTCTATAAGCTTATCTTTGGACCGAATTTTCAAAAAAATTTGGTGGGGATTTTCGGTGGATAAAGCCAGAAATCTCTCCCTCAAATCTTGGAATTCTATTTGCTTACCAAAGGAAGAAGGAGGTTTGGGTTTCTGTCGTATGCACGACTTCAATCTGTCTCTTATTTCAAAGTTGGGTTGGAAATTGCTATCAAATTCTGATTGTCTTTGGGTTAATCAACTCCAGAAGAAATATATAAAATATGGTAATTTTATATCTTCTCCAAATGTTTCTTCCTCTTTCTAGATCTGGAAAGGTATTTAAAAAATAAAGCCTTTAATCTCTGTTGGGCCTGTCTTATACAGTCTCTAGGACCTCTACTGCTTCTGTATGGACGACAAATTGGGTCCCTTCTCTTCCATCTTTTAGGCCTTTGCCAAAGTTCCCCTCAAACAGGAATTTTAGAGCTCTTCTAATAAAGGATTTGATAGATCCAACTCTCTCTAGTTGGAAGGCTCCAGCTATCAAATCTTTGTTTGACCCAATTTCAGCCTAAGCGATTCTCAAGACTCATAACCGTTCCAGCTTATTTTTGGACTCCTTCTACATCTGGGAAATTCTCTGTGTCATCAGCATATAGTTTTATCACTGGATCCAACACCAATGCTTCCACTTCTCCAACTAAACCTCAATTTTGGAATTCTATTTGGAAGCCGAATCTCAATGATAGGCTCAGATTATTCTTGTGGAAAATAGCTTGGAATATTCTCCCTACAAAGGAACGACTGAGTCAATTATTTAATGTCAATCCTGATTTCTCATGCCCCCTTTGTAAGATTGCAGATGATTCCCTTCAGCATCTCTTTTTCGGATGTATTTTTGCTAGGATTGTTTGGCGTCATTCCTTCTGGCCTCTGGATTCTCCAAAGTTTAATTTCTCTTCTATGGTGGATTGGATCAAATTAATCATTTCTCCGACCAATTCTCTTGGCATCCCTCAGGCGGATTGTCATAGATTTCAGATCTTTGCCTCGGTGGCATGTGATATTCTCTGGTACTACAGGAATCAAGCTTTTCATAATGGAATCATTTTCGAGGCGCGTAATGTTTCTATGCATATAAATAAAATTGCTCTTGAGTACTTTCAAGCCTGGCAATCTGTCTCTTATGCTCCAATGGAAAAATGGATTCCTCCTAAGCCAAATTGGGTCAAAATAAATTTCGATACAACTATTCGGGACTCTTTCTCAGCTCAGGCGGCTGTATGCAGAAATTCTGATGGGAAAATTTTACATTTATCTTCTCTTATCAGCTCTCCTTGTTCTATTAATGAGGGTGAAGCCTTGGCAGCACAATTGGCTATTTCTTTAGCTTGTTCTTTCAACTTTGACAGGTTTATTCTCAAAGGCGACTCTGCAGTTGTCATCCAAGCTCTCAACCAGTCTTCATCAAATATAGATTGGAGGATCTCTTCCATTATTATGAACTCTTTGGACAATATTCCTTCTACTTCTTTTTGGGAATCTAGAAAGGTTAATCGAAGTGCAAACTTCTGTGTCCACTCAGTGGCACGTTGGGCTACAGCCAGTTCTCATATTGACAACATTCATTTTTCTTACTCCACCCNTGAGCCGGTTTTGGGCTCACTTTAAACCCTTTTTTTTTCCTCTTTCATGGCCATTTTAGCATTAAAAATTGTTGGTTTAAAATGAGCATTATATGTTGGACCATTATACCAAAATCTTGTTGGTTACCTTCTGCAAATCTATATAACATATAACATACGAATAAAATTACAACAAAATTATCACTTCACTTGTAGTCTTGTATACAACATATAAATAAAACATAAAATAGTTCATAAACTCACAAGCAACCAAAAAAACCAACTTGGTTAAACTTGAAGCTTGAGGCCCATTTCAATAACTCATTGTTACTTATTATATATATATATAAACTATAAATATATATTATACTATATATCAAATATAAATAAACTATAAATATAAACTATAAATATATATTATATAATACTATATATCAAATAATAGTATTATGAACTCTTTGGACAATATTCCTTCTACTTCTTTTTGAGAAGCTAGAAAGATTAATCGAAGTGTAAACTTCTGTACCCACTCAGTAGCACGTTGGGCCGCAGCCAGTTCTCATACTGACAACATTCATTTTTCTTACTCCACCCCCACTTCTCTCACTTTAGCTAGTGGGATTGATCCTGTTGTGTTTATTTTGTAGTTTGATTTTGTTGCTCTTGGTGTTACCAATGTGCGTATAAAAAATAAAAAAATAAATAAATAATTGATTGGCCTGCAACATGATTTAACCGACCAGTTCCACATCGTGAATCGCTGTTGTGAAAGAGTCTTTTTTACTTTATAGTAATCAGAAAACTGAAACATGGGCAAATGAATGAATGAATGAATGTGTTTCCTATGAATAATTCCAACCACGAAAACGCACAGGAATTGTGTCCAATAAAACATCCAATCCGGCACGATTATCGAGGCGTACAGCAAAAATTAAAGGCACAAAGCTGGATTAGACAAAAATTACTCCGTTGAAACGGGCTTTTTCCCTCTTATTCAATCATGACCCTACCAAAGTTTCACATGCCCTCAACCAAACACTTTCGAATTACACCCATATTATTGACTTTCTTCTCTACCACTGGACCGTCTGGACCCGACCCGACCGCGGGGTTGGTCGGTACTGCATTTTCCTTCACTAATCATAATGTCAAAAACCTATAACCCTATTTGTTTCTCTTTCCGTCCTTTCTCACGAAAAGCTTTTCTTTATCTTAATCCTTTCCGCAACCTTTTCAAGACAAATTAAAGTGTCACACACATGTTGATTATGTCTGTTTCATGCCTAAATCAATCAATAAATACCACGCTCTAATGGCTAGGGCCTAAAGGCTTTTCTGGGTACGATACAAATGATTATCACGTATATTTTTAAGAGATATGCTTTTATGCATTCTTTTTTCATTCTCGATATTATTTTTATCTATGTGGCACATGACAAGTCTTCTTTTTTTGTTTTTGTTTTTGTTTTTGTTTTAATTATAAAATAAGTGCCACATAAGCAAAGATGGTAAAGAGAATGAAAAGAGAATGCATAAAAGCGTCTCTTTTCTTTTATATATTATTACTTATATTCAATTTCTTTCTAGGACTATCACCATTTTTGGTCACCACTCTTTAATAATATAGTTTACATAATTTAATGGTACAAAGGTGTAGTCTTAATAGTCTTTATCTTTAACAATTTGAGCCTGCATGTTATAATATTGCTTAAATGACTAATTTCTTTTGGAATAGTCAGTGATTTGACAATTAAGGATGTTAAAAGATATCATGAATAAAATGTTATCATTTTTTATGTCAATAGTTGCATCGAAAAATACTGATAACCCATAGAAAAATACTAGGGAAAAAAAAAAAAAAAAGATGACAAAAAGAAAGAAGACAACTACGCTGGGGGGGGGGGGGGGGGGGTGTTAAGGGTATCCCTGAAAATTAGCAACAATATCAAATCAAAGCTCCCACATCTCTCTTCGAGAATCACGCCAANTTGTTTGTTCAATAAAGCAATATGAACCATATGTTGTAGGTGATAATTATGTGGTGTTAAGTCCTTATTAAAGACAACGAAGGGTGTATGTTCCTTTTTGTCCTCTTTTCTCTTTATTTTATGCACTAAATTGTTTGGTTGCTATCCTAGATGATGGCTCTCTCTCTCTCTCTGTGTCCAAAATAATGTAAATACATAAATGCTTTCTGTCTTTGTAATTTAGCTCCCCTCCCTTTCCCTTTTGAATAATGTAATCCTGCTTTAAGTCTACAATGGATGAACTTTATGCATAAGGAATCTGCTTTGCCTTCTTATCATTCCAAAAGCCCTATCCTTTTTAAGCTCTCACACGTCCTTATCTTTATGGATTAAGATGTCTCAGAGGGGTCTAATCAACATTACTTACCAAAACATTATTTTTTTATATTTTGTGGTCATCATCATCATCATCGTGATGATCATGACTCTTGCTATCTCTAATTATTATTATTATTAGTTGGGAAATTAGATATCGCTTTAGGATATTCATACCTCATATCAACTGATGTTATACATAATCATCTGGTGGTTACATGTTTAATGCGGATGCTAATTACATGAAAATGACAACAAAAAACGATACTAATGTGAGCTTAATTAATTTCTCTAGAAGCTAGACTTACGTGCTGTGTTTCAAATCGCTTGTCTTCTCCTGCTACAAGGGAAGTTTGCAGGTGCAACATCAGTAATTAAATATGTGTTAGAAAATCTAACATATTTTTTAGAACCCGTAAGACGCAAAAAAAAGCAATCACAAAACTCATAGATTCACTAAGGGTTATGTCCACAGAGTTTTAGGGAGTTTTCACAATTTTTGAAAAAAACAATGTAGGAGGCATAAATAGTGAATACCAAGGGTTATTTAAGGTCGTGCACAAAACCCTACTATAAAAAATAAGACCCCAAACTAGGCCGAAACACCAAAAAGGGGTCAAAAAATCCAATTTAAACCGTAGGCTTCCAAAGTCGAACCGTTTTAGATACAAACCTAGGCTCCACATAGTCTAACCTCGGCTTGCATCCCGTGCACACAAATACAGAACACAAACCGTTTTTATTACAAAAATAGAATCTTAGAAATAAGGCGTAATTATAAAGTAACACCCACGAGGGGCAAGCTGATGTTGTATTCTAATAATTAGGCTATTAAGACATTGAAGTCGAGTCAAATATTTTGTATAAAATAGCATTACTATGACCAAGTTTAATTAGTTTAAAATATCTCTTAGGATATAGGATGGTACAACTACTTGAAAAAACAAAATCTCAAACATTGTGGTTGCACACGTTCTTATGTTTATTAAAACATGATTAATTAAAAAACATTAAGCACCAAATCAATAGCAATTAATTTGATTGGAATGGTATGTACGTACGCAATCAGGGAGGCTGGTAGATATGCATAATAATGATAATATATAATTTACTCGGAGATATTGCCAATTATAGAAACCACAGGACTAGAAAATAAAATAAAAATTTGCTTTATACTCCCTTGAGAGTATGGAAGAGTTTTGGGTTTTGAAAAAGATACAAGTTGAGAATTGGTTTGATAACATTTTGGAAGAATGTTTATAAATATTAAAAATTGAAAATATTTGTATAAAAGAAATAAAAAAAACATCACTCTATTGCTGGGTGGCCGGACAAGTCATCATCCACTACTAAAGTGTGGTTACTCTATCTTGCTAGATGGAGGAGGTGGCTCCACCTTCCTCCACTCTATAGAGAGTGGTGGTTAGGGGTGGTTAGGGTAGTTGCAAAGGTGAAGCTACCACCCCTCCATAATTTTTTCAATTATTTTATTTTATTTTATTTTTGAGGGTATGCATACTTTACATGATAATATGACTTTTGATACAAATGACACGATTTAATGGTTTTAATTAGAGACCATGTCATTTGGCAGTTCAACTAAAAAAAAAAAAAAAAACTTGACAGAATGACATGTTTGTCATGTTCTTAAAATTTAATCCTTAATTAATTCTCAAAATTAGAAATCCAAGCCCTTATTTGTCACGTAATCAAATTAAAGTACTCAAGAAAGTATATATGGGGGCCTGGAAATTCTCAGGAACCAAGAAGAAGGTAGGTGGTATGGGTTTTCAATCACGTAATTTCTTCACAATGTCAACACAGAAAAAAACAAGAAGATTTCGCAAGCCATGAAACGGTAGGTCGTATGCATTTTCAATCGAAAAAGTAATTAATATTGCGATGAGAAAAACAACAATAATTGTGATAAGAGCAGGAAAAGACAACAGACGTACGTCCATGTTGATGTTGGTCTTATTTTTTGTTTTTTAGCATTTCTTCGTTATCTTGCTGATGGGTGCTAGATGAAGACTGGAAATTGGACTAGTTCGTTGAATATTGTAATCAAACAAATTCCATGTACTTGTAAAGAAGATGGAGACTTAAACCTAATAATTGCCTCTTGTAATCTAATCATATCTCTCTCTCTCTCTCTCTCCCTTCAATGAAGAGAGGTCTTGAATTCAATTTACAGAAAGGATAGAGATTTGAGAGGGGGGATTAGGTAAAACTATTTCTAATTGTTCTATACATTTATTTTATTTGGTTGATGTAGCAGTGTCCATAAACTCTTTTTTTTTTTTTTTTTTAACAATGATTGGTTTAGGATATATAGAATTAGGATAAGTGTGTAGTATATAATATAACTCCAAATAGGTACTGTCATGTCTACAGAGTGAGATGATAGTGAGATAAGAATATAGTTTCTAACATTACTTTTAATGAAATCAATTTCTCAACTTATATTTTTGATTGAGTAATGGTATATATCACATCACTATCTTACTGTTGAATTATCACTTATCTCAAAAGCTTAAGCTAATAGGAAAAGGTAAATTTAATCACTTAATCATTACTTTAACATTCCCCCTCACGTGTGGCTTTAATCTAAGGACCTTTGGCTCTAATATCATATTAAATCATCAACTATCCCAAAAGTTTAAATTTAATCACTTAATCATTAGTTTAACACTTACTATGCTAACGTGGCTTTGCCAATCCTCTCTTAAATCAGTCATTGTTAAAAAAAAAATTAAAAACAAAAATTTAATAGTGAATTGTCAATATCACATTAACATAATAAGATAATAGTAAAATAGTAGCGTGATATAAGCTAAGGTTTTATGGTTGAGTAATTTTAAATACTCAACTCTCATTTTAGTCCCAGATTGATATAACAGTGTTCTTTATTCCTTAATTTTTTTTTAATTTTTTAATAAAGGCCGATGGCCAATATCATTTTAGCACAAGGAAATGAAAGCTGAATACTCGTGCGAGTTTGAAGTGTGTGAGCTTCGTGGTGGGTGTGATGGACACGAGGGGCGACTCAAGTCTCAAAATGGGAATGAAGTATCTAGGCCTTTGACCCAATCCTCTTGGCCCAAGTTCTTAAAACTTCTATGGTTTTGGGCCACATCCTACTCTCAGCAGGCTTCCCCCAACAGAGTTAAATTTGAGTCAACTACAAACTCGGCCTATTGACATTAAGTAAAGAGTAAATGGACCTTTTTTTTTTTAATGGTTAGGCATAGATTCAAATATTTGCAATGGAGAATCTATACATATGCCTAATTAGTAATTAGTATTAGTCACCTTGATTTTTATTAATACTTTAATAGGGCTGGGTCAGGCTATAGATTAGTCGGACTTGAGGGATCGCTTGCGGTTTTCACCATCTAGGCCCTCCTGCACATCTCTCAACGGATAGGTGTTACTGTGGTCACGCTTAGGTAAGATAGTCACAATTGATCTTCTTGGCTTACTCTTTTTACTAAAAAAAAAAAAAAAAAAATTTGGACATTAGTGTCTTGATTATGTGACTCTCATTAACTTGAAAATAGGATACTTTCCACTACTTGAAATGTAGTGAAACCATTTTATAGTTTAGATTTTATTTTGTGCATTTAATGATGTATATTGTGTCACAATATTTAAAAAATTCAAATGACATAATAGTATATTTATTGTATAGTATACAAAATATAATTTGGACCATAAAATATGTGATCTCCCCTTCACTTAAAATGAAAGAGACCTTGATCATAAACTTGATGGAACTCCAAAAAAATCACAAGTCTCAATTAACTCACAGATTCATGATTAAGGTTTTTTCTTTTTTCTTTTTTAAGGGCAATATAATTCATTAGAGAGTCTCTTCTATAAACCTATTTTACAGTTTTCAATAGAAATTTTACTCATCATGTAAAAATACTAAATACAATAGTGATGAAAACAATATATCTTTAATTCAAATCAATTTTATGGACTTTTCTGTTCATTCTAACTCAATACCCACCACTCACCTCCGAGCCCCCGATCTCCAAAACCAACCAAGAAGGTGGCTCCAGTAGTTTTGTCAATTGGTATTTTTGTCAAGAGAAGAAAAATTATTTAGTGTGAAAGGTTGTATTATTATTATTATTTTTTTTTTTGGTGTTCCAAGCCTATGTGTTTGCTTTCTATTCAAGGTTGTAAAAACACCAAATTTACACCACAACGTAATTGTAATTATTCTCAATTCATTATATATACGATTTCTTCTTTTTTAACATTAGGCACTCTCTTTTTCTCTCAATTAGATATCGGGAGAAAGCAAGAAAATATATCACCATTCCTCATGATACCTGGATATCACTGATAAGAGAACATTAATACGTATTTATTGGTAAAGCTATTTAAAATCTAATAAAAATAAAAAGGGGGAAAAAAGAAAAAAGATATATATATATATATATATGATCATAACTGCCTTTAGATTTTGTTCTTTACTGCTTGTGTAATCTCTCTACTCTCTTTTAATCTCTTTGTTCATATTTCGTCTGTCTGATTTAAACCTACCACCCCGTCAGTCTTACTTGAGGGAGACCTATAATCCATTCTTTTAAGGCCTCGAGTTGGCTAAGTTGTGAGTGTTTGGTAACAGGGTATGTTCGCATCCAAGGGTATGTGTAGTTAGGAGTCTGTCAGCCTGAATATGTTTAGAAAGATTAGTTTGTGAGTCGTTCGGTTGCCATTATGTTGAGATCAAACTCTTCTGTTAGTTCTAGGTCTAGCCTTCCCCTTGATATTGCTAATAGTGAACATGTTTCATTTGAAAATGATAATGTTTTTAATTTTAATAAATGGAATATCCCTAAGTTGTTGCCTAAGGATATTTACTCTGATTCTTCTTGGATTTCATCTACTTTTAGATCTGAATATGTTGTTAAGACTGTTGAATAGACTTTTGTTATTTCAGGGAATAATTCTACATTTCAGTTGTTTAATAAAAGATTTCTTGAAGCTTCTAAAGCTAAAAAAAATATAAGTTTTTGCACATTGGATCTTTGCAAGTTGCTGTTAAGCCTTTGACAAGGCTTGGAATTGATGCTTCTATGTTATTATGCTTGCGGGATGCTAGATTTCTTAAATTCAAGACTAGTATTCTTGGAATGATTCAATCTTCTGTTTATGTTGGTCCTATTCATTTTGATGTATTTCCTAACCTGACTATTTCTTTGGATGATGTTAATTTTCTTAGATCCTTAACTTTGAATATTCTGACCCAAGGTTATGATATGGAAGAAGGTAACATGCCTCTTACTATCATCTATCGTATCTATTACCGATTGATGAAAACCAACTTGAATCCTCAAGCAATTTTCAAAGATCCAGCTGGATCTACTTTATTGATTCAAAGTTCTACCCAAGATGCTTCTATAAGCACTCCAAAAATGATTCGATGGGATGATCTTTCTCTGCCCAACAAATGGCTTTTGGAAAATGTTTCAAAACCTGTTAATGTGGTCACTAGATCTACGAATGTGGACCTCATCCAGCAGTACTTGGATAGAACTGTTAAAATCAATTTTGCTGATTTAAATATTTCGGGTCGAATTCAAAGACCTCTTATTATTGAACAAAGAATGAATTCTTTTGCTGGTTCTGCAACCACTGAAGGATTTCAAAAAAGAGATAAAGAAATTGATGATTTGCTTGCATCTGTTTCTAACTTGAAGTTAAAAGGAGTCACTAATGATTCTGCTAATTCTCAAATTTTTTCTGCTTTTTATTCAATCAAAACTCATCCTCCTACTATCAAGGATGATGATGACAATGATTCTATTTCCCCTTCTGCTTCAGACATGAATGGCATCTTCCTCCTCCTCCTCCCCCTCAACAGATTCCTCATCAGTTGAGAGTTCTTCATGCTGAGCCTAAAAATTTCTTTTCTCAAATTAATTGGCCGACTTTGCATAAAGACTTTTCTTCTAAAAAGAATCAGGTTTTGCGTCATGCTTACTGTGCCAGATTTTTTGAAAGAGAAAGAGATCTAATCAAAGTCCAATGGACTAAGAAGATGATCGAATCTCAAAAACATATTTTATTTTTTGAATTTTTGCAAAAATATTTCGCTTCCGACTCAGACAACATTTTGAATGTTGTAAAAAAAAAAAAAATTGTCAAAGAAGACAAGACTGTTGTCATCTTCTCATCCCCCTCTTGAAAATATTCTGATTGATTGCAATGGATTTTCTGTAAAGGCTTCTCCTTTCAAAAGTCCTGATGAATCCCAGGAAGAAACCCGAAAGATTATTGAGCGAAACAATTTTGTCAATCAATCTCTTCATACAATTGGGCAACAACTTGATCGTATTGAAGAAAAATTTTCTCCTTCTACTGCTAATGAAGAACCTTTGATTTCCCTTCCCGAAAAAAGGAAATCTCTTGGCCTAAAACCCAAATCTTTGAAAACTATGGAAAAAATTGAACAAATGCTTTCTGATTTGAAAATCACCCAAGCTAGTTCTTCAACTCCTCCAAAAAATATTCCTCCAATATCCCAACAATTTTCTAACTCTGATTCCTCAGCTTCTAATGATTCCACTGATTCTGACATTAGAGCTCTTGAAGAAAATTTTGAAAAAGTTGATCTGGAACCTAAGCTTCAAAGGATTTATGATAAATCCAAAACTGTCAATTTTTCAAAGAATTGGTATTCTAGACCCACTCCTCCTGATTTACAATTTGAGGAATGATTCCTCCAATCTCAGTTTTCTGTTTCATCTGATAAAATTTATGAATGGAATATTGATGGTTTGTTTGAACAAGAATTGTTAAATAAGATGAATCATATATCCATGGTTGCTAATGCCTATGATGCCAATCAAAATTTAAACCAGTCTGAAATGGTTGATTTACTTGCTACTGGATTTTCTTGTACTCTTTGAAGTTGGTGGGACAAACATCTCACTGAAGAAACTAAAGAAAGTATTAGAAAAGCGGTAAAAAAGGGTGAAGATGGCTTCCCCATTTTTAATGAAAATGTTGGTATGGGTGAACCTGATTGTGTTAATACTTTGATTTACACTATTATTAAACATTTTGTTGGTACTCCTTCTAATATCACTTCCAGGATTTTTGATTATTTGAATAATCTTAGATGTCCTACCATGTATGATTATAGATGGTACCAAGATGTTTTTCTTTCTCGTGTTATGCTTAGATCTGATAGTCAAAAGCCTTACTGGAAAGAAAAATTTATTGATGGATTACCTTCATTGTTTAAGGTCAAAGATAAGTTGATCAACACAATTACTGGGATGATTGACTATGAAAACCTCACTTATGGTGATTTGTTTTCTATTGTCAAGAAACTCGGTATTAAAATGTGTATTGATCAAAAAATGATTAGACAACAATTGAAAAATGCTAAGAAAGCTAAATATGAAATGGGTAATTTCTGTGAACAATTTGGATTACCTCCTATTGCTCCTTCCAAGAAAAATATGAAGAAATCTAATAAATTTTCTAGAAAGAATCATGCTCCATATTACAATAATTACAAGAAAAGAAAATGGGTAATTACTTTTTGCCCCCATAAACTACAGTACTTAACACTTTCCCCCCATGAACTACCAATTATGACACTTGACCCCAACAAACTACCATCTTATGACACTTTCCCCCCTTCCGTTAGTCAAAGGAGTTAAAACTAACGGTCAACGGTCATGTGACTTGCATGTGTTATTTTAAATTTTTTTCTTTCCATTTTTTCCTTCACTTTAGATTTTTGGATTAGAGTTTATGAGGGTATAAGAGTCATTTTATTGATCTGAAGTGAGAGCAAAAATGGAAAGAAAAAAATTTAAAATAGTTTACCGTTAGATTAAACCCATTTGACTGATGGAATGAGGAAAGTGTCATAAGATGGTAGTTTGATGGGGTCAAGTGTCATAGTTGGTAGTTCATGGGGAGAAAGTGTCAATGATCTGTAGTTCATGGGGGCAAAAGGTAATTACTCCAAAAGAAAATTTAAAAAACCTTCAACTTCAAATAATTCTTCTAAAAAATTCAAGAAAAAGAAGAAAAAGAAGGAATCTAAATTTGAAAAATATTTTCAAAAGGTAAATGTTTCAACTGTGGAGAATCAAGACATTTTGGTGACAAATGCCTTAAGCCTCCCAAAAAGATTAAATAAGAAATTAATGCTTTGAATATTTCTGATGATGAAAAATATAATATTTTTAGAATTTTACAAAACAATACTTTCTCTGATTTCTCTTTTGAAGAAGATTTCTTAACTTCTGGTGATTCTGATTATCATTCAGCAAGTGAATTTTCTAAAGATGTAAAAATTGGATGTTTTGATTCTTGCTGCAACAAAAAGATTATTTGTGTTTTGACCAAATCTAAAGAGCAAGAAAATTTATTAATAACTCTTATTTCAAAAATTGAGAATTCTGAGTTAAAATGAGAATATCTTAAAAAACTAAAGAAACTCATGACTAAAGATGTTAATAAACCTTCTAAATCTAAAATATCTCTTGATGAAACTTTGGAAAGGTTTTCTAAACCCAAAACCAAAGTTGTTGCTATGTCAAACTTCCAGCATGAGATTAGTAACATCAAGAAATATATTGTTGAGCTTAAAAAAGAAATTAATGTCTTAAAAGTTAACAACAAAACTCTAGAACAAGAACTTTTACTTTCAAAACTCAATAGTTGTTTTCCTGAAGGAAATTCTGATAATGAAAATACTGGATCCGAGCATTCCAATGAAGTAGAACCCAACAATATTTCTGCTGGTGACTTTAAGATTATCAGTCTGATCAATAAAGTTTGTCCTCCAAGATGGTATGCTAAAGTCCATGTTGTAGTTGCTCAAGATTATAAAATTGATGTTATTGCTTTTATTGATACTGGTGTTGACTTGAACTGCATTCAAGAAGGATTAATTCCTAGTAAATATTTTGAAAAATCCATGGAGAAACTGAGTTCTGCTAGCAGTGATAAGCTGCAAATTAATTTTGAATTGAATAATGTTCATGTTTGCCAACATAATGTTTGCTTCCATATACCTTCTGTGCTTGTTAAGGATATGACTGAAAATGTTATTCTTGGTATACCTTGTATTGCTATGCTTTATCCTTTCACAGCTGACTTAGATGGTGTGTCTACCGTCAAAATGGATATTCTTGTTAAATTTCATTTTGCTTCAAGATTTGAAATTGATGTTTGCAAGATGCATGTGAATTTGATTTCTGCCAAATCTAAAAATTTGAATTTTCTTCAGCAAGAAGTAAAATACAAAAGGATTTCTGAACAACTTGTTGATAAATTGCTTCAATCTAAAATTTCTGCCTTTCAGAATAAAATTGTTGACACTGTTTGTTCTGATTTACGCAATGTTTTTTTGGCATAGAAAGAAACACATAGTTTCTTTACCCTATATCAAAGAATTTTCTGAAAAAAGAATTCCTACTAAGGCTCGTCCCATTCAAATGAATGTTGAGCTCTTAGATTTTTGTCAAAAAGAAATTTCTGATTTGCTTGCTAAGGGTATAATTCGTAAGAGTAAGTCCCCTTGGTCATGTGCTGTTTTCTATGTTAAGAAAAATGCCGAAATAGAAAGAGGAGTTCCCAGATTGGTAATTCAATGATGTGCTAGAATTGATTATGTATACTATCCCAAATAGGAAGGACCTAGTTAGCCGCGTGAATGATGCTTTAGTTTTTTCTAAGTTTGATATGAAATCTGGATTTTGGCAAATACAGATCAGTGACCAAGATAGGTATAAGATTGCTTTTACCATCCCTTTTGGTCATTATGAGTGGAATGTTATGCCCTTTGGTTTGAAGAATGCCCCCCAGTGAATTCCAAAATATTATGAATGATATATTCAATCATTTTATTCATTTCACCATTGTTTACATTGATGATGTTCTGATCTTCACCAAATCTATTGAAGAATATTGGAAACATCTTAATGCTTTCTTGGATACTATCAAGCATAATGGTCTTGTTGTTTCTGCTTCAAAAATCAAATTATTTGAAACCAAGATTCGATTCCTTGGTTTTAATATTTTTGAAGGAAAAATTTGTCCTATTGATAGAGCCATTCAATTTGCTAATAAGTTTCCTGATGTGATCACAGAAAAAACTCAGCTTCAAAGATTTCTTGGTCCTCTTAATTATATTGCTGATTTTTACAAGGATTTGCGAAAGTATTGCAAACCTTTGTTTGATAGGTTACAGAATAATCCTCCCCCATGGACTAATGTCCATACTTCTATTGTTAAACAGATCAAGGTCCATGTTAAGACATTTCCTTGTCTTGGCATTCCTTTTGATAATGCTTTCAAAATTGTTGAGACTGACGTCTCTGAAATTAGCTTTGGAGGTATTCTGAAACAATGTGTTTCACCAGGATTTACTGAACAAATTGTTTGTTTCCATTCTGGATCCTGGAATTCTGAGCAATCTAATTATAGGATTATTAAGAAAGAAATTCTTTCTGTTGTTTTATGCATTACCAAGCTTCAATCTAATTTACGGCGCATAAAAAAGACAAGGGTAAATCTACGGCTCTGATTCTTGCAAAATCAGAATCTCCAGCCTCTCCTATTTCTGCTATTGACCTGGCTAATAGGTTTGCACATTTTAGCCCTGAATATCCTGCTTCTTATTCCAGCACTTTGGCTGCTCCTTTTGATCCTTTTTCTGATGTTTCTCAAAAACCCAGATTTGTTGGATCGGCTTACAATAAACCATCTGCTTACATGATTCTCCCTTTTTCCCAACACCTATTTTCAATAGAACTTGAACGTTCTAAGGTCAAATCTGCAAGTGATCATGCTCTTGGTTATTTTCTTAATGGCTTTCATCGGACTCCTGAGCATCCGCTCAAATCCCTTACTTTTTATTCTACTATTTTGTCCCAAACCAAATATGTTGTTATTAAGCCCATTTTCTGCCAGTCCTCTGTCCCCAGAAAAATAATATATCATAGTGTTCATTTTCTTAACGTGATTTCTGAAAAGGAATGGGGTGGTCACCCATCTTCCTTGCAAACCTTGGAAGGATTCAAAATCCCTTTCAATTATTATGACTATGTTGATGCAAGGTCTAAGTTCTTTTTGTACCAATCCGCTAATATGGACCATTCCTGGTTCATCAATTTTGATAAAGAATTACGTTGGAGGAATTCTTCCTCTCTGGTTTTCCAAGTGGTGGTCTCATTTTGGTTTGATTCCAAATGTACTGCCTCTAAGCATGATTGAATCTTTTGAGTTATTCAAAACCTGTTTCGAGATTGTTACCTATGGTTCTAAATTGCCCTTCATTTTCTATTTTGCCAAGCAATGCCGTCTTCCCTGGATTCTGAAATGGCAATATGTTATTGTCGGTGATAACCTGGAAAGGCATTGGTATATCAAATGGTAAGATAAGTTTTCTGTTGAACCCATTATCAAGAGGGTTAAGCAAATGATTCAAGCCCCTAATGCCCAGAATCTGCCTTTACCTTCTATTATTCCCCCTAAATTGATTACTCCTGGTGATATTGGCCAAACCCCCAATAAGGTAAAGCTTGTCAATATATCTCCTGCTACATCTTCTTCCTCAAAGAAACAATCTTCCAAGAGTAAGAAGGAAAAAAGCTTTGCTTCGTGCCATGGCTTTACTAGAGTCCCTCAGTGCAAGCGATGCCTCTGATGATGATGATGAAGTTGATTCTAAAGCATCATTTTCTGATGTTCCTGACCCACAAAGAAATTTTGCTGGTAATTCAGGTTTTGATTCTCAAGATTATGTTCTAGGTCTTGAAGACCTATAATGATTTTCTGTATCACGGACTGAGTTTCTGTGATGTCCCTTGTACCACAAACTGAGATTTTGTGGAGATATGATGACCCTGCAGACAAAGTTCCTACCGAAAGATATTTTGTCGTCTTTTGCCGACACTCCTGCTTTTCACTGTTGCTGTTATGCCTGTGCTTGCCGACACTACAGTGGATCTACTTTTACTATTTGTAATTGATGCTTTACTGTTTTCATAATTGTAATTTTCTTTTCGAAAAAGATGAAGAGGCTATCCTGTATCTATTTTCTATAAATAGAGGACCCCTCATGCATTGAAGGCAGAAGCTTAAAACTGCTTAAGCCTGACCTTAAAGCTCTCTCAACCTTTGTAATATTTCCTCATTTTGTTTCCAGTCTTCCATTTCTAAAAGCTTGAATGCTTCTTTGTAAGTTTTGTTGAAAACTTCAATAATATCTTCTTTAAATATAATATCTTTTATTATAATTGGTACCGCCTCCTTGACTAGTTTTATTATCTTCTTCACTTGCATTATCTGCATCATATGCATTATCTTCACCATTCATCGTAAGTGCGCTTCCCCCACTTGGTATCTATATATATATAGGCAATATATTGGGTTTATTGACACAAATTATCGGAAACTACTCCCTTTCATAATAACCAGTTAACTGGTTTGTGCAATTCAGGAGACTACACATTCTTACAACCATACCCCCATACGCAATAACATTAGAGAGGGGAGAAATAAAGGCACAGATCCTTTAGATTCCAGAAAAACAGAGCCTTAGGCTTAATATTTTACATTACTTCTACCAAATAAATCATTACAAGAAAATTTTGACAATGACAGGTTCAATGGTTGGTTGATATTGCTACATTAGCATTGTGAGATATATATGAGATCAAAATGTAGTTTATAGCATCGCTCTAAAATACAAACTAATAAAAAGCGCAGCTCTCAATCACCCAACCAAAAAGTCATGAGTTGTGCCATCCTCTGATGTTGACATTCATACGCACGTGCCATCTATGGCTTGTGTCTCGTGCCCACATCAACGAGGACCTCATTCTTGTCCTCGATGTCCTCATCATCTTCCCTTGACAAAAGCAAGGGTTCTTGTAGATCTGGGTTGATTGGAAACAGATTACATTGAGCATGTTGTGCCATCAATTGATCCACAAGAACCAGAGCTACCATGGCTTCTACCATTGGCACAGCTGCATCACCATCCCAAACAAACAAACAAACAAACTTTAAAAGTGAAAAATTTCCTTTTAAATAATCTATGGGAAAACAAGTCATGAAAAGATATTAATTAAGAAATATACTTCTTAATACAAGGTCCGATCATTGATGATCATGGTTCTCAAGAACTCACTAGCCATTGTGCATATCACCGGATCAAGTTCACAAAGACTTGCTAGACAAAAAAAAGTGCTATTTAGACTAGGGCTCAATAGAAATTTTTGGTGCTTAGATATGGAATGACGGGAAACAAATCACTATTTCTTAGATTCCACCATCAATGTCCATAGACAATGGGCTAGCATTGGTACAGGCACACTAATCAGATGCAGGGATTTTATTGTCACTTTGAACACGTATATCGCATGTGACCCATTTATGTCGAATTTAAAAGAAAATCCTAACGAAATAGGTAAATGAAAGGACGGGGGAGGGGGGACATTACAAATTTGGTGGCAGTTTAAGGGAAGGTAAGTGTGGTTTTTCCAAAATAGTTTTAGATGATTAATTCAAGCAAAAATAAAAATTCCTGGGGTATGATGTGGTGAGTCATAATTGTTAATTGTTAACTACATGAATTGCTGGCGAAAAGGGCAAAAAAGAAGGAAAACGTTGAGTCTAAAGAGAGGACAAGGTGGTGAATTAAATTTGATGTATCAAATAGGAACATACCTCGTGGGACAACACAAGGATCATGACGACCACGAGCTATTAGTTCCATCTCTTTTTTGTCTCTAGCAACTGTACGCTGCTTCTTCTGCACAAGCATCATAAAAATAAATCCATTGAGATTATTTATCTGAAAAGGCTAAAATGAAACACAATTTAAGGCGTAAATAAGCATGGGCCACCTTAACTTTGTTTAAAAAGCTGCCTTTTCAACCTAGAAAGTAGTAGAAACAGTGGGCTTACTTCGTGACATACATTTTGCAGGAAGATACACATTATTTTATAATCTACAGCTCTATGAATCCCACCAAGGTTAACATACAAGTGTTGCATATACGACCTACACAAGTAGGGAAAGGAACTACAAGCCCTTTCTATTTACCACACCATATTACCCAAAACAGAGTTTATCACTCAAAGTCTGGAAAAAGATCATACCCTCTGTATGAATTGGGTAGCACAATAATGCAAATAATCAAGCATACCCAATGGTTTGTGTGTTGGTGTGGGTGTTCATCTGCATGAGAGTAAGAGCGAGAGAGGGAGAGAGCTTACTGCAATGGTAGCCGTTGGCTTGAAAGCTACTCTCATATTTATGATTTCCCCATTCGATATTCCTCCCTGCTTGTCAACATAGGTTATCTTAGCAAACCACATTTTCTTAGAGGGAGAGAAAGAGAAGAAAATCTTAACAATTTTCCCTACATCTAGTAACAACTAATTTAATTACACAACAAATACCTGTATCCCACCAGAGCGGTTTGTTCTTGTCCTGATTTTTCCATGTTCATCAGTGTAGAACTCATCATTATGTTCACTACCAGTCAAAGAAGTACCTAGAAACGTTTTCACAGAAAAACTATTAAAAGACACTCAAGATGCATTGAAGACATACAAATTAAGCCTCTCAAGTAATCGTTCTCCTGTAGCCCAGGTCAGTTTAAAAAATGAGAAGGCAAATAGCAGTTGAGAACACAACGTAAATTTCTCAACCTGCAAAGCCACTGCCAAACTCAAAACCCTTTGTTGCAGGTAATGACATAACAGCTTTGGCCAGCTCAGCTTCTAGTTTGTCAAAGACTGGTGAGCCAAGCCCCTGACAAACAATAATGAAATTTCTACCTTCAGTTGAAGATTTGTAAGATAGTACAATATTATATTAAAAAATAAATTTAATAATTTCAGCACTAAGTCAAGAAACTGCCCTCCAAAATTTCACAAATTGAGGTACAATAAACACATGCAATTTTTTTTTTATTATTATTTACTTATTTATTTGGGGGGAAGGGGGGGGGGGGGTTCTTACAGATGGGCAATCCCTCGCAATGCATGTAACAACACCGCCAATAGAATTTCCTCTCACACGGACAGCATCTATAGCTTCGATCATCTTATCAGCATATTCTGGATCTGGGCACCTAACAATATTACTCTCAATCTGGTAATTTTTTATACAGGGAAAAGTCAGGCCAATGTATATTCAAAAAAAAAGAAGCAGGAAAACAGAAACTGGGGAATGAGAGAGAGGATGGAGATGTGGGCCAGGAATGCATAGCAACAATCCTATTTTTGTTGCTTGTTTGGAGGATCACAACAAAAAGATGTTAAAATTACCAACAGTTTTTTTACCTGATCAAGTGACAGAGTGTAATGATCAACCAAACCCTCTGGAAGTACAACCTTGTGAACTTTAGAGACATAAGCAAGAATCTGAAGACAAGAAAAAATAAAATAAAATAAAATAAAAAATTAGAGAAGAAAGGAAAAAGAAAAAGAAAAAGGAAAAAAAAAAAACACAAAAAAAAACTCACAAACTACAACCAACAATATGATTGCGGTATATCACATTTTTATGGATGCACTCTTCCAATAATATAGTTAAACTATGACACTGGACTGAAGAGGTTTCAGAGTTTACCACCCAACCAGTAGATATTTGCCCATGGAAATTAAGAGCTACCAATTATAATTACTTGTTTAGTAACATGTAACGGAGAGTTTGCAGTTACCAATGTCACCATCAAGCCAAATTCAAACTTCTCTCAGCAAGCAGCATTTTCATTTTTGACAAGTGGAATCAACTCAACTCAACCAAGCCTTAATCCCAATTAAGTTGGGGCCAGCTCAATAGATCCCCATAACTAATCGGGGTTAGCCATATTTTGACACGGGGAATCGAGTGCAATAGATATGCATCTATAAGATGACTAAACCAAATGAGTTTCCATGCATCATTATCATATTTATTGTAATGCAATTGATAAAAAAGAAAAGAAATATGAAATGAACTTCAGGAATAGACAGAGAGACCAAGATGGGAACAAATTCACAAGCATCAACAAAAAAGTGTCAGTATTACACACTAAGACCCTCATAATCATAACGAAAAAGACAACAAAGTTTTCTTCAACTCAACGAAATAAACACACCTCAATTCCTGCAAGGGTCTTAAGGATTTTTTTGGCAACAGCCCCAGCAGCAACTCTTCCAATAGTTTCTCTTGCTGAAGATCTACCGCCACCCTTCAATTATAAAATGAACTAATATATATTTTGCCCAATAGAATTTGAACTTCCAAAATGCAAAAGGAAAATGCTTCATTTTCTTCCCTAGTCCTCCCATCCTCCCACTTTTCAAAATTACCATTGGATATGTGGGTCCCATGCGTAGACCCCATAAATCCAGTGGTGATTTTAAAAAGTGGGAGGATGGGAGAAGGATCAGGGGACTGTACAACACATCTCAATGCCAAAAGACATTACCTGTATGGCTCTAACACCGTACTTCATGTCATAAGTTGCATCAGCATGAGAAGGCCTATAAGCTTTTGACATTTCACTGTAATCCTGAAAATTTTAAAAACATAATTATTGAAAATCTTCTGAGCGCCAAAAAGGCAGCAAAACAATGTCAATTGAGTAATATGTTGCACAAGCATCAGCATAATCCATATGTGTCCCATAAACTGTAAACATAAGAAATTAACTTATTTCATCCTAAACTGCGACTCACTAGATTTATATTCATATATCAATAACTAGCCAGTACATTTGTTGATATAAAAATTCTAATCATTCATCCGAGAAAAAAAAAAACCTTCCCAGTACACATCTTTCCACAGCCATTGAATTATTTTACCATTATTTAGCCAAATTCATCTATTAATTAAGGGAATGTTTGGACACCTCAAAGAAGACGAAAACATCCATTCTATTTTCCCCTCAAATAAAAGAACATCAGTTCCCAGAAATGAAACATCAATCAAGGCACCTTTATAAAAGACAGAATAATATTGGAACAATTTCAATTTGAGACATCCTAGGAACAACCCTCAAGACCAAATCACTGGGAGGATTTTGCCTCCATGAGACATCCCAATGCACTCAGCATTACATTTGTCCAGTTGAAAGAAACCTTCACATAAGAACCCTTAATAGGTGCCCGAAAATTTAGAGGCAGTTCGAATACAGACTGCATGAAGAATGAAAAAACACCCAGGAAAGATATGTCTATTAACCCTCCAAAATAGTTGCCTATCCTAAGTATTTCCCTTCAAACCCATTACATTATAAATATATAGCATTAAATACTCACATGTCCTCTCTGATCAGTGTTGGGTACAAGTACAAGGATTGGCGTTCCAGTAGTAAGTCCTGCAGTTGAAAAAAAAAATCCAGCTGAGTGCCACAAAAGAAAAAGTTATTAAATGACAATGAAAACAAAGATCTTAACCTTCAGAAACGCCTGATAGTATCCGGCATGTATCAGTCTCCTTCCTTGGGGTAGTAATTCGACTCTGGCCTGGCCTCCTGAACACAACAACTTTAACATATTAATCCCCAAAGAAATTTCTCATCAAGAGAAATCAATGTCCCAGCATTTCTAACTCTGCTGATTCCAACTCGCATGGAAGACATCAATATATCATACAAATGCTACTGGGTAAGTAAACCACAATGCTTATCAGTAATGAATATAAAGAAATGCGAGTCCATAACATCTAATACCTTCTGTCGAGTTCAAATTGCATATCAGCTTCTGAGAGGGGAAGTCTAGGAGGGCATCCATCAATGATACAACCAACACCACCCCCATGAGATTCTCCAAAAGTTGTTATGCGAAAATAATTCCCAAATGTACTGCCAGCAGCTTGAATCTCTGTGATTCAGCATTAACCATGTCAGAATCCAAAACTTCCAACTTATTAGTCCAATTGTCCAATCCCATTACTCCCATTTCTTTCTTATTTTTATTTGGTTTAATTAATAACCCAAATTTCCAACCTTAAATTCAATTTCAAAGCAAATGGCATCAACCGACTCGACCCAATTCACACTGATGGATGAGTCAAAGAAATAATCAGTTTAATCAACTTGGGTTGAGAGAAATTGTGGCTAATGTCATGTGGCAGGGATTTTGCAAGAATGTATTATTAATCAACTTGCTTGACTTCTGAGAACTTTAGGCCAGCATCAGTTATCAATTGGCATTGCACATTAGCAAATCTCAGACAACAAATTGAAAAATACAAAGCAATGAATTTAATAAATAAAAACAATTGTAAAGAACAATTATGATCGAGTTGCATAAAAACATAAACAGTAGAGAGAGAGAGAGAGAGAGAGAGAGCACTGACGGAGCTTCTTTGGATTGCGGGTGCGGATGGAGATGTGTACAGGAGAAGAAATAAGAGATGGGGGCATGTAAAAGAGTCCGGAGAAGCCGTCGGTTCTTGAGGCGCCCAGAAATGGCTTCGTTGAGAGAGACGACCAAGCCATCGATCACTATCTTTCTCTTACACACAGCAAACGAACAGAGAGAGATTAGAGAGAAGGGTTGGTTGGTGAATCCGGTGGCTTTGGCTTTCGAAAATGTTTTTTATAGAACAAGCAATGGCCACCTACCCTCCATTTCCAAAGGGAAACCTTTCTTTTTTCTTACTCTTTTGCCCTTTTGGTGTGCTCGAGTTGTTACTGTTCTGGGTTTGGTCATGGGGTGGGTGGGTACACCGCACACCACTGAAAATGTTGGTGGGTAGGCGTGTGCCCGGTTTTTTTTTTTTTTTTTAAACGAAAATTAAGAATACTTTGATTTTTTTTAAATATTACCGTTTTAAGTTAATGGCTAAATCTAGCTAAAAGAGTTTAATTTAATTGTAATTGAAAGTTTAATGATTCAAATTAAGAAGTTTTAAAATTTGAAAGGATTGTTAAATCGCATGATAATTAAAGTGTTTAAAATAAAAAAAATCCCGAGTGAGTGATATAGAGATCAATTTTTGGAAGTGCGACCTGTAATTTGTCCATATCCACCAATACATGGTTTTCCTTTTTTGCTCCTCAGGCTCAGCTAGAAGAAAAAACACGAACAACTAAAACAAAAATTCCAGTAAATCTAATTATTTTGACCGGATTCCTTAACATTTTTAAGCTTTCAAATTTAGGTGCTTCCCATTAAGACACAAGAAATATAATTTTAGCAGACGGAACGGAAGGAAGGCTGGACGGCTACCAAAAAAAAAAAAAAAACAACAACAACAACAACATTATTTTAGGAGCAACTCGGTCAACTTGATCAATAATTCCAAAAATTTGTGGCCGTTGATTTCGACCAGAGATCTCCACTTACTTTCACAACTCAAGACCGTGTATTTCGTTGTCCACTGCCTACTGGGGTCAAACATGTGTTCGGTACCAAGTACCAACAACCATGCGTCACCTAGAATATATAAAATTTATGAATGGACTTAATCTGGAAATTCCCTGGTTCCTAAAATTTTGCTATAGGGTAGAACTACAACTTGGTTAATATTAGTCACTTTCGATTCTCATTTATGCCTTATTAAGACTGGATCAGATTATAATTTAGTTAGACTGGAGGGAGTGCATGCGATTCTCACTGTCTAAGCCTCTCATGTGCAGCCCCTAACGGATAAATGCTATTATAGTCACGTCCAAATAAGATAGCTACAATCCCAGCCTACCCTTTAACTCAAAAAAAAAAAACACCAAGCAATACAGTATACTTGTTATGATTCTATGGGTTAATGATAAAAAACATCTTAAGGCTTTTGAATTAATAATTAGATCCTTAATAATTGGTATCAGAGCAAGCAAGGATCACTTTACGAGTTTGAGTTACAAATAAGGCAAAAATATGCTACAATCAAGTGAGTGCCAATAGAGTGAACTGCTATAGACATCGGAGGATTAAAAAACATAGTGGGTTAAGAGTTTAACCAAAGGGTTAAATACTTAATTACCCCTTAGGGTTTCACTTCTTTATTTTTTCCTTTCAGGGGTTTGATTTTTATCACAGGAGATCCTTGTGGTTTTGATAAAGGACCAAATTAGTCATTCCATCTGTTGACCATTAGTTAACTTAACGGAAATGACATGTGAACTAATTAAATCTTGCCATGTGTCATCTAAATTATTTTCTATTTTTATTTTTTTTAAAAAAAATTAAAAATATATATTTTTTCATAAAAAAAAAAAAAAAAATTGGGGGTGGCCATTGAGCCAGGGGGGTCGAAACCACCACTCTTGGGGGTGGTTTCGGCCACCCCCTGGACTTTCAACTGTTCCACCACCACTTTTCTTAGTTTTTCGTTCTTTGGATCTTCTTTATCTATTCTCATATTTTGCGATAAAGAAATATTAGTATCGTAATCCTTTTTTTTTTTTTTCTAGAATTAGTATCGTAATCCTTATTATTATCATATAACTCCTCGCCAGTGGGCATTTTCCTTTGTTTGAAATTGATCCTTATGGGCCATGTTGCATAATCGACAAAATCTTCATTTTTCTGTCTAAACACGAGAAACCAGGCTTTCTTCTTCCCCATACGCTGGGAATTTGTGAGCCACTGGGGGTGGTTTCGGCCACCCCCAATTTTTCTTTCTTTTTTTTTTCAAAAATAAAATTTTTCTTTTTTTCTTTTTTTCTTTTTTTTTTTTTTA
>VIBQ01000126.1:80660-100000 GCA_006937295.1 Carpinus fangiana | reverse complement strand
AACCCAGTTAATAAACAACAAGCCGCAAATATGTTCTTTGAATGGTGCAACAATTTCAACTATGGAAGGCCGGTAACATTTGAAAGTCCAGCCATAAGCGCACATATTCTCAGAGTAAATTGTCAGAAAACATTCAATCTCTTTATTTCTGGTCTGTAACATTATTTAGTTGTGTATTGGATCTATGTGTCTTTAGCCATATAATCTCATATTACAGTTTTTTATATGTATCATGAAAAGTTGTTTATACTTCTTTTATGCCGTGACAGTCTAATAGACAATGACGGAAAAAGGGGATCCTTGTCAAAATTAGGTTTTCTCCGGCCTCCCAATGAAAAATCTTAGTTTCGTCCCTATTGACAAGTCAATTTTGTGTTAAGAGTAACAACTCTATCTAATAAATGTTTTGTGATTATTCTATAGCACTTTGCATGGATATTAAAGAAAAATCTGTGAATAGTTTGTAGAAAAGTGTCATGATATAGGATGCACAGACTACTTCATATCCAAAGGGACTAATCACAATTGGGGTTCATTGTAATAACTTATATAGTCCAATTCGACCTAATACACATTTATCATTGGACTCAAAACATACTAATACAATGTTTTCTGAGAAAGATTGAAAATTCTATATACGACTCCAAACGACACCTATTCTGAATGTATAGGTGTTTCACACAATATTATGTGGAAATAAATCTGACCTAACAAAATATAATTAACCAAAAACAGATATGCAATAAACAATAAATAACACAGATTTTGGTTACGAAAAGGAAACTAATTAGAGAATTCTCTAATTGTAAAACCTCTCTAGGACAGCCAAACCTAGGAAATCAACTAACTCAGTAAAAGAATAAAGGATTACAAGATGCTCATACTTACAAAACCTTTGCTATGACACACTCTTGTATAAGACAAGTGACCCACTTGCCTTCTACCGCAGTAGTCCTTTCCAAACACAGCTGGCATAATCCTCTTATGTGATTTCCCTTCACCAGAACTCCGGTTGACTTCACTTCAACAATTAACAAGAACAATGAACAAATACTCTAAGAGAGAGAACACAACGATCAATATCACAGACTCTCTTAGCACACGACGGCAAATTCTAGAAGTAGAATCCATACCTAGTACAGATCTATAGAGATCTATATATAACACATAAAAGACTCCTAGTCTAGTTACAACTCAAATACGTTGTAAATTAGACCTAGAATATAACACCTAAAAGACTCATAGTCTAATTAGAACTCAAATACATTGTAAATTAATCCATTTTGCTTTTCGAACATTTAGCCAATAATTAAAACTAACAAACTCCCCCTTTGGTAATTTCGGGAACAAAATCCTTTAGCCGAGACAACAAACTCATCTCCCCCAACAAACTCCCCCTTTTTGTCACAAATTGACAAAAGGTTTCATGTTTCCTGAAACACTCAAACAAAAACATCAAGGCATATATGGAACATGAAAAAAACATAAATAAAATTCATGATCACATATAAATATTTGCATAATATAACACAATATCATGAATAACAGAAACTCCCCCTCAAAATAAGACTCAATAATCAACAAGAAACTTTTTCTGAAAAAAAAATTTCTCCCCCTCAAAAGTCAAGAAAACACACAAGATGCATACATCAAAAACTCATGTTTTCAAGCAATGAATATTCCAAATTATCTCAAAAAATTTAAAATATACATGAGACTTATAGAAAACAAGAACACTTTTTGTTTAACCTAAGCAATGCCAAAAAATCTATTCAACCCATGCTTGTGTCGTGTGTGTAAGCCAACCATTGAATAACAAAAATAATTTATAAGTTGAGCAGAAGGTTTCACCACGATAAAGGTTTTGACAAGTAAATCAAACCAGAAGTCAAACCTTATCATACTAGGGCCTAGCCACTCTCATCCAATGCATTTCTCTTTTGAAACAAAGCATAAGCTTGACACTGTGAAATTAATTCCTTTGGAATGTAATCTTTTAATTTGTTGTTTCACAATTTTTTCTTCATGAGAAGGTGTCTTTAAACAATTTGTGCTTTGAGAAATGCAGGAATTTATAAGCCCTAGGTTCAACTAGCGTATGGTCAAATTGATAGATACAACTAGTTAAAAACCCTCATATAGTTACCTCACACAACTCATATTTTAAGAATAAACTCAATTTAAGCTTAAATGTGCATAATAGTTTAAAGCATGAGCAAAACGTACCAATTAAGCTTAGGCTTTAGGTAACCACAAAAAAATAGTCCATTGAAACAATATGACAACTCATGCATATTAACAACATTTTAAGACACAAGGAATTAAATCCATAGAGAAAGCATGAGCACATAATGGACACTCAAGGTGCATCAGACAAAAAAAGGAAAAAATAAAAATAACAAAATTAAACATTTTTGTTTGTTTTTTTTATTTTTTTTAAAAAATAAAATGCACACAAAAAATCAACGCAAAAAGAAAAACAAAAACAAAGCAATAGAAAACAACATGATCTAGGATATTAAAAAAAATGCATGACAACTAGTCCTTGGCATGTGGGTGACCCACCTAACATAAGGTGAGATCACCACCACTCCCCCTCAAGAGGTGAATGGTATCATCCTTCTTAACCCATACTTGAGAAATCTTAGGTCTAGACTTATGATTTTGTTCAAACTTATCTAGCCTAGATAGCACCTCTCTCATCATCATGACCAAACCCTCACTTTCTTTCCTAGAATAGGAATTTTCACTTTTATGCTTATGGGATTTCAAATCAAAACACTTTGGTCGAATATGACCAACATTTCCATAATGATGGCAAGTGGGCACAAACCTTAGAAGGTAATTTTCTAGGAGGATGCATGACTCTAGGCTTAGGGTAAAATGCATGATGCTCAAGATGAATTTTCTTACCTTTCTTACCATGAAGAGTCGAAGCAGCTGCTTGATTTTCTTTCTTATGAGCAGCTTTGAATTTCCTATAGTTTGGTCTAATGTGACCAATAATCCCACAATGGTGGCATGTAGGAACAAACTTACCTTGAGTTTGTTTTACTGAAGGAGTCTTGGAAGTAGAGTCATTCACAAGCTCAACATTCAAAGACTCATTAAAAGCATGTGAAGTAGATGTACCAGCATTATCAACAATCATACTAAGCTTGTTTGAAACAGATTCTTCAATACAAAAAAAGTTTTTCAGATTATCACTAGAGGAATTTCGTGAGAGTTCCTTAGAACTATTCAATTCATTCTCAAGTGATAAAGACTTTTCAACAAGCACAAAAATCTCAAATTTTAAAGAATCAATCAAGATATGTGATTTAGACAAATCATTAGCCAAAAATTCTTTATCAGATTTCAAAGAGTCAATTAAGACATGTGATTCAGACAATTCAGTCACTAAAGATTTGTTCACATGTTCTAAATCTTGAAAATCCTTCCAACAATCTATGTATTGATGTCTTACAATATTGAATTTTTCCAACAAATTGTTGTAGGAGTTTATAAGATCATATTCCCCTTGAGAAGTATTCATAGCAAACAGGAGTCAATAGATCTCACTTAGGAATTTAATCTAAACAGAGTGAACCCGCTCTGATACCAATTGAAAATTCTATATACGACTCCAAACGACACCTATTCTGAATGTATAGGTGTTTCACACAATATTATGCGAAAATAAATCTGACCTAACAAAATATAATTAACCAAAAACAGATATGCAATAAACAATAAATAACACATAGATTTTGGTTACGAAGAGGAAACCAATTAGAGAACTCTTTAATTGTAAAACCTCTCCGGGACAGCTAAATCCAGGAAATCAACTAACTCAGGAAAAGAATAAAGGATTACAAGATGCTCATGCTTACAAAACCTTTGCTATGACATACTCTTGTATAAGACAAGCGACCCACTTGCCTTCTACCGCAGTAGTCCTTTCCAAACACAGCTGGCACAATCCTCTTACGTGATTTCCCTTCACCGGAACTCCAGTTGACTTCACTTCAACAACTAACAAGAACAATAAACAAATACTTTAAGAGAGAGAACACAACGATCAATATCATAGACTCTCTTAGCACACGACGGCAAATTCTAGAAGTAGAATTCACACCTAATACAGATCTGTAGAGATCTATATATAACACATAAAAGACTCCTAGTCTAGTTACAACTCAAATACGTTGTAAATTAGACCTAGAATATAAGACCTAAAAGACTCATAGTCTAATTAGAACCCAAATACATTGTAAATTAATCCATTTTGCTTTTCGAACATTTAGCCAATAATTAAAACTAACAAAGATGTTACATTGCTTTTCTAGTGTGCATGTATCGATGGAGATTAATTGTTTAAGATTCTGGTATTGTTTGTAACAATACAGAATCTAAGTGAGAAATTGAATGCCAAATGAGAGGGATTAATAATTAGAAACATGTAAAATTTTTATTAGAAGATCAAAAGCTTCAACAGATACTGGAAAGAAATACATATTTGTGAGCTTAGAGAATACTTGAGGCGGATGCAACCAGAAGTTCTTCAACCCACTGTAACCAATGAAATGTATATCATTGCCAAGGCGTCCATGTGATTAATCCAAAAACGCAGGGGAGCTGCTAAGTGAAATTACTCATTCACTATATATTACTCATCAACGTGAGGGCTGTTGGAATTTGCTTGCAAAATGTTCAGGTAAGCTGCTTATTATTTGTTATACAACATGTTGCAATTTGATCATTAATTAGCCTTTTTGTTAACCATTTTCTTTTCTGTTTTAGGGTTGAGGAGAACTGGCAAGAGCTGCAGATTGAGATTGGCTAAATTATGTAAAACAAGATGTAAAACGCGGGGAAATCTTACCCCGCAAGACCAGCTTTTGGTTCTTGAACTCCACTGCAAGTGGGGTAATAGGTAATCTTCCAATCTTATTTATAACCAAAGCCATACATATAAAATAAGAAAACAAAGCGTACAAAGAGAATTGGCAAATGCTAGTTGTCGAGAAATGGAGGATGCTAGTTGTTGAGAAGTGGAGGTCTTGTAGCAGCACATGGGTTGTAGTGAGAAGCACATGGATAGTAGAGAGAAGCACTTTAACATCTTATGTGAACTAGAATATGTTGGTATATTTATATTCATGGTCTTATTTTAGTGCAATTTGTTGTTCATTTGGTAATTTTGGGTGGTCAAAGAGTGTGCAACATTTACACGAGATTAGTCATTATCAAGAAAAGTTGGATATGTTGATTAAGTCGGTTCTGATTTTAAAGTTCAAAAGTTATTTGAACTTGATTGTTGTTTATAGCTTGTGATTGTCTTTGTGCGTTGGGCAGCACACCAACGTGTGCCTTACGGCACTCGGGGAAAAAAAAAGGTGAGTTTTTCTTGTATTAGTTTTTTTCCTCTCTTTTGCTATTTTTTGTGAGATTTTGATGAATTCGGGTTTTGAGTAGTTTTCTTCTTACTTTTCTTTTGTACTCCATATTTTTGATAGTGAATTTTTTTCGGATCATCTTCGCTCGTGAATGTTGGGTTAGTAATTTGAACCACTTAAATCTTGATGTCTTGTGTGATTTAATTTATTTCTATTTTGTTCTTTTCTATTTCTTTGGAATCCCGAATTTAGTTTCATATATGTAAAATATAATTCTCCTCTAAAATTTATTTTTGATAAACTCATAACACTTGTCACTTCTTCAAATAAGAAATTTATTCAAACTGGATACAGGAAATTTGTATCCATATTCTATTATATATTTTTACATCAACATATCCGATCCAAGAAAGAAAAAAGTTATGCCGCGGGGCCTCGATGTCCTCAAGGCATACACGGTTCCAATTAATATATCATCCATGTGTCTCCCCCTCCGCTTCTCATGCTTCGATTTCCCTTCATTTTTGTGGCCGATGCAAGAATGTCAGCGTAAGTTGGCTTGAGAGTCGAGACAACACGGCTTGTTCGAAAGTGGAATAAATTTCAACCTTTGATGGGTGGAAAATCAAACAAGAAAGTGAAAAGGCTGCAATACAGCCCACATTTTTCATAGGAAATCTCGTAGGAAAGTGCAGGCTGGTTGAACTCTAAACCCCAAACAGTAACAGTATCCAATATTCACCATACTTGTGCAAAGAGCGTACTGTGCTGCCTGATTCGAAGATGATCCGTAGAATTTCCCCTCTTATTGCTTCCCTGCTGCTTTTATTCTGCCTTGCTTTGCACTTTCCCAATGCTACCTTGTTCCTTGATACTATCCCGCCAGGCCAATCTCTAAACACCTCGGACTCCGTTGTATCTGCCGAAAGAAGGTTCGGACTTGGTTTCTTTTCTCCAGAAAACTCGACCAAGCATTACGTGGTTATATATAAGTTCACATATTGGTACGTGTCAAACGACGATATAGTTTGGGTTGCAAATAGGGAGCACCCATTCCCGAATTCCTCTGTCATTCTTACCTTCAACTCGGATGGGAATCTTGTAATATCCGATGTCAGATCGTTGCACGTTCTGACCAACACTTCAGGTGGCAACGATACCTATGCCAAGCTATTAGATACAGGTAATCTTGTACTCACAAACACGGCCTCACATATTTTGTGGCAAAGCTTTGACTGTCCTATTGATACTCTTTTGCCTGGGATGAAGTTTAAATATGGCAAGACAGGGTGGTCATTAATAACATCAGGGAAAAGTGATGAAGACCCTGCTCCTGGTCTTTTCTCTCTGCAATATCTGGGTTCTCGGAAAGAAGTTATCTTAATAATGGGGTCTGAACAATACTGGAGTAGTCCACTCATTGATCACCTTGCTGATATATTCGTGGTTGATGGGGACTACTTTACTTGGCCTATTAGTAACTACACCAATGGAAGTAGAAGAATACGGTTGGATATATCCGGGAACCTTCTGCTGCAAACATGGATGATAGGTAGGAATTGGTTCTCGTTCTGTTTGAACTACAACAATAATATTAATTGTACCGCCACTGATACAATCCGACCAGGCCAATCACTAAGCACATCGGAGACCATTGTATCTGCCAATGGAAGGTACGAACTTGGTTTCTTTTCTCGAATAGACTCGAGAGAGTATTATTACATAGGAATACGGTACTATAATATTTCTGGAGCCAACGTAGTTTGGGTTGCAAACAGGGAGGACCCATTCCTAAATTCCTCTGCCGTTCTTACCTTGGACCCGGATGGGAATCTTGTAATATCTGATGGCAAATTGTTGCACGTTCTGACTAACACTACTTCAGGTGGCAACGATACCTATGCCAGGCTATTAGAGACAGGTAATCTTGTACTGAGAAATAGGGCCTCAGATGTTTTGTGGCAAAGCTTTGACTATCCTACTGACAGTATCTTTCCCGGAAAGAAGCTTTTAGATGCTAAGACAGGATGGTCATTAACATCATGGAAAAGTGATGAAGACCCATCACTTGGTCTTTTCTCTCTGCAATATCTGGAAAGAACTAATCTTAAGGAAGGGGTCTGAACCACACTGGACGAGTCCAATCATTGGTAAACTAGCTGATATATTCGTGATTGATGGGGAGAACATTACTTTTACTAATAAGTATCCTTCAGAATTTGGAAGAGTGGCGTTGCAAATAACCGGGGAGCTTTAGCTGCAAAGGTCTGGATCATTACGGTGTGGGTCTTATGCTTTCTGCCGTGAATTCAGCATATGCGATGAGACAGCCAATGAGCCATGTGATTGTTTGTCAGGATTCAAGCCCTATGCTCAAGGATGTGAGAGAGAAACAGATTTACAGTGCAGCGATGTTGTTCAGAAACATGGGTTTCTTCCCATGTCTAAAGTTTATTTGCCTACTAATCCCCAGCAGCTGCAGTACGTTGGCAATGCTTTAGATTACGAATCAGCTTGCTTGATAAACTGCGATTGTACAGGTTATGCTTATGATCCAGAGCATGGCTGCCTAGTATGGGAAGGTCCTCTGTTAAATTTGAAACAATTCTCAGAAGATAACACATATAAACAAGACTTCTATCTCAAACTTGCTCGTCAGGACTTGGTTCCCAAAGGTATTTCAGTTATTGCCTATTGGTGACTACTATTTATGTTATGTCCTTTTCTTCCTCTAATTAATACGTTCTCTGACTCTGATTGAATTTTTTTTGAAGAGATACCTCTAGGCATTGCCAATTTATTATATATTTCTCTGATTTCCTTTTGCAGACACAAACTCAACTAATGGAACTGTAACAGATACAGGATTTAAGAATATGAAGGATATAGGAAATAACCAATCAAGGAAAATCATCATTCCGACTGCATCTATTACAGTGCTTGTTACATTGGGCCTTTTCGTTTATTATGTCACTGAGGAGAAAGCTTAGAAGGAAAGGTGAGTAAAGAATGGTTTACATCGTTATTTTAGCAATCTACATATATATATCCTTAAACCTGTGTTGTTTTAAAATGCATGGGAGGATTTGTTACTTTTAGATTTGGGCATGACCCAAAAGACAAATAATTCAGCGGATGGAGATAGTAGGAAAAGAGAAGTCCAAATGCCATTATTCAATTTTGCAAGTGTTTGTGCTGCAACTGATAATTTCTTAGCTACAAATAAGCTCAGAGAAGGTGGTTTTGGACCCGTTTACAAGGTATGCTTCAATGTCCCTAAACACAATGCTTTGGATATGAAATGTATGTAAAAGGTTGACGCTTTGCTAGCTAAACCTTTCCATGTTAATATGCACAAACAAACATATGCCACTTTTGTTGTTGTGTATACTGTGAAGCCACTCAGAATACCAATTCAAATAAACTTTTATTGTATGAGAGATTTGGAAGATAAAATTTTGTTTAGCTAGTGCTAGTCTTATATGTAATTAGATACTTAATATATGTTTGTCAATCACTTAATAGTTGATATTGAGTATATACATGTGAGATATCACAAGTTAAGTGGTTTGTATAGCATACATAGTTGTGCTTAAACTCATAGGCTTAAGCTTTTGAGTTAAGTTCTGTCCAGTATGCTATATTGTACTCTTACTCAAAGACTCTAGAGGTGTCAATGCATTGACTTTTCTAGGCCCAAAGTGGGAATGTCGATCTCTAGTCTTGGCTCAAGGACCAAACATTCCACTTCAACAAAATGTTTTGCATCCTAATCTTTTTGCTCAAAATGGGTTGTTTGTTTTAGAGTTAAAAAGGTTTTAGTCTTTATCATTGGTAATGGATTTCTTATGAATGTAGCTTACTATTTTTTATTCTTTTTAGTATTTTTCACAACAAAAATTAATTGCAGGGAATATTACTAACAGGTGACGAGGTAGCTGTAAAAAGTATTATAGGAAAACCAATATGGAAAGGTTCTTGAGATATCCAAGAAGGAAATATTCATATGAGTGTGCAGCAAGGAAGAGCAACATATGAGTGTGTAGCAAGGAAGAACAAGATCTTTTGCATGATTTGTAGATTCTCCTAGTATGTGTTGTAAACTAGATTTTCCTTGTTGTTCAAGTATTAGGTCAAGCTTCTGTTGTGTATATAAACAGCTTATTATTTCATTGTAAATTTATCACTTTGAATACAAACCTTATCAAAGTTTTCATGGTATCAGAGCCTTCTAGGCAAACGCCATAATCCTATCTTGGAATCTATAGCATTGTCTATACCATGGCAGCAGCTAACCCAATTTTTGTTCCACCTATTACCACCCAAAACTCCCTACTTAAGCTTGAATCAGGCAACTATACTAGCTGGGTGACCCAGATTAATCTCATTCTGCACACCTATGACCTCATGGCTATTGTGGATGGTTCCGAACCATGCCCTCCACAATCCATTACAGATAAAGAATGCAAAACATCACCAAATCCAGAATACACCAACTGGAACAAGAAGGATCAATTTCTGCTCAGCATCATTACTACTTCTCTTTCAGAGAAAGTCTTGTCCACAGTCTATGGCCTTAATACTTCTCATCAAGCATGGACTGCCTTAGCAACCAAATTTGCCTCCAAGTCCAAGTCTCGGATTGCCAACCTCAAGAAACAACTTCAAAACATGTCACAAGGACCCAAGTCCTGCTCTGACTACATTCAAGCCGTGAAGAACCTTGCAGATCAACTTGGTGCAGCAGGTAACACTATACCTGAGGAAGAGATCATCTCCTCAATCCTCAACGGCTTGAACTCCTCATTCACCCACTTTATCACCACATACTCCTTTCACACCCGTGCAAACGAAATCAATTTTGAAGATTTTCAAGATGAACTCCTCAACCATGAGATGCTCCTTCAACAGCACCATACACCTGTTCCAGACCAATCCACCTTTGCTCTCACAGCACATAATCCCATACCATCATAATTCTCCAAGGGCAGACCCTATATGCCTTCAAGATTTTCTCCCAAAAATTTCTCCCCAAGACAAGGTAATAACTTCACATCACCTAGACCTTTTGGTCGTGCCCCTCCACAATACAGCAGAGGCTTCAACCAACACCAAAGAGGCAACTTCTCTTTCCCCAACCAACAGTACAACAAAGGCTGTAACATTCCACCCCAATGACACAATATTGTCCGCCTTTGGCTCCCTTAAATCAGACTTCCTAGGGGGTCACCCATCCTGGTACTACTCTAGCAGAAACACGCTTAACTGCGAAGTTCTGATGGGATCATTACCATCACGGCTTTAAAACGTGTTGTTGTCATTAAGGGTGTAAGTATACATATAAGCACATCCCCATCTCCATACCCAGGCGATGTGGGACGTCACAATCACCCCCTATTATTATATGTAACATCCCACCCCAATGACACAATATTGTCCGCTTTTGGCTCCCCTAAATCAGACTTCCCAAGGGGTCACCCATCCTGGTACTACTCTCGCAGAAGCACGCTTAACTGGGAAGTTCTAATGGGATCATTATCATCACAGCTTTAAAACGCATTGTTGTCATTAAGGGTGTAAGTATACATATAAGCACATCCCATCTCCATACCCAGGCGATGTGGGCCGTCACAATCACCCCCTCTTAGGACCCAGTGTCCTCGCTGGTGGCCTCATGGGATTAGCCCACTCTTAGCATCCGTCCCAGCGAGCGTCCGCTAGTGACCTTCATAGGCTTGTGCACGATCCCCAATCTCAGGCTGGGCAATAGCTCTGATACCATATGTAACATCCCACCCCAATGACACAATATTGTCCGCTTTTGTCTCCCTTAAATCAGACTTCCCAAGGGGTCACCCATCCTGGTACTACTCTCGCAAAAGTACGCTTAACTGCGAAGTTCTGATGGGATCATTATCATCACGGCTTTAAAATGCGTTGTTGTCATTAAGGGTGTAAGTATACATATAAGCACATCCCCATCTCCATACCTAGGCGATGTGGGACGTCACAAAGGCATTAGTCAAACCAATCCGTACCCCACAAAGCAGTCCAATCCGAGCAACAACTACCAACCCAGATAGTACAACCCTTACTCATCATCTTCTCATTAGGAGCAACCCTTCTCACAGGGATCTAGAGCCCTATGCCAAATCTGTGGCAGAACTAGTCATAATGCCTTGGATTGTTTTCATAGAATGGATTATGCCTTTCAAGGCAAAAATCCCCATGCACAATTGGCTGCCATGGTTGCACATACCAATTCAAACTATGAAGATCAGCAATGGATAGCAGATAGTGGTGCAAACACTCATATCACAAATCAGCTTGAGAATTTACAGATTCAGCAGCCTTTCCAGCAGACAGAAGAAGTAGCTGTCGGCAATGGGATTGGTTTGGCTATAGAAAACACTGGTTCCACTCTTCTCTCTACACCTAACACTACACTTCAACTTAACAATATTTTACATTGTCCTCAAGCTTCTGCCAATCTTCTTTCTATTCATAAATTTTGTCTTGACAATTTTTGCTACTTCATTCTAACATCTTCTCATTACTTTGTCAAGGATCTGCTAACCCATGCAACACTCTTGGAGGGGAGGAGTGAAAATGGCCTGTACCCCTTGAAGCTTTGAAGGATCTCTCATAGAGACACCAAGAAGTTTATTGCTTTGTTTGGAATAAAAACCACCTCTTTAGTATGGCACTTTATACTAGGACACCCTTTTTTAGATATTGTTAACCGTGTTATTAAAAACACATCTCTTCCTGTTTCAAGTTTTGATTTTAATAAAAATTCTACTTGGGTTTCATGTCAACTTGGCAAGAGTAAACAATAGCCTTTTCAAGCATCAAATCGTGTGTCTAAGCAACCACTTGAATTAATCCATTCTGATGTTTGGACCTCACCAATTCAATCTGTTAGTGGCTACAAATACCATGTTATTTTTGTTGATGATTTTTCTAGATTTACTTGGATTTATCCCTTACATAACAAATCTGAAGTCTTTGAACACTTTGTCAAATTCAAACTTCTAGTAGAGAATCAATTCACCTCCAAAATCAAACAACTTCAACCTGATGGAGGAGGTGAGTATAATTCTCTACAATTTCAATCCTTCTTGACAAAGCATGGTATCCTCCATCGAAAAACATGTCCTCATACCTCCCAACAAAATGGTTTGGCTGAAAGAAAACTCAGACACATTCTTGAAACAACCCTTACTCTTTTAGCTCACTCCCATCTATCCAATAAATATTGGGTTGATGCCATTCTCACGGCTGTGTATATAATCAATAGGCTTCCTACTCCTGTTTTGCAACATCATTCACCCTATTTCAAACTTTACAATAGAGAACCAGACTATCAGAAACTCAAGGTGTTTGGCTGCCTTTGTTATCCTCTTCTTTGGCCTTATGGGTTACACAAACTTGAATATAGGTCCAAGCCATGTATTTTTCTAGGATACAATTTTTGTGGATATAAATGCTTAGATCCTGTTACTAACAAAGCCTATTTGTCCAAGCATGTCTTTTTTTATGAGCAATCCTTCCCTGCCAAAGACCAAGCCGACTCATATCTCCAATCCAAGATCAATGCAAAAGGTGATGCTCCTTTGTTCATTCCTGTTTCTTGTTCAATTCCATATATTATGCCCACTATTTCTGATCATATTGCAGCTCCTGTTGAGTCATCAACTGAACCTTCCCCTCCTCAACCAAACTCCCCACATGCCCCTATCCCATCTGAACCTCAACCACCATCACCATCTCCTGAGCCAAACTTACCATAAGCCCCCATCCTACCTGAACCTCAACCACCAACTCACCCTATGACAACCAGGTCTAGAACAGGTTCCCTTCACCCTAAATCCTACCCTGACTTTCAACTTTACCAAGCCACACTACCTGAGTGTGAACCAGTGACCTATAGACAAGCTGCCTCAAATCTTAGATGGTAGGCTGCTATGCAATTAGAGTTTGATGCCCTTATCCAAAATGGCACTTGGACCATGTGCCCTAGACCCCAGATGCACAATGTTATTAGAAATAAATGGGTGTTTAAGATCAAGAGGAAGGCTGATAGAAGTATTGAGAGGTTCAAGGCTAGACTAGTAGCTAAGGGCTTTGACCAACAAAGTGGCATAGATTACACTGAGACTTTTAGTCTAGTGATCAAGTCTTCTACCATTAGAGTCATTCTAGCTCTTGCTGTTCATTTTGATTGGCCCATTCGATAGCTTGATGTGTCCAATGCATTTCTGCAAGGTTCTTTGGGAGAAGAGGTCTATATGGAGCAACCATCTGGTTTTGTTCAGACTACACCCCTAATCAAGTATATAAACTTCACAAAGCCATCTATGGTCTCAACCAAGCTCCTCGAGCATGGTTCACTCGACTATCTAATTTTCTGTTGGAACTTGGATTCAAGAGGTCTTTGGTGGATACTTCTCTGTTTATTTACTTACATGGATCTGTCCAAGTGTACATGCTTGTTTATGTTGATAATATAATTATCACTGGTACTGACCCTGCTGTCATCTCTACTCTTATTCTCAAACTGCAGCAAGAATTTCCACTCAAGGACTTCGGAGTTGGGACCCATTAATTTCTTTCTTGGCATTCAGGTTACTCAGACTACCTCTGGTCTTCATCTCTACCAAACCAAGTACATTCTCGAGATACTTCGAAAAGCACACATGGCTGACTCCAAACCATCCAAATCTCCTTGTGTGTCTGGTTCAAAATTATCCAGATATGCAGGTGATCCTTTGACTGATCCCACAACTTATAGGCAGGTTGTAGGTGCTCTACAATATTGTACCATTACTCATCCAGAAATTGCTTATTCTGTTAATCAACTGTGTCAACACATGCATGCACCTACCTCAACTCATTGGGTTGCAGCCAAACGAATGTTAAGATATCTCAATGGTTCCCCAAATCATGGTTTGTATTACACCAAGAGCAACCTGCAGATCAATGCTTTTTGTGACTCAGTTTGGGCAGGGTGCCCTGATGACCACAGGTCCACCACAGAGTTTGCTGTATTGCTTGGTGATTGTCTTATTGCTTGGAGTGCAAAGAAACAAGCTGTGATCTCTCGCTTGAGTATTGAAGCTGAATATCAAGCTCTTTCCCTAACCACAACTGAACTATTATGGATTAGAATGCTATTTAAAGAGATTGGCATCTTTCTCCAAGTACCCCCAGTTCTATGGTGTGACAATCTGAGTGCCTTAGCCCTCACATCCAATCCAGTGTTTCATGCTCAGACAAAACACATAGCGGTGGACTATCATTTTGTTTGAGAAAAGGAAATGAATTGTGATGTTCTTATCAAATTTATTTCCACCAATGATCAAGTTGCATATGTGTTTACTAAGGGCCTTACATCTTCACGGTTCCTGTCTCTTAAGTCCAAGCTGAGAGTGGTTCCTCCATCTATCAGCTTGCGGGGGGGTGTTAAAGGAAAACCAATATGGAAAGGTTCTTGAGGTATCCAAGAAGGAAATATTCATATGAGTGTGCAGCAAGGAAGAGCAACATATGAGTGTGCAGCAAGGAAGAACAAGATCTTGTGCATGATTTGTAGATTCTTCTAGTATGTGTTGTAAACTAGATTTTCCTTGTTGTTCAAGTATTAGGTCATGCTTCTGCTATGTATATAAACAACATATTATTTCAGTGTAAATTTATTACTTTGAATACAAACCTTATCAAAGTTTTCAAAAAGACTTTCAAAAAGATCTAGACAAGGTTGGGAGGAGCTTAAAAATGAAGCAATGCTCATAGCCAAGCTTCAACACAAGAATCTTGTTAGACTTTTGGGTTGTTGCATTGAACGAGAAGAAAAGATATTAGTTTACGAGTATATGCCTAATAAAAGCTTGGATTTCATCATCTTTGGTTTGTAATATCTCCCATTTTGATATATATATTTTTTGTTTGAATTTTATGGTCATTTGCCTATGGCTCACTAATTGTTAATTTACTCATAAACGTAAAGTAGATCAAGAGAAGCGCAGAATATTAGATTGAAGGACTCGTCTTGGAGTCATTGAAGGAATTACTCAAGGACTTCTTTATCTTCATCAGTATTCCAGGTTAAGGATTATTCACAGGGACTTAAAGCCTAGCAATATCTTATTGGACATCAATATCAATCCCAAAATATCAGATTTCGGAATGGTAAGAATATTTGGAGGAAATGAGTCACAAGCAAATACAAATAGGATTGTTGCCACTTAGTAAGTAATATAAAGGAAACTTTTGAATTGTAAAAATAAACATAATAGTATACATGTGTAGGCATGCACATAAAACATGCAATTACTAATATATTTATTTAACTTGATGATGGTGTACAGCGGTTATATGTCTTCTGAATATGCTTTGAAAGGCCTATTTTCAATCAAATCTGATGTCTTTAGTTTTGACGTCATATTGTTAGAGATTGTGAGTGGGAAGAAGAATGCCGGTTTTTATCAAAGTGACTGTCTCCATCTTATTGGATATGTGAGTATCTTATTTGCATGTGTTTGTTGTAGAAATTTAAATCACTTATTTACTTTGATTCATAGCGGAGAGTGGTTGAACAAATGTGCATTCATCATTAATTACTAAAGCAATATTAGTCATTTGTTCTTGAAATTTCAAAGCGCTAAGTAGAGTATAGAAGGTGCTACGTAGTCTCAAAAGCTTAAGCTAATAAAAAATTATGTATTTAATCATTAACTAGCATTCTAACATCCTCTAATTTTCCTTTTTCCTTGGATTTGAAGGCATGGGAATTATGGACAAATGATAGGGGATCGGACTTGGTGGATCCACTACTTAATGGTGTATCCTTTATGCAGATGGTATTGAGATATGTTAACATAGCTCTGCTTTGTCTTCAAGCAAGTGCAGCGGATAAACCTACCATGTCTGATGTTGTCGCAATGCTTAGCAATGAAACTACAGTTCTACCTTATCCCAAAGAACCTGCTTTCTTGAATGTGAGTGGTATGGAGATGACAAACTTGGTTAACAATAGGCCACAAATATGTTCTCTGAATGGTGAAATAGTTTCAATCATGGAAGGCCGATAACATTTGAAAATCTGGCCATAAGCATGTACTATCCTAGTAAACCATCAAAAAACATTATTCATATATATATATATATATATATTGTCCTATTTTATCTCAAAAACAACTTAACAGAGTCAGCTGGGCATTGTATATTTTGTGTTATTAGCAAGTGAAGATGAGATGATGAGCTGGAAGTGATGATTCGAAGATGAGGTGGAATCAGTTTTTGATTAAGTTAGAAAGTAGTTTGTTTCTGTTATATCAGTTTATTGTGCAGCTTGTTAGTTATGCAGTTGTTAGCAGTTGTTAGTTATTCGTATAGCAGCTTGCATATGTTATATATACTGCAGAATGGACAAAGAACTACTACTTCAATGCAATATACATATATCATTTTCTCCAATTCTCTCTTTGATTTCTCTGTTTTCATACTTTCATTGCATTGTTGATATGGGTCTTTAGCCACATAATGTGGTAGTACGGTTTTGATATGTATCATGAAAAGATCCACTCTCAGTTGGCATTCAAAGAAGAATGCATGCATTTGTGGCTAGTCTTATTAAATAGTCCGTAGATATTAGTTTTCGTTTCTGTAATGAAATTAGTAGTGTTTATATTATATCACTTGAAAGTTGTAATTAAAACTAATATAGGAACCTCAATTATTTCTGCAACATTTCAGTAGTTGCAACTTGCAACAGAACACACCTTCGGACCTTGTTACAACACTGACAAACAAATTGAAAGACTTGTTTGTAGCCGTGACTGGTCAATTTTGCGTCAAGACTTAACAATTTGCAATGATGTTCAAGAAAATGCAGTGAATAAGACTTAATTTGCAGGAAAAAGTGTCATGATCAAGGATGCAGTAGCCACTTCATATCCAAAATTATTGTTGATTATTCATAAGAGAAATGTTAAATTGGCTAATTTGACGTTCAATGTGGGAGTCCTTCACAGTTTATTAATGTAAGAACTCACAAAACTTGTAGGAAAGCTTTAACAGCTGATGTGGTCTACAACACTAAAAAACACTGTTCCAAGTCCTCGAAAGGCGGCTTTGTTTGTTGGAAGCAAGGCTAGAAAGGCAGATCTTTTTGACTGCCAGGAATTTTTGTTTGTTTTAATGATACATTGAAGGAATTTGTTTGTTTTCTTCGCCTCCTAGAAAATTTATTGATAGACTTATGTGTGTAAGTTTTGATGAAAGTAGAAACTTTTTCTAAGGTGTAACCTTGTCAAGTTTTTTCTTCCCACTTGTTTTTGGTACTCTTACAGGACCTCTGTCTTTCACAGTGGTTGTTTTAAGCTCTGTTTTTCACAACACTCGCAAAAGAGGTACTATGTCCTCTATTCTGTGGTGGCTTACCTAGCCTTAGGTTTGACATTGCCATCTTAGAGGATGACATATATATATTCTTTTTAGAGCGAAGATGACGTAAGTTGAGATAGAAAATTTGGTCATTTAATGGTTAATGGTTTAGGGTATGTTTTGAGATTGCATTTCAAACTTTAAAAAGTACTTTCAGTACCTAAAAAGTCATGAAAAACATACGTTGGCATGTTTGGTAAAAAAATTTAAATTTTTTTTTTTAATTTTTTGATTTTAAAAATTGTTAAAACCCACTTTTGGTAAAAGCTTAAAAATTGAACTTTTACACAAAAAAAAAAAACTCTTTTTGATTTAAAAGCTATATTTTTCAAACACAATTTCATACAAGCTTTTCAGCCATATATACTCAGCAAACGTGGCATATTCAATTCACCCTTAAATTTGGAAATTCCCTATAATTCTTTATAAAGTTTAGAAGGACCTCTGTTAAATCTGAAAAAATTCTCAGCAGAAGATAATACATTTAAAAAAGACTTTGTTAGTTTCAAGTATTGGCTAATGTTCGTGAGCAAAATGGAAAGAAAAGAGCCAAGCTAGTACAAGCGTTTGGACGAGATTCATAGCCATCCGGACGTGATGCAGTTAAGAACTTCAGTACTAAATCCCGAGAGCTCCGTTCGCAGCCCGTTCGCATCCCATTCGCAGCCCGTCCGGACGCCTTCGAACGCGCCTCACCAAAAGACTGGAGAAAGCGATGTTGCCCTAGAACCGTCCGGACGGCCAATTCTACCGTTCGGACGGCCCGTGTTAAATTTCACTTTTCACGTGTTATTTAAGTATCCCGTCCGAACGAGCCAATTTACCGTCCGGACGGTCAGTAGCGTCTAGGTTTAAATTCCTTTGTATTTGAGTTCCAATAGGTCTAAGAGTCCTTGGGGATTATATATAGATCTCTACAAATCTGTATAGGTTACGAATTCTACATCTAGAATTTGTCGTCGTGTGCCAAGAGAGCCTTTGATATTGAGCGTTTATTTTCTCTCTCTTGGAGTGTTTTGGTCTTTGTTAATTGACTGTGAGTGTTATTGAGAAGCCTATCGGAAGGGTCCGATAAAGGAGAATCACGTGAAGAAGATTATGAGCAAGGAGACGAGTCGGAGGCTTATCGATCTTACAGAGCGAGGTCTTGCAAAAGGTTGTAAATGTTTCTAGTGTCTGTAATCTCTGGATAATCTTTTGATAGTGATTTCCTAGGTTTGGCTGCCCCGGAGAGGTTTTACAATTAGAGAAATGCTCTAATTGGTTTCCTCTTCGTAACCAAAATATCTGTGTCTGCTTCTTTATTGCTTTTGATATTTTGTTAATTAAATTGTTTATTGCTTCATAGTTTAATTCCACATAAATTGTGATAAACAATTGTTTGGAGTCTGCTTAGCGTTTTTCAATTGGTATCAGAGCGGGTTCACTCTGTAGGGATTAATTTCTTGAGTGTGATCCCAGACTCCATCTAATATGTCTCACACAGTTGCACCTAACTCACTTCCTGTCTTTGAC
>VIBQ01000126.1:0-67953 GCA_006937295.1 Carpinus fangiana | reverse complement strand
GAGGCACTCTTCTCATTCATAGGCTAAGAGATGGAACCAAATTTTCATTCATCTCGAAGAAAAGATTCCTTTCCATTCCTTGAGAGAAACTTCACTTTGCTTCAGCGTATGCACGCGAACTCATTTAATAATTTATTGCAGGCAGGCAGTAACCAAAGTGGAGCTCCATTTAGCAGAACATATTTGGCTGACATACTTGTGTTTTATTTAGAATCTCTCAAAGTGGACCATTTTTTGTAGCATCAAAATCTTCAAATGATAGAGACTTTGAACTTGCTTGAGTAGAGCCAATAAGCTGTGATTATTTTAATAGCATACCATAAACAATATAGGACCTAGATCCCCGCCATACGACCTCAATGAGACTCACCTGTCTGAGCAACTCTTGGGTTGCTCAAGCAAGCACTTGCTTAGACAAGTAGGTTCCATCGGGATTCTCTCTCATTTGAGGATTAGGCAGTTTGCAATTTGGTCAACAACCAAATTGCAGCCTTGATTAACAGTTAACTCGATTTGTGACGAACGAGATCTATTAGGGTTTTAAATTTGCATATTCTCAAGAAAAGAGAATCAACTTTTCCCTTCTAAATTAATGTTTAAATTGTTGTTGTTTGACCTAATTTGTTTTGCTTGTTAAATAAAAGGGGCTAGCTTCTAGGCTTCTAGCTGTGGCAATTCTTAATACATAGATAACAATACAGACAAATGCATCTTTCTAAAGTTACCTTTTCCTAGTAGTTATCTCTTGCACTCATTCTGATGACATTGGTTTTTGTAGAATTTTTGTTAGTTTCCAATTATACAAAGCTATAATCGAAGCACGATATTTTTAATACACCACAAGCATGTCTGTCAGTTTCTTAGAAAATTGGTGCTCGACTTTCTCGAGAAAAAAAAAAAAATGTTTGTTTGTTCATTTATCGATTATCATTGCCATTGATTATGAAAAGCCCACTTCTATTTTGTTTGGATCTCTGTAAGGGGATTAAAGTATATGGGTTTCCCAAGTTGACCATCGGCCTCATGCCAAATTAGAAATTTCTTGATATCACATGGTAATAAGTTATGACATGGTTGAACTTAATTGCATCAAAGGTTTTGCACAAGTAGGATAAGGTTTTTCTTTAAATCGGGTTTGAAGAATTTATTCTAATCAAATAGATGTGTTCAAAATGCATGCGGAACAATTAGACATCCAATCCGCAATGACCCAATTGCTCGCAAAAGTGGAGTTCTACCAATTGAGCTATGTCTCCTGAGCCAAGTGGAGCATGCATGTAGGAGTCAAATTGGGAGAGAATCAATTTAATGGAGCCATCATGGACTTGAATCAGAGATCTTACCCGTGAAGTAAATCAGCGCACTTATGGTCCAACCAGTTGGGAGAGAATTAATAGATTCATTTTCAGGAGCAATTATTACATGTATTTTAAACATATGAATTTAATAAACTAAGTTGCAAGAAATTTCTCTAATTCATCATAGCAAGTATGGACAATCGATTTGACCCACAAAACCTAAAGATAACCTTCACATGTGGTCGCGACATATGATTAGAGAATGCCTAAAGAGGATGGGGATAAAAAATATAAAAAGATAAGAAAGAGGAAACAAAACAACTTTGGTATCGATTATAATTTCTCTCATAAAGTGTATTTTCATTAAAAAAATAAAAAAAAAATAATTTGGCCTATGATTCCATGGGTATTTGAAAAAAGTATAGTCTTCAAAAAAATTAAAATCTTGTACACTTCATAATTAGAGCATGCTTGATTACTTGCTCGGGCAGGTAAAGTTTGAACAAACTCTCACATAAATTACATAATTATTGAAACTGTCACGCCATCTGCTCGTATGCGGGACTACGAGCAGCTAAATGCATCCGATCCGGGTTTCTTTTGAACAAGATTCAACTGCACAGAATAACAACCCTATTTGGGAACGTTGAAGCTGAGTGCATGTGGGGTGTGCCATTTGTCTAGAACATGGTCTGAAAAGAGAGCTGAAACAGTTTTGAGTTCCCTTTCTTTGTTCTTTCTTCTGGATAGCACCCTATCCCAGAAAAGGCAAGAGCCTTTTCTTGCAAGTTTTTGACTGGAAAAATTGGTCGCATCCGAATTTTCTCAAAGATATTAGACAACGGAAAGCCCACCAAACCTGTCATTTCATTTCAATCATACATTGTTTTAACTTTGACATTCACCTTTCAGCCCTTTTTAGGCTGCCCTTTCTTTTTTTAAGTGCTGCCCTTTTAGGCTTAGGGACCAACGCCAGTGTAATGCTCCTTCCAGTGTTGCTGGCAACTCTCATTTTCTATCTATGCAGCACCGAATGGACTGATAATATATATATCCCAAGTATAAAAATGGACATGAGACTTTTAACGAAAGTGACTCTAGAGAGTCTTCCACTGAGGCTGGCTCTTTTCGGTGGAAGTATAGTATAATATAACATATAGAAAGATATTTAACTTTTAGAGGTAAGGTTTCGTGTAATTTGTCGGGTTTCTGACGTATTGAAGTATATATATAACACTATATATGTTAATTTTAATTCGACTAATTTAATTAAAGAGACTTGTTATATTGAAATTGAATGAACTAATCAAGTGTGTTTCAAATTTCAATCTTGTATTTTTTTTATTTTTTTATTTGTTTCTCATTTTTTGGATTTTTTTTATACTGATTTTCACATAAGTCACATGGCATAACAACCATAGTGAGTGTACCATTTGAACTGGAAGCAAGTGCATATCCCATGAACTCCTCCTGCTATATATATATATATATATATGTCTTATTCACCACTGGTCCACTGTGTTTGTTGCCCCTTTGTTCCTATTTAAATGACTGAGTATTAGTTACTTTTGCATATCATCTTCAATCAAAAGCCACGAATTGGCTTACTTCTTTTAATGCAATGCAAAAGCCCACCATTGCAAAAGCTTCAAAGGTGGTATGACTTTCTTAGACAAGGGACTAGTCAAAAAAATGCACAACCTTTTACGGCCTTTGTACTGTATAGCACATACACTCGAGCATTTATCCTTGCACCATCTGGCTTACCTCTCGCATTCCAATAAGAACCCATTTGGTCCTTGTTTAACTTATCGAAAACACATCCTCGTGAGTAGTCTCACTCTATCAGCATTCATTCACCGTATGTAAACTGGGTTTTGGCTGAACAATTAATGTTCTTTGGATGTATTTGTGTTGCTCTTGGCTTCTCTGTTTGGGCATTTGTCAATATCCGATGGTTGTATTTGCTGCAATTGCTGTTCTTTCTGTGAATTTTTAGCCGTGGGGGTGGGGACAAAGCCAATTCTGATACTACAATGCATGCAACAAAGTGGCGGGATTCTAGTTTGAAGCCATTCAACTTCATGGAAGAAAAAGTTTCAAGACACAGGCGTTCTCAGAGGTAGCTTTTTATTCTCCATTGTCATGATTTTTATACAGCTTCTTCATTGCGTCCTCCGTATATCAAGTTATGGTTTTCTTGAACTGGGAAACACGCTAAAATGGTTTCTGTATTAACCAAGGGTTCTGCCGCAGTTTGTTTATACATGTCTTGGGAGGAAATCCCATTTGCTGTCTGATAATTTGCCTTTTTGGTCCTCTTACCTATTGTTCATACACGAAGGCTTGAAAACTAAACTGGGTTTTGCTAGGAGTGGAAACCTGAGCATCGTCTAGTCCAGGAATGCTCTTCAATAGAAGTTTGGACTGGTTTTGCTTTAACTTCAAAAGTGAACCTCTAGCAAGAACTTCTTGATTTCCAGTTATGGTGATAGAAATGCAATGTTTACTCAGAAAGTGTAGAACCCTTCTGGCTCGTCTTTGGTAGCAATTAAATTCAAATGAAATGTATTAGCTTAAACTTCCATGGTGTCTTTTCCTGTATTCCATTGTGGCTCACTGACTCGTTTTCCTTTGAACATTGACAGTGATCCAATTAAGAGAAGACTAAAGACAGAGAGATTAAGTAGTATCCTTGAATCTCCTTATCAAGATAAGATGGTAAGAATTCAATTATCTGTTTCATGTTTAAGATTTTGGTGAGGGGTTTCCCTCTCATTTGCTTTGAAGCCAGAAAATACAATTTTATTGTGCGCCTAAAAAGCAAATTTTAGTACGCTGCAGTAGCTGCTTCTTTTATTACCTTATACGAACTATTTCTGATAATATTTACCACATAGAGCAGTCACACTAGGTATAAGTTATAAGCCCTCTCATTCAGAAATCAGAATAAATTCCCTTATCACTTTCAAGTTTGGTCTAATTTTGTTTTATTTATCTATTTATTTTTCTTTTTCACAAAAGGAATTAGGACAGCCGACAGCCTGTATTGAAGTGCAGAAGAGGCAACCCTTTAATACTGACGTTCAATGTTCTTTGAAGCAAGAGGTATAAATCTCAACTTTGCTCAGTTGTCATGCTCTGGCCTTTGTAATATGCTTCTGGAGACAAATGGACTTCAGGTTATTGAATAAGACATTTGTTTATCCATTCAACACCCCATTAGTAATTTGTTCTTAATATGTGTCAAATTCAGAGTCCTATAAAAAGACATACGTTATTGCACTTTACTTTTGTCAAATTCAGAGTCATAGGATCAACATAACTTGTTCTTCAATTAATCCACATCCATTTAGTTATTTACTGTAGCTTCACTTGCTATCTTCTCCAGGTTCTACAGCTTCAAAGGAAATTAAAGGACCAATTTGTAGTACGGCGTGCATTGGAGAAGGCATTAAGTCATCGCCCTCTCTCACATGATGCTGCTGCTATAGAACACTTAATCCCCAAGGTAACTTCTCTTTGCCAAATGGGTACTTCTTGCGGTGTATATTACATACTTTAACATAATATTATTAACCTACATGCCTTTCCTCTGTGTCGTTCTTTACATTTGACATGCGCAGAAAGGTAAATTGCAGAACTTCATATGCGCTATACTTATTTCTGTTAAAGAATTTAGAAAAACAAAGATACAATGAGCTGAAAGATGGAATAGACATTGGCATTGCTAATCAGTAGTAAATAATGCTTTTTTAATTGTCAATTTGACACTTGTAAAAATCCCATAAGAATTTGAACAAAAAAAAAAAAAAAACTGAGCTCGAGATTTGGTGCTTATGTATAGGACTTTTTTTTAATTTTCCTCTTCCATTGCTTGAATCACTTCTATTACTTGGCACATTTAACTCCGCTAATCTTGCTTTTAGTAAGAATTTAATATTCCTTTTGCTTGACTTCAGCCTGCCCAAGACCTGATCAAGGAAATTGCAGTCTTAGAGTTAGAAGTTGTGTATTTGGAACAATATCTTCTTTCTTTGTATCGGAAAAATTTTGATCAACAAATATCATCTCTATCAATCATGGAAGGAAGATTGAAATCAACTTCAGTCATGCACAAAGACATTTTTGGAGAAGTAGCTGATTATGATATTATGTCAGAGAAAGAAGATTCAGTCATCCACTCCAGTCATCTTATGCTGCCTCGAAATTCAAATGCTAATCCACCGAACGAATGCAATGATATTTGGCGAACACGGAAGCTACTGGATTCTAGTATTCATCGCAGTGACTCATCACTTTCTCAGCATTCAGCTTGTTTAACTAGAGCTTCTCCTCCTATGAAATTTCTAACTAAAGCTGCAGACTCGTACCATTCTCTACCTTTGTCAATGCTGGAGGTAACTTTACATTAGAATATTAGTATAACACTCAAGTGGCCGTTAGCATTTTCCTAGTACTTGTCCATGTGGTATTCCTCTAATCAGTGGTACTTATAGTTGACTTGAATGACAATATAGGTGTAACTAATTTGTGGCTTCAAATGTTTTCTCTTCAGCAACCTCAGATTGCCACTTCCAACGTAAGTCTGGCAGAGCATCTTGGGACCCCTTTCACCAATCATATTCCAGAGACACCGAACTGGCTTTCTGAGGAAATGATCAAGTGCATTTCAGCCATATATTGTGAACTTGCAGATCCACCTTTGATAAATCATGATTACCCTTCGTCATCAATATCCGAGTATTCTTCACAAGGTCAGAGTGATAAGTGGAGCTCACAATGCAAGAAATTCTCATCATTCAATTCAAACTTTGATAACCCTTTCCACATTGAAGGATCAAACGAATTCAGTGGACCTTACTGCACTATGGTGAAGGTGCAATTGATATGTAGAGAGAGTCAGAAATTAAGAGAAATTGAATACATGCTACGACGATTTAGGTGAGTCTTCTCACTCTAAATTTTCTTAAAACCTTGTCCAGTCTATGTTGTCTATTTTCAGTGAGTTTTTCACTTCCTATATGCTCCATCTGGTGGCTGAAAAAACAACAGAAAAGAGAAATGGGAATTTGGTGAACAAATTTGATATCGGCATAAAATGGAGCATCATGGAATATCCCTGGTTCTTCAGACCAATATGCTGTAGCTTGATGTAACACTAAGTTGATTTGAGTTCATGGATCAGCAACAATTTCCACTAATGTGTTTTACAGGATGTTTACAGTTTCTGATGGTTAATGCTTTCTGGACATGTACAAGCAATTTTAAAAAGTTACGCCCTAGATTTTCTTCATGGTTTCTAATAGTTGCCTCTTTGTGAAAGCATCACAGAGAATCCTCTACTACATGAAATGGAAGAAAGGGTTTTTGTTGGGAAATTTTCATAGTAACTATCTTTCAAATAATAATGAGGTTAAAAGATGAAATCCATTCCCTTGCAGGTCACTTGTTTCTCGGTTGGAAGAAGTTGATCCAAGAAAGATGAAACATGAGGAGAAGCTAGCCTTTTGGATTAATGTTCACAATGCACTAGTAATGCATGTAAATTCCTAGAGCCAAGAAATCATTAATCTCAAGTTGCAGTTTTTGTTTTGCTTTCGAGTCTGGGAGCATATTTAACCATTTGTTGTCTATTGTCTCACAGGCATTTTTGGTTTATGGAATTCCACAGAATAATCTTAAGCGAATGTCTGTACTACTCAAGGTGTGCAGTGCTTCACTGATAATTTCTGAAGAAAAAAAAATGGTGTACAAGTTGTTTAAGTAAGCTTTTGCCTGATGCAGGCTGCATATAACGTTGGGGGTCACACCATAACTGTGGAGATGATACAAAGCTCTATCCTGGGATGTCGATTGCCTCGTCCAGGACAAGTAAATCCCATTCCTGAAATTCATATCAAATATCAGAAGATAAAAGACCTGTTTGTACTTATTTTTACATTAAATGATCCTGTTTATGTAGTAGATATTTGTTATTGGTCTAACATGCTGCTATTCATTTATGATTGGAACTTTATCCATTTCTTGCTTGTTTGGGATTGATTTGGCTCACTTTTGCTCCTAGTGGCTGTGGACGTTGTTTTCGTCAAAGACAAAATTCAAGGTTGGAGATACGCGGAAAGCATATGCAATTGAGCACCGAGAACCTCTTCTACATTTTGTACTTTGTTCAGGAAGCTATTCTGATCCTGCGGTACACCTATATCTTGCAGTATTCATTATACAAATTTGTCTCCCTGTAAAGCTGCTTTTATTTGCAAACATATGTTTCTCTTTTGGTTCATTCAGAAATAACAAATCTGATAAAAATCCTTAAAGACTTTATAGAACCATGGCCAGAATGGAAGCAAGATTTGTCATTTCATAGCATTCAACTTTATCCCGGGATCATTCTCATTTGCTCTTATTTATTTAGGTCCGTATATACACATCCAAGAGAGTGTATGAAGAGATGGAAGCTGCAAAAGAAGAATACATTCAATCAACCTTCAGCATACGTAAGGACCAGAAAATCCTTCTACCAAAGATAGTGGAGTCTTTTGCCAAGGATTCAGGTTTGTGCTCAGCTGATTTGGTGCAGACGATTGAGCATTTTATGCCTGATACTCAAAGGAAGAGCATTCAGCAGTGTCAGCACAAAAGAACATGGAAGGGAATTGAGTGGATTCCTCACAACTTTACTTTCCGCTATATGCTTTCAAAAGAATTAGCCTAATGATCTCATAGCTTAGTAAGTGCTCAAGAGTCAAGATCCTCTCCTAGGAGGTGATAGCAGTGATAGTATGGGGGCAGGTATTTCAGTTGGTTTTAGCCTTAATGGTTTTTTTTTCTTTTCTTTTTCTTTTTCTTTTTCCACTATATATGAGCAAGTTCAGCTAGCCTAGTAGGTGAGAATTACAGATGAATCATAACTGAACCTTATCAAGAGCATTGAGAATAATGATGATCAAAGAAGGTCAAGGTTACTGAGATTGAGAATATCTAAAAACTGCATGAAGTGAATAGTTTGAAGTCAGAAGAGAGAAAGATGAGAAAGTAGCCTGCTATTTAAGGCCATGACATCTTCTTGTAAGCTTGGGCTTGTTTGATCACAGCCTGGTTTGAATGTTAAGGTTGTGATTCGGCTGTCATTCCCAGTCATCTTGCCAACTTCTTCGATAGATTTTCGTGTAGATACAAAAGAAAGCAGCAAGAGATAGCTTGATAGAATGGTGGCTTGCAGTTCTGTGTAATATGATTATTATATGGCTGGATTTTGTAACGTAAAATGTATCTCATTAGTGTTTGGAAAGTTATGATGATGCAGTCTGAAATTTTTCTTCTGATCTGGGCTATTTGTCAGAGTCAACTATGGTTTTGGATCAAATGACATGTCTACCTTCCTTAAAGAAGGGATAAGGATGAGGTTAGAGGTCAATTGCCCACATAGAGCGGTGAGACCAAACTTTATAAGTAATTTTAAAAGCTCTAATTTCAATTTGATTAGCGTTTTTCTTGAATCGTGACCTTGGGTTGGGTAGGTCAAAGACCCATGGAGAAAAGTGGACCCAATTGATTGCTCGTTACAGATTAGGCCATTGAATATATCCATGCCTGGGTGAAAGTTTCTGATCAGATAGTCTGGACTCCAATTGTGCCATTATTTGACTAAAGTGACAAGCATTTTAATTTTGCTAATTTGCTTGGAGCATAATTTAATCGACTAGCCTAGTCTAAGCACATGTTATGGCTTCAGGAGTGTGACCTTTTCGTCAATGCATCAAAGTCTTGTGAAAATAGCAATATAAACATTGCTCTTTTTATCTCACTACTATTTCACAATGTTAACGTAATAGCATTAAGCAATCCTTAAATTAATCATTGTTAAAAAAAAAAAAAAATCGTAAAGATTGATTAGAACTGTCACATCAACATTGTAGAATAATTATGACATAAAAATGTTGACATTTCTCATAAAGCTTATGTGATAGTTCATTGTTAGATATTCAATATTACCTTCAACATATTTCTATCCACTCCTAACAATTATTTATCTCTTTGATCCTCAAATCACTTCGTTTTAGTTCTATGAAATTGATCAAATAGGTAATGAGAGATGAGCGTCAAGAGGCGAGTGCTCTCGACAATTCAAATTGCGAGGTTCACTTATCTCAAATATTCGGGTTGGCACCCGTTTCAAATTTCGCAAAATTCAGTAAAAAAAAAAAGAAAATTCCAATAAAAAAACAAGGGGCCCCTCAAGTCTCTCATCAGATCCTGATCAGATCCTCCAGCCCACTTGAAAGGACTAAAAGAAAGAAAGAAAAAATGAAAGATTTATTGAAGTTATTGAAGGAAAATAAGCATTTTGTTTTGACTTTGATAAAAGCAATAAAAGTGAGTGGGAAATCTATCTGCTTAGGGAGCACCACAATCACTAATTAAAAAAAGCCCAGGAACAGAGACACATCAAAACCTATTTTGGCGCTTCCCCAAACCCTTTTTCCCCAACTGAAACCACATTCGCTACAATTCAAACCCCCTTCAGTATCGCCACCCCCACCACCCCCCCTCCTCACACCCACACGCACGAGGAGACAGAGAAAGAGAGAGAAATGGAAGATGGGGGAATTGGGTTAGTGCTGGCGAGAGCCACTGAGCTCCGATTGAAAATCAGCAATTGCATCCAGAAGGCGACCACCGCTCCAAGCAATGGCCCGGAGCAAGAGGGTGACGACAAAGAGCAAGAAGAAGATGATGATGATGAGGAAATGGAGNCCCCCCCCCCCCCCCCCCCCCCTTTTTTTTTCTTGGTTAGGGTTTTCTCTGTAAAAACCCTAACTTTGGAGTGTTCGCTTTTGAAAATGCTCGAATTTTTTAACTTTTTTAACTTAATGCGTTTGATAATTGTGTCTTTGTGTGTGCGTGAGAGATGGGTGGTGTTAAAGCATTTCGCTTTTTTTTTTTTTTTGTGTAATGTCAGTTGATGACACAAGGCAAAAATATGGACAGATGCTGGAAGAGTGTAATGTCCTCCTGTATTGGGGTTAAGATGGTGTCTTTGTGTCTATTATTATGGGGTTATGACGAACATATTTGAAATTCTGAACAGTATTAAAGTGAAGAGGGTTATGATTAGCCTAGATGATAGAGCCTAATGGATTATTATAGACCAAGTTGTATCTAGTTTTTAAATTTATAAACATGTATACAAGTTTTATTTTATATATTTTTTTTATAATTCTTATTTATCTGGTGAAAAAGTTTCACGGGTGATAGTTAGTAACTTAGTATGTAGAATTGGTTTCAAGACCACTCTTGTTGGTTATTTTGTGCCATTTGGGTTAAAACTTAGTGGCTTGGAAACTGAAATTAGTTGGAGGAGAAAGTGTTAAGTGTCATTTTCTCTCCTATAAGTTTTGGTATGATTAGAATCAGTGAGGCACTAATTAATTATTAAGTTTGACATCTACTAGAAATGGACACAGGCTCTAATATGCCATTGTGGGCAATGAATGTCTCACTTCAACATAGGTGCAGGGTGTATATTGTGGAAAACCCCCAAGATAAAAGGCAAAGGTACCTGGCCATGTGTAAGGAGTCCTTGCGGGACAGTTTCATGCACACACGCTCGTTCACACACACAAAGAGAACGCCTCGTGGTGTTTATCTATTGTTGGTTCAAACACATACCGTCTTTATATAAGCTGTGTAACAGGTCAGTCAGCTGTAGTATGTTAAACCTAAGTGGAACAAAACTATTATACCGTTTAACACATTTATCTTCCTACACATTTGGGAAACTAAAAAGGGACATTTATATTAAATGGAGATAGTTGTCATACTTATGTCAGTTATCATGTCATAAGAGAAGTGTTTAGACATGCTAATTTTCAGGGTGAAGTTTTGAGCTTCACATATAGCGATGAAAATTCTAATAGCAATTTGATTATTTTGTCTTGCCATGACGTAATGAGATTGCATAACATTTTCATGATCTTTTGTCATGTCTAATTTCCTTCCAGTACTACCTTGAATGCTGCAGGAGTGTTGAGTGTCCTAGTGAGGTTTCCTTGGTAAAATAATGTGCAGCTACCTACCTCCCTCTCATAATATAAGGAATTAGTGATTCACCACCCCTCCTGGGCAAGCTTCCTAGTTACTAGTTTATTTAATTCCAACATGTCTTCCTTATATCAGTAAGTTGTCATAAGCCCAACACGAAACCTTTGCACCTACTTGGCATGCTTGTTCATTTAATTCTGACGTATGTTCATTATAGTGTAAAACTTATAATAAAAGTGTTACAAGTCCAACATGAAACCTTCATCAGTACAGACTGTACAGTAGAAGGATACATGAGACAAATAGCTTTTTGCAATTTTAACTGTTATATTTGATGTCTAGACTTTGCAGCAACAACAACGATATGAAAGAGAAGTTGCCCTTGCTGAGATTGAAAACAGCCGTAAGATGTTACTTGATAAGCTCAATGAGTACAAAGGGAAGGATTTGGAAGTCATACATGAAGCCTCTGCTTTTGCTTGTGAAACAGTAGAGCCCAACAATGATCTCCTGCTGCCTCCATATCCAAGCCGGCCTCCGAAGTCCCTTTGTCTGGAGAATGGCTATCTGCCACAGTTTTCTAAGTCTTTACGAAATGGAAAAATCACCAGTGATCCAACAAATGAAGCGAAGAAGAATGTGAGCGAGTCAGCAAGAGGTCAAAGCCAATCTGGGTCCCAAGATTCAAGAAAAGGGTTGGGATTTTTTGTAGGTGCAGCAGGCAAGACGGTGCTTACTCTTGTTGGTTTGGTATCTGTATTAAGCATGTCTGGGTTTGGACCTAATTTTGCTAAAAAAGATGCCATTTTCAAGGTTTTGGGCTTGTTTCAGCAACCAGCAGCTGAGAAAAGGAGATCTAATATTCATTGCCCACCTGGGAAAGTCCTAGTGGTTGAAAACGGAGAAGCTCGGTGTCTTGTGAAAGAGAGAGTTGAAGTACCATTCTCATCACTTGTTGCAAAACCAGATGTAAACTATGGGTGTGGTTAGTTTTTGGTGTTCATTCTCCTTTTTTGTATATCACATTTCCTGGTGATATGGCGAATTGAGTTTTTCTTCAATGGCCAACGGCCGTCATCATTTTTTGTTAGTAGTAATCTATTTAGCATGACCTTGTCTCCCTTCTTTTTTTTTTTAATTTTAATCTTATATGCTTTTAAATATTCAAATTCCAAAATCCCCTATTTTCCGATCCTATGATCCCAACTAGGGGTGTTAACTAGGGGTGTTAGCTCAGTTCAGTTTTTGGGTTTTAGGCCAAAACCGGGACTGGAACTGGGGTACCCCGGTTCTTCGTTTTGAGAAACCGGAATCAGGAACTGGGTCCCGGTTACCGACGGGTTCCGGTTTGTACCCGGTTCGGTAATCAGTTTTTTTAATTTTTTGACTTATTTTAGGTAATAGGCCAAAAATAAGCTAATTTTTTTGCACACAATTGGCTAATTTTTTTAAAAAAATATTAACTTTTTTGTACTATATATATTTTTAAATTTTTGTCCAGTTTGCCTTTTTGTTCATTTTTACCATCATTTATCTCCTTTAATTGTTTAATAATCACCACATAATCAACGAAGGTTTCCTTTTCCTTATTTTTTTATTTTTATTTATTTATTTATTTTTGACATGTCCACACAAGGGAAGGAAGAGGGGAGATTCGAGTTTGTGACCTCTGCTTTATTAAGCGTGATCTACAACCGATTGAGTTACTCCTTGAAGACATTATTTTTATTTTTTGAATAAGCATTAAGCAACTTCATTAACAAACAAACCAAATGGGCAAATAACCAAATACACATTATTGGTATAGAGGCATTGACTCTTTTGTATATTACTCTAAGTAATGATATATATATAAATATATATAAATTTAATATATATAATATTAAAAAATTACTATTATATATATGCACCCGGTTCCGGTTTCTTGATTTTAACCGGATGCTAAAAACTGGAACAAAAATCGGGGTCTCCGGTTTTTAATTTTTTTGCAACTGAAACTGAAATCGGCTTCCCCTTTTTGCCCTTTATTTTTTTGACACCCCTAATCCCAGCCGTAGCAACTATACTAGCCTTTCAAGGTATAGCCAAATTGCTTGAATAAGAATTACGGCAACTGTCTTGAATAAGGTATTACACATTCTTATGACGTCACTGATGACTTGCATGACTCTTATGATGTCACTGATTACTCAAATCACTCTAAAATAAGGGATATTTAAGTCCATTCACTTTATCATCAAACCCACTTGTCAAAGGAATAAGACGTTAAACTCCCTATATTTTCTCTATAATAACAATATGGTATATCTGTATGATACAAGCTGTAGAACTTAGTAAGAGCCTCCCCCATATGAAGCTATGAAATTGGTTTTGTCGTCGTTTGTGTCGGGTGGATTGTTCTTTGGTTAAATAAATCCAAATTCCACAAACCGCACCAGCCCCACTGTTTCTGCCTTTCTGGGCACCAATCAGGGTACCAACGAACAGTCTAGTAATAAATAAATATACACCGGCTCTACCAAGACCCTTCTAAATATGCAAAAGAGACTATCACGGTATCACCATGGAGTGGAACTAGAATTTTTAGTTGGATATCAAATTTTAAAGAGATAAAATTTAATTTTCAAAAGTTTATTTTTCTTAAAAATTTAATTTTTTAGGAACTACCCTATGGCTTGAGGGACCGGCACTTCCTAGTCAGAAAGTGGAAATGGATATTACGGTCTTTTTGGATTATTATGTAGGCAAAACCACTCACGCCTCGCCATAAGCAGCCGCTGGTTCAAGGCATGTGGAGAAGGTAATAAACCCCAAAAAGAAATGGCCCTTGGACCCATGAAGAGCCAAAAGCTTTGGTATTTAAGCTAATCCCCCGTCCAATATTGGTCCACATCCAATATCATAATAGTCACCGTTTTCAAACTCTCCTGCCAATCTGCCATCAATCGTCTGACGAAAGAGCATGAACAGCTTGGATTTGGAAGGAAGAGGGTTCAGCGAAGAGCAAGAAGCTCTGGTGGTGAAGTCATGGAATGCAATGAAGCCTAATGCTGGGGAATTGGGTCTCAAATTCTTCTTGAAGTAAGCCATTATTGTTGAATTAATCTTTAATTTCTACTCCACTTAATTAAATCATTATTGAATTTCCATATATATATATATATATGTCATCAATGGGTGTAGATGTTTAGATGTTAATTTGAAGAAATGGGTTTAATTTGTAGGATATTTGAGATTGCACCATCAGCTCAGCAGCTCTTCTCTTTCTTGAAAGACTCAAATGTTCCTCTTGAACGAAATCCAAAGCTCAAGTCCCATGCCACGTCTGTCTTCCTCATGGTAATTAAGACCTCTTCTTTTTTTATTATTTTTTTTCCTCAAAATAAATATATTAACCAACCACTTAAAATACAAACGCATGTAAAATATATATATAATGTCATGTCACAACACTTCGCAAATAAATTATAAATTAAAGCAAATTAAAAAGTTCTTAGGAGGATGGCTTAATGACGAAGTAGTTCAAAATTATCACTAGTTTAATGTTGTAGTGACGCGAGTCCGATGTTGTGGGTTCGAGTCCATGCATGTTCCATTATTGCTCATGTATACCTCACGCTATGTATGTTAGGGTTTAATATTAGGCAGGCTTTCAATTAGGCTCAAGGACCGAAGATACACCAACAAATATACCCTAATGGCTGGGCCTGGGCCCTTTCATCAATGACTTATAGTAGGCAGGCTTTCAATTGGGCCCAAGGTCAATAATGAATAGGAGCTTCGTTTTTGATTTTTGATTTTTGATTTTTGGTTTTCAAAATAAAAATATTAACAAATAACTAAATATTCAATATTATTGAGATAAAAATAAAAAGTACGGCGCTTGGGCTAAGACCTATGTGAAATCTGTGATAGTTTATCTTCTAATTGATGGGCCGGCCGGAGAGTGGAAACCTATTAATTAATTAAGAATAATAAGCATGTCAATTATATATGTTTGATTCATATATAATATTATTGTATATATATATATATATATATGTATTGCAGACCTGTGAATCAGGAGTGCAACTCCGGAAAGCCGGCAAAGTTACTGCGAGAGAATCAAGCTTGAAAAGGCTGGGTGCTGTCCACTTCAAGCATGGGGTGGTCGATGAACATTATGAGGTACGTACGTTGTATCCTCTAAAACCCTGTCTTTGTTTTTGTTTTTGGAAAAGTTAAGGTTAAGTGATTATTAATATTTTGAATGGGTTTGGAAATGGTTCACTGCATGCAGGTGACAAAGTATGCGCTGCTGGAAACTATAAAGGAAGCGGTGCCAGAAATGTGGTCACCGGAAATGAAGAATGCATGGGGAGAAGCTTATGACCAGTTGGTTGCTGCTATCAAATCTGAATCGAAGCCTTCTTCTTCTTAGTTAGACTTTTTGAGATTTAAATAAGCGTATAATAATTAAATCTCATCCCTCAAAATCAAACGGATGACTACTTTTGAAATAATCTGTGAGAAAACGCAGCCATTATATGTATGTGTTAGAATATTTTATTCTCTATGTTTATTGTCTTTTATTATAGTTTATTTCCTACCTTAATTAGGCTAGGGTTTCTTGTCTGACACTCTTAACCTCTCTATATAATAAGGTCTATGTAATCATCTTAATAAGACTCAATACAATGTAGTCCTTACATTTGCTTCCGCTCTCTCTTCTCCCTCTCATTCTTCCATTCCTATATTCCGCTTATTTATTATTTTAACATGGTATCAAAGCCATTTTAACATGGTATCAGAGCCACTTTCTTATGGCCTTCAACATCCTTATGTTTCCTCGCGTTCCGTCCGATAATCTCAATGTTCAAGTCCTCTGCCACACTCCGCCCAAAGCTCTTTGCCAGTTCAACATCGAGCGCGTCACGCGCCAGTCAGGTTCTGTGCGCCAATCTGATAACTGCCCAAGTGGGCTCATTTTCCTTTTTATGTTTTGGCCCGTTGTCGGCCCTTTTGAAGAAGAAGAAGTGGTCTGCGAGACCACATCACGCATGCCACGCGCCGGTCAGATTCGGTGTGTCAATCTGATAACCACCCAAGTAGGCTCATTTTTTATTTGTGTTTTGGCCCTAGTCGGCCTAGGCCCATTGTCGGCCCTTTTGAAGAAGAAGAAGAAGCGGTCTGAGAGACCACATTACGTGCGCCATGCGCCGGTCAGGTTCGTTTCGCCGATCTGATAACTGTCCAAGTGGGCTCATTTTCCTTTTTATTTTTGGCCCAAGTCGGCCTATTTTGAAGTTTGGCTCATTGTCAGCCCTAGCCCGTTGTCGGCCCATTTTGGAGTTTGGCCCGTTGTCGGTCCTTTTGAATCTGCATTCACTAGCCACCTGCCGCCGTTGTTGGCCGCCCGCTAGCCTCTATCTTCTCCGGCAGTCTCCACCATCTATGGACCGTTCCCCACCTCCGTCACCGCCGTCATCATGATTTCAGATTTCAAACTCAAGGTTGTAGAATATTCCACCTGAGGGGGATGTTATAATATTTTATTCTCTATGTTTATTGTCTTTTATTATAGTTTATTGTCTTACCTTAATTAGTCTAGGGTTTCTTGTCTGACACTCTTAACCTCTCTATATAATAAGGTCTATGTAATCATCTTAATAAGACTCAATACAATGTAGTCCTTACATTTGCTTCCGCTCTCTCTTCTCCCTCTCATTCTTCCATTCTTATATTCCGCTTATTTATTATTTCAATTTGGTATCAAAGCCATTTTAACAGTATGTATACGCGTGGGAGCTAGCATATGCATGTGTTTTTGAGTTTGTACATTATTTTGGTTTACATGTGAAATGTAATTTCAATTATCTTCTTGTGCTTTTGGGTCTATATATAATTCCTGAGGCTTTTTGTTATATGCTAAAACCCCTTATATATCTTGTTGGAACAGTTTTCCTCACGGTGGATGCAAATTCTTCAGGGCCTTCAAGTTCTGTAATATCTTGTCACGTGCACTCCAATTTGCTATAAAAAGAGCAAAGCGTCAAAGGGCCCGACGGTGTCTCTACCGTGGGCACTCCGATGCCAAAGTTAAAACCTAAGAGAAATATTGTACTTCAACGCACAATAAATCAATATGCCAAATAATTTCTGATTCTGAGAGAGAGTGTAAATTGTACCTCGCTTAGGGGCCTATTTATAGGCTAAGGTGCTGAGTTTGTATTGGACTTGTTCTCTTGAGATTGTGATATATTCAAAATTGTTCACTAGAGATTGAGATAGAATTAAGCTTCTATTGACTTGAAGACTTAGAGTAAGACTCCAATATTCCAATGTAATCCTAATTGGAATATAATTTGTATTAATTAATTAAATAGCCCTTGCTATTTAATTAATATTTTTATAGGGCAATTCTCCGGCCCTTGGGGGCCCATAATCTGATGGGCTTGTAGTGTGGATTTATTCATAACATATCTGAAGATAATAGCTAGCACCAAAGAGTTGCTTTATTATCCTTGAAATTCTTGTCTAAGCAATTTAGGAAGAGAATGAGAGAGCAATGTGGTGCCTGAGTGTCTCGAGCAAGTGGTCCCTAAACCTCATATTGCCTGGTGCACCTCATGAGCTCTGCACCAAATTTCAGGAGATCCCGATCCATTTTGGCTATAGTTATATGTATGTGTACATATATCCTTGCCTCTAGGGTGGTTATTAATTCACTCTTCTCTTCAAAAACTAATTAAATATTTGGGTCAGCCGCTCTTTTACCTATTCAATCAGCAGCTTCTTTTGAGGTGTACTCTCTTATTCTAGAAGGGGATGCAATTAACATCATCTTAGCTAGCCATTCAAAATCTGAATCTCTTCAAGGATTGGAACTTTGCTTCCATTATTTCGGATATCAACTTTTTCTTACTGTCTTTTCATAGTTGAAAAGCTAGCAAAATTTTTAGAAGTGCTAATGTTCGAGCACATTTGTTAGTTAGATGGGCCGCTTCCAACTTAATATTTGGAAATATTCTCAATTGGTCTCCCATTTTTTCTTCCATTCGGATTAAGAATGGGGAAAACCCCCCTTCAACCTTTTCCTCATTTGCGTAGAAAAAAAAAAAAGAAAAGAAAAAGGTAAATATTTGGGTCTAAGTATGGTGGAATGGTTTAACACAACTCGACTAATTAAGATACAAATGAAATAACGCAATGATTTTGGATTTAGCTTTTTGGTCTTGACAAGTATTTCTCTTTGGCATGATTCGTGATTACTTACCGACCACAAAGCACTTACAGTGGCTTATGTATTTTATAATTATATGCAAAATGGTTAATCGAAAGCCTAATTAAGTGTGTCTATCTGATTTTCTAAACCATATATTGTAGCTACAATTAATGCTTCTTCAAATGTGAGGAAATATTGTGCACCATTGAATAAGTATTTTATGCTTTTCTTTTTCCCACTCGATCCCTCTTTCATCAAAAAGCAAATTAACATATGTTAATTTGTAAAATAAAATATAAATAGAATATTCAAATAATGTAAAGAAATAATAGATAAATTGTAACGACTTAGATTTTAAAACTTTTATTGTAATAATATTAAGGGTTAAGTGCATTTAAGGTACCTGTGCTTTGAGCCAAAATCAAACAGACACCTGAGTTTTAAAAAATATCACAATTGGTACATGTGGTTACCAAATAAACTCATTTGGTACTTCTGTTAAAATTCCGTTAGTTTTTTTTAACAGAGTGCCACATCACCTTACACGTGGCGTGGTACATGTGGTTTCAAAGTACCACATGGCGTAGTACTTGAGTTTTTTGGTGCCAAGTCTTTTTTTTTTATAAAAAAAATAAATAAAAAAAAAAGCACAAAACAAAAAAATAAAAAAAAACAAAAAAATCAAAAAAAGAAAAGAAAAGAAAAAGAAGGTAGATCTGGGGTTGCCGCCGCTCTGCTCACCTTCTTTCTCCTCTCCTCACCTCACTTTTTCCACCTCCCCATGCCCTCGTCTTTGATGTGACTTTGATTTCCTATATCATTCCAGTAACTCAAGCCTTGCATATCCCTACCTACATCATCTTCACATCATCAACCAGGATGTTATCTTTGTTTTCCTACTTTCCAACCTTTGCATCCAGTGCTACTCAGGATTCTCCTCAAATTCCAAGACTTACGCCAATACTCAGATCTTCAATCCCTCCCTTGCTTCAATTCGTTTGAAGGGCTTGAAGCAGAGTCACTGGAGGCTCTTAATGGCGGCAAAGTAATTCAGGGTTTGGCCCTAGGCCAAACGAACGACCACCCAGTTCTACTTTTTTTTTTCTTTTTCTTTTTTTGGTTTTTTTTTTTTTTGATTTTTTTTTAAAGAAAAATATGATGTGGCACCAAAAAGTCCAAGTAACACGCCACGTGGCACTTTGAAACCACAGGTACCACGCTAAGTGTAAAGTGATATGGCACTCCGTTAAAAAAACTAACGAAATTCTGACGAAAGTACCAAGTGAGTTTATTTGCTAAACACAAGTACCATTTGTGATATTTTTGAAAACTTAGGTATCTGTTTGATTTTGGCTCAAAGCACAGGTACCTTAAATGCATTTAACCCTAATATTAAATAGATTAAAGGGATAATAAATAAATTAGATTAATGACATTAATTAACTATTTGGTGTTAATCGTATATTTCATTGATTGTTGACCTCTTTTTGAGTATCACTTTAATTCTCAAATTTAGCTTTATAAGTATGTTTATGGGCATAATTAAACCCATTTTAGTGAATAAATTAGTTATATTAGTGTTTGGTTAAGTCAAAAATCAATTTGAAGCTTTTTAGTTTTTTGGCCTAAAAAACAATGTCTTAATTTTTATACTGTCTAATAAAGATTAAAATTACAAAGGAAATGTACCAAGACTAACCACTTTTGTTGAAAGCTTGAAGTCTTCTATTAACAAGGTTTATTAGAAATATCATGAACATTTAATAAGGCAAGTGGCCAAGTGGGAATATGCATGTAGTTAAAGTCTAATTGAGTTAGAAACTTTGTATGGGCCAAAAAACTGAGTCAAACGAACTCGGATAAAGTCGAACTGAAAATATAAAATGTTTGTCTCGGAGTCCTCTATCTACCCTCAAAATTTCATGTCAATCGGAGAATGTTTGGATATCAAAAAATGGATCGGAGTGCACTGCTCTCATGTTGGACGAAAATGCTAAGGTGGACTAGAATCATGGAATATGGACTAGGTTCATTCTTTTAGTTGAATACATCTCAACCCTTCGATCAAAAGTATGAAAATGAATCATAGCCATTAATTCTCTTATAGATAGAAGCTTGTATTTAACCCTTAGATCAAAGTATTAAATTGATGAATCCTAGCCATTCATTCTCTTATAAATAGGAGCCTAAGTAAATTCATTTTTCATTTGAGCTTTTTTACTTTCTTAGCAAGTAAAGATTGCTTGCTCCTCCTTTCATTCTATTTCTTAGCTCTAAGTCAAAAACCATATGGTTTAGATCTTTCTTGTAGTCTTAAAGTGTTCTTACTTTTCTAATTAGCTACCTAGAGATAAGTATTAATAGTAGATTTCTGTAACACTTCGAATTTGATGATAGTTAGTAGTTACAAGATAAATGTAAATACAAAATTACAACTTCATCTTATCTTTATCAATTTGGTTATCTCTTATTTGAACTGACTCCTTACCTGTCAAGGAAGCAATACTGTAAGGAGTGAAGCACATGATATTCAAGAACTTGCTAATCAATTACTGTTGGGATCCAAGTTTTATGTGATTGGAGCCTCAATGGGATCATACTCCACATGGAGTTGTCTCAAATACATACCAGACAGGCAAAACACTCTCTTCAATTGTAGTTTCATTTGTTTTTTTTCTTGCTCAGTCATGTCAAGACACAATTTTTACATTTTACCTCAAAACCATTTTCCAGGCTAGCAGGTGTGGCTTTTGTAGTTCCTGTTGTGAATTACAGGTGGCCTTCTCTCCCCAATAGTATGATTAGGGAGGACTATAGGAGGAAACTTGTGCAGTGGTCTATCAGGTTTGCAAATTATGCTCATGGATTGCTATACTGGTGGGTGACTCAAAAATGGCTTCCTTCAACTTCTACCTAGAAAGAAACCCAATATTCTTTAATGACAAAGATATAGATATTTTGAAGACTATATCAGGGTTTGCAATGCTCACCCAGGTAATTAAAATGTTCCATCTGCAAAAAAAAATGAAGGAAAAAGGTTTCTGGTGCTATTCAAACTTTCTGCTAAACAATGTTTAAGCATATAACATATGTATCAAAGAGTTCAAAATCCATACCAAGCAGCATTGTGTTTCATGGAGATTGTAATAAAGGCTCTGTTTCAACCTACATGATAAGTTACGAGAACGAGGTGTTTTCGATACTCTCCGTAGTGACTTTATGCTGGCTTTTGGAAAATGGGAATTTGATCCAATGGATCTAAGCAATCCATACCCTCAAAATGAAAGCTCTGTGCACATATGGCAAGGTTATGAAGATAAGGTTATGCCTTTTCAGCTTCAAAGATTTGTTTCAGGAAAACTACCCTGGATTCGATACCATGAAGTTTTAGATGGTGGACATTTGATTGTGTATTACAATAGTGTATGTGAGGCCATTTTAAGGGCGCTTTTGCTTGGAGAGGAGCAAGTTCCATATAGACCGAGTCTAGCCAATGTTTTACCTTAAAGTTGTCACAGCTTCTTCTTATCATCCAAATTGTTGATTGTGTAGGTGATTGAATTTGTATTTTTTCAGAAATTGACAAATATGTACATTACATTTGTTACTAGAAATTTGAAAGTTATAGTCCCTGTTTCTGTACATGTTATCCAATTCTTAGATTTGTCACAGTAGCATATATATTGACATTAAAGAGACTCATGATCTGGTCAAATTATAGTATAAGCTCGTACAAATTTCATTGAAACTGACAACAACTTAATTGAGACATTTACAAGCATCAACAACATCATTTTTCTAGGTAGGATCAGAAGGAAAACCAGCAATAAGGCAGAAAAATGGCTGAATGGAAAGAAGTAATTCAAAGATTTAAGAGTTGAACTGTTACATAGCATATATGCCAATTGACAATGAAGATTTAACTCATTGTATGAAGGAGATTTTAGTTATAATGTAAACCAAGTGAAAGTGTCTGACCACATTCTTGGGATTGATTTAACATCCAGAATGCTTTGATTGGTAGGTACCTGGTGAGATACAATTTAGGCAGAGTACAAAAACATGGCTAGATAATAAATTTATTGAACTTTCTCACCGTTTGGAGTTGATATTGAAATCATTGAAAGAAAAAGGAGTAAACCCCACTAATTAAGAACTTAAATCAAAATGATAAAGCATCTAACTATAAGACCACCAAGTATACAAATGAAAAGTGTTCAAAATCAATGCTTATCATAAGTCAAAAAGAGGGGAAAATACACTTTGCTTCCTGAACTATCCACTCATTTGCGCTTTGACCTCCAATTTTTAAAACGTGACACTTGGCCCCCTCAAAGTTTAATATAGTGACAAAAAAAATCCCATCCATTACTTTTGGGCGTGAATTTGGACGGAAACCTAGTCAAGTGTGTGGCACGTGACACTTTTCAACTAAGAAGTTCANATAAAAACTAAACTAAAAAAAAAAAAAAAAAAAAAACTCGGGTTAATTACCTTTTTAGTACTAATGTTCTCACTTTTCTCACCTAGATTACAAATCGTATAACAAATGGTACATGACTTATGGGAAAAGACCAACTTAGTACATCATTCACATTCTGTTAACCCAAATTAACGGACTGCAACGTGTCACCCCCAAAAAATGCCACATGTCCTAAAAAAATGCCAATTTGGCACCACATGTCTTAAAAAAATAAACCCTAAAAAAATAAAAAAAATAAACCCTAAAAAAATTGAAAAAATTATGGGGTGGCCAATTTTAATAACTAGTTTAATAAACTAGTTGAGCCACCCCTAGGGACGGTCTGGGGGTGGCTGAAACCACCCCCAAAGGACAAAATGGTTTATAAGGTTTATATTTTTTTAAGACAGGCCACCCCATAATTTTTTCAATTTTATAGGGTTTATATTTTTTTAAGTCATGTGGTGCCAAATTGGCATTTTTTTAGGATATGTCGCATTTTTTGGGGATGACAAGTTATAGTCTGTTAATTTGGGCTAACAGAATGTGACGGAAGTACTAAATTGGTCTTTTCCCATAAGTCATGCACCATTAGTTATACGATTTGTAATCTAGGTGAGAAAAGTGAGAACCTTAGTACTAAAAAGGTAATTAACCAGAGTTTTTTGTTTTTGTTTATATATATCTATATCTTTTTTTAAAATTTATTTTTTTATTTTTTTATTTTTATGTTTACACTTTACCCCCTCGAGAGCATTTTTGAACTTCTTGATTGAAAAGTGTCACGTGTCATGCACGTGACTAGGTTTCTGTCCAAATTCAGGCCCAAAAGTAAAGGATGGGTTTTTTTTTGTCATTGTGTTAAACTTTGAGAGGGTCAAATGTCACTTTTGTAATATTGGAGGTTAAAGTACAAATAGGTAGATCGTTAAAGGGGTAGAATGTATTTTCTACAGTGAAAAAAATGTTTTGTGTTGACTTTTGTCAATTAGGGTTCTAAAAGCCTCCTTGTTTACTGCTTTTTCTGCATTGACATTGCTTTCCTCTCATTTCTAGGCCTGCAATATCTTTGATCTTGCACAATGCTCCTTTTCTCTTAGGGAAAGTTTGCCCCATAACTTCTCCAACTCCTCCGCCATGTGTTTAATCATTTGTTGTGTGCATCGTCACCTTTGATAAATCCTTCATACAAACTTACAAAGCCTCTAAAAATGTCTTAAAAAATCTCTCAAGTAGTCTTATTATTGAACTATACATACACATATAATCAGGATGGAACTAGGATTTCTCGGGAGGAGGCAGAGCATGCATGAAAGATTAAGACTAATTTTGGTATGGGTCAAGCCTAATTTTTAGGCCAAAAAAATAAACCATATATATTTTAAGCTTAAATTGCAAAATGGCAAGGACCATGGCTCTCTATTCCCCCCTAATTCCGTCATATATGTGTGATTGATTGAATCTCACATGATAATAATCACAAGTGATTGATATAACATAACTATACCAACATTTATAAACATAATTTATTTATTTTTAATTAAGATGATGTAACGATTTAAGGAAAAGTGCTAGCAATATCTTTATCACCCTAAAAAGACTAGTTAATTTAGAGCTTCCTTAAAATTTCTTATAAAGTCTAGTTTTACCAAGTAACTATATAACGCTCTAGTCTCATATTGAAATATGAGAAACATCCCACACATAGTGAGAGGTTTGTAAAGATAGTAATGAATATTAAGTCCAACACTGTAGTGACCAAAATAATTAACTAGGCATAAGTAGCTTAGTTAGAAGGTTAATTTGGACTTTGGGTTACTAGGATCTGCTAGAAGGGCATTTTGGAGAAATTGGACTTCTGGACCAGACGTACGCTTTTATCTTTTAGTGTGGACGTACGCTAAAAGGGCATTTTGGAGAAATTGGACTTCTGGACCGGACGTACGCTTTTGTCTTTTAGTGTGGACGTACGTTGGGACCACCGAACGTACGCAAATGTCTTTTAGTGCGGACGTACACTGGGACCACCAGACTTACGCTGACAAATAGTACGCTATACTCTGTGAATAGTACATGGACGTACGCCCCTAGGACCAGACGTCCACTGCTTTTTGGCTCTATAAATACCCTTTACCCCCTTGCCCATTCACACTCAATCCACCCCTAAACCTTCTGGAAACCCTGTGTGAGTCTTTTGTGTGAGATTTGTGAGTTCAGAGTTAGTGGAGTGGAGGTTCTTAAAGTTTCGCTTCAAGAAGATAATACTTAATTACCTAACTCTTTAATTACGTCGTTATGCTGCTCAATTCTTGTCTTGTGTTGATAGTCGTAGTTTTAGCTTTAGTTATGCTTTAAATCTTGATTAGGTTAGCGTTATGTTAACTTAGCACGATCGCGTTGCATGAATGTTTCATTTCTTCTTAAGAGACCATAGGAAGCCTTTGATAGTCTTAGGAGTTGATTTGGAGAATAGGAGGATGAGTGGAAAAAAATAAGGTTCTCCCTAAAAACCTCGAAGCGGACGTACAGTCTCGAGATCAGACGTACGGTCTAAAGTATCACAGCGGACCCTCACCCCTCTCTGTCAATACTAGCTTTGCTTGATAAAATTCTTGTTTTATTTTTCCTAAATTTTTTTCTTCCACTTTTGCCCTCACTTCAGACCAAAAAAATGACGTTTATACCCTCCTAAACCCTAATTCAACACATGAATGTGATGGCAAAAGTGGAAGAAAAAAAAATTTAAAATGACATACGACTTGCATATGACTGACCGTCAATTTTAACCCCCTTAACCGACGGAAAGGGGTTTTTTGTCATAAGTTAAGATGGTAATTTGATAGGGTCAAGTATCATAGTTAGTAGTTCATAAGGGTAAAAAAGTAATTACCCCTTATTTGTTTGTTACTAACAAGGTGATGTTGAGAATGGTCCTCAACACTACAGGATACTTTCACATGTTTGTCAGAAAGAGCTTTTGTTGGATCCAAACATGTGAAGGGCCAATGCGGGTTCTATTCTCTGTCCTTACAATTCATTACTTGAAAAAATAAAATAAAAATGGTTTGTTATTACTTTATTCATGAGGGGTATTATGTAATTATAGTTTAGTTTATCTACTCATTAACCCAAGAAAAGGAATGGCATCCGACACCACAAACAACCCGATCGGAAATGGAAGAATTCATCCAGCGCCTTCTGGGACCGCCGTGCCACGCTCGCGTTTTCTTGGGTGGTTAGACATTGGTGGGCATAAGAGGGCGATGAAGAAAACTGCAAAGGAATTGGATGGCTTTCTTGGTGAATGGTTGGAAGAACATAAGTGTAAGAGAGCTTCAGGCGGCGTGGCCAGAGGGCAGCAAGATTTCATGGATGTGTTTGCCTTTGCTGGATATATTGTGAACGTGTTGGGTCAATTGTGTGGGTGGTGACATTTTGAGGAAAGAATAGGCTTAAGTGATCACAGCTAGTCATATACTCACAATTCCATAAGATAAAGACGACAGCGATTAACGTGTACTTTTCCCTAAAATAAATAGTCTTTTATTAAAGATACAAAATTAGTGAAGTTAATTTTTCGAGTTTAACTTACAGAAAGCATGATACAACCCAACTTTTTTGCCCAACAAATGTCAAACTTTTATGTTTTTTATAATTTAAAAACAAAATGAAAAAAAAAATGTAAAATATATATATGTCACTATTATGAAGAAAAATACAATTTTTCATTTTTTAAAAAATAACAAAAAAAAAAAGAGATATTCCAAAAATATGTATTATTGCTTTAGACATTTTTTTTTTCATTTTTTTTAATTACAAAATAAGGCAGAAGTTGGGCATTTGTTGAGCAAAAAAGTTGGACCTTTAGCATTTTCCTAACTTATATTAGGAAGGATGAGCCTTAAAACCCCATTTTTACAATCCTCAATCAATAACTGACACATAAACAAAAACATAAAAAGTGCACAAAAATAACTTGAACCAAAGTACATTAGATTTTAGGGTGGTAAAATCCCTAAAGCTTCCACTTTTAGGTTTTAGTTTTGAATTCAAAAACGAATTTTAAAGTATTAGAAACGAGTTTTTGGGCCATTGCAAACGGGTTTTTGGGTATTACAAATGGGTTTGAGGCATTAAAAATGGGTTTTGGGGGCATTAGAAACGGGTTTTGAGACAGGTCACAGCTGGCAGGGTTTGAGACTTCCACCGTCGCCAGATTCGTGGGTCCGGCGAGACCCATGGTCTGGGTCTGGCCAACTATGGGGTTTTTTTTTTTTTTTTTTCTCTAATTTGGTGTCGTTCTCACTTTCATTTTTTGCATAATTCTTAAATTGATGATGTGTCACATGGTGATAGGATGCTGTAAAAATGTTGATTTACACCAGAACTTGAAAGTAGGGGCTCTTAATTTTTTAAGTTTATGTAATTAAATCAAATAATAATTAAATAATTAACTAAGTTCAACATGAATTTATGAAATGAGCACGCCTTGGAAATGGCTTTTTTATTTCAAGAGATGGCTGATTGAAGTTGAAAATTACATGGGTTATCGTTGGTATCATCCTGCTCTTGGTTGAAATTTATGAACTATGCTCTAACCGTGAACATTACGAATGAAATAACTTCATATACCAAGCTCAATTTTGTTCGAAAAATAAACGAACCTAATTTGAACAAATTATTTAGTTTAATGATAAGTTCAAGCTTGACTCATTTTTCAAACAAAATTAAACAAACCAACCTTAAACATTCAATACCCGAATTGATTACAGTCCTAAACATGCATCATCTTTTTTTAAATCTCATGAGATACAATATTAATCCCAGAAACATCGTACATGTCAAATTTTAACGTAATAAGGAATATTTAACGTAATAAGGAATATTACGTAACGTAACGTAATAAGGAATATTTAAACTACGCCGTTTTTGTCCAAATCATAAGGCGGGATCAGTTGGCGCGATGGGTGAAATTTTCATAACAAAAATTTTGTATCTCCCCCCCCCCCCCCCTCTTTTTTTTCTTGTTGGCCTCTCAAACACATTCCTCTCATCTAGTCACCTAATCGCCCTTCTGCACAATACCAGGAGTGAGAGAGAGTGCAGAGAGCTAGAGGCAGAGAGAGAGAGAGAGAGAGACGAACAACATGAGAGAAACAGATGAGACAGAGAGAGAGAAGCGATTCAAAGTGGGTCGTCAGAGCGAAAGGGCCTTGTCCATCCGTATTATTTATTTAATTGGGTCTTTTATTTTTTCTGATGAAATGATATGTTGTTCTCTTCTCGGTATTCAGGGCCTTAGGAGGAAGGTAGAGAGAGCAAGGATACTAAGCTCGGTTGCTGTATGTCAGAGGATTGCAATGGCCTCAGGCCCTCAGCTACGAAAAAAACGACGGTGTCTGGATCTTTCTGTGTCGATAACGCCCCTCCTTCGTCGTCTTCTTCTTCCATTTCCAGAGCGACGGCATCGGCGGCATCAGCTCCGGGATCGGCCTCTGCCGGAAATGCCCCGCAGGATTGGACCGTGGCCTCCACCGATCACCGCGATGATCTGCTCGGCAAGGTCGCCATGGCGTCCATGATCCGCGCCGTCGATTCGCTTCCTGAACCTTCCGCCAATGCCTCTTCCAAAGGTTCTTTCTCAGTCTCGGTCTCTGTCTCTCTATGTATCTCTATCTGACTATATACATGTACATGTATATTAATGTGTATTTATCTCCTTGGTTTGTTTGTTGTTTGTGAGAATCTACAAATGTGTTTCTCAGGTTTAGATTAAGTGAGGTTGAGGTTCGTTTCTGTAATTTTTGTCTTTTGTGAGATTTGAGTAAATAAGAATAGTGAAAGGAAAGAGAGAAAAGCAGAGAGAAATAGTTGAGGATTGACTGGTGTAGGTATTGGCTGAGCTTATTCAAGTTAAATTACTTATCTAACATATCCGTTTGTTTAGAATTTATTTCCACTATAATGATTCTCTACAGGGGTCATTTTGATGTTCACATATGTATAGGCATTGTTTTGTATATTCTGTTCTTTTTTTCTTCTTTTGTAGCTGCTACCCTCTCAGCCCTTGTTCGGTTCCATTCATTTCTTGAAGCTTCAATTGAATTTGCAGCTTTCTATCCCTCCTGATTGATAACAGTTGTCGGTAAATTCTGAATTTTTAAATTGGTTCTATTCGGAATTAGAATGCTCCTGATTTTATACTGAATTAGCATTAATTCAGTGGTGAAGACGAAGCCTTTTCTAGTTCTTCTGGATGTTCTTGAATTGCACGCTGCTTGACTGTATTCCTTTGTTTTATTATTGTGTAAACTGCAAATATTTTCTTTTCCACTTTGTTGATTGCTCAAGATTGTTGCATTGGTTGTGCAGGGATCCCAACCATGCTGAGGGCTCAAACAAGCCATCCTTTGAGGAACTATACTGCTGGTGAAACCAGAGGTGGTGTTGATCGAAGTGATGTAAAGCCTTTACAAATTGTCCAGCCTGAAGGTCCGAGCTTTCGTGTTAATGGCTACTTTGTTGAATGGCAGAAGGTAGATGTTGGTTTTCCAGATTAGTTTAATAATCCCTGTTCTAAATTTAGAGAACTTATACTGAAGTGGAATTTTCGAATTGGCTTCACTCCTAGAGAGGGTTTGGTTATATATTCTGTTGCATATGTTGATGGTCGTCAAGGTCGAAGACCTGTGGCCCACAGGTTGAGTTTTGTGGAGATGGTTGTTCCGTATGGAGATCCAAATGATCCACATTACCCAAAAAATGCCTTTGATGCAGGGGAAGATGGCCTTGGAAAAATTGCACTCTCTTAAGATGGTTTAGATTTTTTATTCATTATATTTGAATTTTGACATCTTGCTATAACCTTTGGCGGAGCTTGATTGGTGTGAAACAAAACTACCATTTACAGGGATGTGATTGTTTGGGATATATCAAATACTTTGATGCCCACTTTACAAATTTCAATGGAGGTGTTGAAACGACTGAAAATTGTGTATGTTTGCATGAAGAGGATTATGGAATTCTATGGAAGCATAAGACTGGAGAACTGGCTTAGCAGAAGTTTGAAGGTCTAGACGGCTATCAGTGTCTTTTATATGTACTGTGGCTAATTATGAGTATGGATTCTACTGGCACTTTTATCAGTCAAGTTGAAAACCACATTATTTGCATGTGAAAATTAGTATGCTTGTGTTTCTATAATTGTCAATTAACCCAGAATATCACTGTTGAACTGGAAGTAGTTTTGTATAGTGAAATTATGTAGATGTCCATCGTATTTATAGTGTGATTCTACACACCAGCAGTACTTAATTGATACCTGCGGTACTTAGTGAAATTTGACACATTCATAACTCCACATGTAAGAAAATTCAAGGTTTTCATACATTAAATCTTCTGTTGGCTCCCTCACTATACTTAGTGAAATTTGACACATTCGTAGCTCTACTTGTAAGAAAATTCAAGGTTTTCATACATTAAATCTTCTGTTGGCTCCCTCACTATGAGCTACTTGCATCTCTTTATCTCATTGTTTTCTTTGGCATAGTGGTAAAGTGATTGTCAGCTCTCCTAACTTGTTAGTTATATGCTGTTACAGGATGAAAAAATTGAAGCTGAAGTTAAACTTACAGGAATTCACAGCTTAGGAGCATTGCAACCTGGAGAATTCTGAAAGTATGGCACAATGATAGCACCGGGTTTATATGCACCTGTTCATCAACACTTTTTTGTTGCACGTTTGGACATGGCTGTCGATTGCAAACCTGGTGAAGCTTTCAATCAGGTGCACTGCTTTGAACACTTGTGTTATTCCATTAATGCCAGTTTTGGTTTCCAATTGTGACAGTGTATTCAGTCTCACTTTCTGCTGATGGTGGCAGTTTAAAATGAGAGGAAATAGATTGCTAGGAATGCTAACTGCATTTTATGATTCTTCAACGGTCAACTTAAAAAACAATTTAGCATAGGGTATTTCATTAATTCATTACTAGAGTAGGATGTCCTTGTGATGAATGGTATTGCCTTCTATAACTCCATTCTCATGTATCAGTATATTATAGCATCCTTAGGATGCTTAAGAATTATGCAGGGGATAATCTTTTCTGTTTTTATTTATCTGTGAGGCCATCACTAGCTACAAAAGAAGGTTTGGTGCACTGAAGGCATTAGGAGGGAAGCATTTAAATTGACTATTTTCTATGTGGCTTAAGATATTTAAGTAGTATGGAACCTTTCGAGCAATCTTTTTAAGAGGTCTGCAGAATGTTGATGTAGTCCTTCAAGATTTGGAACCTTTTATGAGGAATGCTAGTGGGTTAGTAACCATTCATTCTCTAAGGAATAGTGGTTGAAAGTAACAAGGGCTGGCTTCCCAGAGATCAAAATATCTCTAATGGATTCTTATCCTTGTGTAAGATACTTTTATTGAGAAAAATTGAGTTGCTTTTCTGTTGTTTACTTAGTAGTTTTAGATGTTTTCTTCCCCTTCATTTTGTAGGTTGTAGAGGTGAATGTCAAAGTTGAAGAACCGGGAGAGAATAATGTTCACAATAATGCATTCTATGCTGAAGAAAGACTACTCAAATCTGAGTTGGAAGCAATGCGTGATTGTAATCCTTTGACTGCTCGCCATTGGATTGTAAGACATACGTATCCTGGTTTTAGAGCTGTACAAATTTATTACTTTCTGTTATTATGTGATGCAACTACAGCTCGTTCTTTTTGTTTGAATTCCTTTAATTGTATGTCATTTATATGGAAGTGGTATATATTTTATTTATTTCAACTTAAAGTTCAATTTAATCTTATTTTCCTTGCTTTCAAAATGATAGAGTAATGCTATAAGGTTTTCTAGAGTCTTCTTAGAGTCATCCCAAATGTGATGTGGCTTTTAAAATCACTAATAAATCAAAAGTCAATAAACCATATCTTAAATTTAACGATAATTTTAAAAGTCATCACATTTGGAATGACTCTAGGAAGCCTTATAACATTACTCGTAGCAACATATAATCTGTAGGATTTTGAGAGATGACTTCGTCTCATTACTGTTTTATGTTTAATTTCCTTTTAACAAATTGTGTGAGCTATTGGAAGACTACCCTTTTACCCTGAAAACTGATTGGACTTGACCATCTCTAATTTGAAGGCAAACCCAGGTGAAGCCCTAGTTGGCCAGCCTCAAGTAATTGGTTTTAGCTCTAGCTCTAGGTACTACTACCTTATAAGAGTATGTTATATATTGCCGGAAATAAATGCAAATATTTTAGTCTGGTTAATTGATTTTAGTGTTCAAATTAATAGCAGATAATAGCAAGGTATCAGGTGCAAATATCATCATAACCAATGGAAAATATTTTAGTCTGGTTGTTGATTTTGGTGATTAAATTCTAGGTAATAGTATATAATGGTAGGGTATCAGGTGCAAATGTTTTCATAGCAAATGCTTGTAAAATGTTTTTTTTGCTACAGTGAAATTGAGATTTGTTCACACTTGGTATAAGTCTGGGCTGACCTAAAATGCTTTAAAATTCTCTCTTGCATCCCTTTGTTTTAGGGTTTTGTAGTTCGTTTATTTGAAAATATGTACAATTTTACACTCTAGGTAAGGAACACAAGAACTGTCAATCGCACTGAACTGTTAACAGCCAGTGCCTGTTGTTTCTTTTAGTTGATCTTCTTAATTTCAGATTGTAACTCATGAAGAACTTCTGGTATACCTATATGTACCCTTTTTCTTTTCTTTTTTTCTTTTTGTTTTTCCTTTTTCTGTTTGCCATTGGAACTTCATCAAGTGTTAATTGATCTTATTGCAGATTTGGTGTGAGTTAAACTCGAATACGACATTAAATACTTTTTAAAACAATTCAAAGGTTTTTGGTCCTTTTGGTTGCCTTTTTGCTATTCTTTTGTCATGAATTTTTATTGTTTCTTTTCATTAAGATCATTTATATATCTTTTGAATATGATTTCGTCTTTTAAAATTGGTTTTTTTTTTTATAATTTTTTGAGACTATTAATGTCGACTTTGAGTAGACATTGATAATTGCACTATTAGTGTTCACTCAAAGTCGACGTTGATAGTGGAGCACTAGCGTTGACTCTACCTTTTGTCCACTCCAGCATTAGCATTCACAATACATGACTTTTAGCGTTGACAAAGTGGATGCTAAAAGGTGATCATTAGCGTCCACTTTGATCTCGACGCTAATAATCTCATTAGGGTTGGACGATTAGCGTCCAAAAGTCGACGCTGATAGTATTAGCATCCACTTTAGGACTTTTAGCGTTCAAAAAAAGTCGCTTTTAAAGACCTAATTTTTTGTAGTGCACCCCCTAGGGCCATGGGGTCGGCTTCAACCACCCCCAAGTGGCCGGTTGAGGTTCAGCCACCTCCTAGGACTAAAGCAAAATTTTGGAATTTTTGGGTGTGACCCTAAAATTTTGCTCACATAAATTAAATAGTGAATTCACTCCATTATACAAAGGTGGATGAAAGATGTGATAGAAAATTGAAATGCCACTTTAAGTAGTTGAAAAAAGAGAAAAAAAAAAAAAGAAAAAGAAAAACGATGCCATCCAATAGTCATTTAAGGAATTGAGTTTTTAAGTACCGTAATTTAACAATTCATAACAAAAAATAATATAAAAAAAATTACATATAATTCCCTATTATCCTTAAATAAAAAACACAGTTAGTGTGAAATGGTTGACAATATTTGCAGTTGAATTGTTGAAGCATCTCTGCAAAGAGAAGAACGACAAAATGCTGACCAACTACACAAAAGTAATCTGAACACAACTTTCTATCAATGTCAGGCCTCTATCAGTTAATTAAACTATCGTCTGACAAACCGTTCTGGCAAGCTCTTTGCCTCATTGTTCATTGTCTTGTAGGTTTTGACATATCACCAACAAGAAAACTGTCCTAACATCTACAATGAGCCAAGTGGCACCCCCTAAATGGAGTAGTAATTTTGGAAGTTTGTTTCTCTAAATGTGATGTTGTGCTTAAAATTATTATTTAATTAAAATTCAATAATAATTAATCATAAGTCTAATTGTAATTTTAGGAGTCATCATTTTTAGAAGGACAAGAGTAATAACAATTTTTTAACTTATAGTTTGAGTTTAATTGTTTGCATTTTGCTTTAATGACTGACTACTATTTTCTAGGTACACCTGATTAATTTGTTCCAGGCATGAATGGAGAAACTGCAGTCACAGCAGCCAAGAAGAGATGATCAACAATTAATGTCTGGGAATGAGCTTTGATAACCGGATTAGACCAATTTATAATGGGACCCATTTAATTTCGCAACCCACAAGTTAAAGTTCTTTCCTAGTGAAGGTCCTTTTGAATTGCTGTAAAAAAGCATTAATGATGCAAAGCAAAGCTAGTGTTTCTTCTTTGATTCTGATGCACTATATATTTTTTAATTACTCCAAAAGAGACTTGAAACCGTGTTCAATGGGAAAGCCAGAAAACATGGCGCATTGTGAGTTGTAACTTTCCACTTTCCAAGACGTTTCCTACAACTTTCGTGGACATTATAGAAAGAAAAAAAAAAAAAAAGAAAGTAGAAAACTGGATGAATCTAAAATATAAAAATATATTTTGAATATATTATAAGACAGCCTGACAGGTAATCAAGCTGGAAGTGGAGATCGATGAAGTAGAATTGGGTGTTTTTTTAGTAGTGGAATTTAACAATTCATAACAAATACTAATAATAATAATAAAATACACATAATTCTCTCTCCTCTAATAAAAAAACTCACCCACTATGAAATCGGTGGCAATGAAGCATCTCTGCAAAGAAAGATTAAGCATTCTTTGAGAAAAGCAGACCAACTACACAAAAGCAATGTGGAACGCAACTTTCTGTTTATTTCTTAATTCTAACCTCCAACTTTCCTCATGTTAATTGACCGCTTTTTCACAACGCGGAAAGCCTTTCATCTACTTAACAATACCCAGAGCCTTGTTAAGAGAAACTGATCGAGCCTATTCTCCAAATCTACAAATTTCTAATATTGCATTATTAAACAATCTTCTAAGTCTCTGATCCATGGCGTCCAAGAGTACTCAGATTGTCTCTTCGTCTTCTTCTTCTTCAACACTTGGCCTTCATTAATTTGGAATTTTAATTCTTCCATTTGCGTTGCTCTGATACACCCTTTTGCCCTTTGGTTGCTCTTACCTTATATCAATATTGCTTTTAATAGCTCAATTCGTGAAAAGCATAGGTTTTAGTTTTAATTTTTCATTTTCTGTGTGAACATATCAAAAAACAAAAAAAAAAAAAAAAAAAAAAATTTTACTTTAGGACATACTGGTCAATTGCTTCGAGACACTTGATCTTATATTACAGGGGCAACAAATTAGTAATAATGCTTTTTCTTTATTTTTTTTTTATAAGTAGTAATCAATGAAATTTGATTATAAAAGAAAGGTTTATCCCAGTAATTAATTCAAACTTCATCTTGTCCTTCAAATCTAGAAAAAAAAAAAAAAAAAGAGAGAAAACTCGATGCATCTAAAACAATGTGTCATCCCACTTTGAAATTTTTTTTATTAACAATAATTATATGTAGTTACTAAAATATAAGTAAAGCATGGTAGCCAAAGTCCCAAGAGGTAGCTCAATTGGTTGGGACCATGCCTTATGAAGCAGAAGTCACTAGTTTAAATCTTCCCCTCTCCTCTCTTGTGTGGACATTTAAAAAAAAAAAAAAAAAAAAAAAAGAAAAAAAACATGGTAGTCAAGCTGAGGTAAAGCACTTGTAATTTCCATGAAACTTCACATACGGCAAAATAATTAGCTTAATTGGTGAACCCCGAATCCAACTAAATTTACACGACATTTCCTCCTACTTTCGTGGACAAGAGGGGGAGCATTAATGGTGAGTAACCCTGCAAGTTTCATTAATTATATTTATACATGTTGACCGCTAGCCTTTTCACAATTAACGCGGAAAGCCTTTTCAATATAAACAATACCCAGGGTCAGAACCTAGCTTGTTACAGAAACTGATCCCGCCTATTCTCAAAATCTGCAAATTATGGCATTGCTTTTAACAATGATGGTTTGCTTTAGTTTGGTGTGAATTTCCGTTACTGTCATCATCTTCTGCTTGCAAAAAAAGAGAAAACAAGCTTGTATGTCTTCGATGGCGTCCACAAGTACTCACATAGTCTCTTCGTCTTCTTCTTCAACATCTCCACGGAGATATGACGTTTTCCTCAGTTTCTACGGGGAAGACACTCGCAAGAGTTTTACGGATCATTTATATGCTGCTTTGATTCAGAGAGGCATTCTCGTATTTAGAGACGATGAAAAGCTCAAGCGAGGAAAATATATTTCTGATGAGCTTTTAAAAGCAATACAAGAATCCATGTATGGGATCGTCGTTATCTCTACGAACTACGCATCCTCTAGATGGTGTCTCATTGAACTTGCCGAGATGGTCAAATGCATAAGAGACGCAGGGCTTAGAGTTTTGCCTATTTTCTACCATGTGGATCCATCCGACGTAGGAAATCAGAGGGGAACTTTTGCAGAAGCTTTTGGTAGTCATGAAAAAGATCTCAAGGTTGACATTCAGATGATGTCAAAGTGGAGAGCTGCTTTGAGAGAAGTGAGCAAGATCTCCGGATGGCATGTAAATGATAGGTAACATTCAAGTCTTTTCTTCTTTCAGCGTGAACATGAATAAGTTGAACATTTCTGCAAATTAATCAAACTTTGTTCTAAATTAGTATCTTCGTCATGATTTACTACACTAAAATTTGGCGGACTCTCAAATGGATTACCATGCGAAATTCTATTTAATTTCCTAGCCCAACAGAATGACAGCAACTTTCAGTTTGTTTGGACTTTAGGAAATTAAAATTTTAATTTTTGCCAACTCCGAAGAAACTTCTAGCCTTTGTTTTTTTTCCTCACCAACAATTATTGTGTATTTTAATTATAGTGACAGCTTCTAGAATCATCTTTCTTTTCCTTTTTTTTTCATTTTCTTTTTAGCTCACAAATTTAAATTTCGTGCAAAATTAATTGCTTCAATTAACAGAAGCTGCATTATGTAGTAAATATATTTAATTGGTCTATTTGTGATTTCTTTATCTTATAATTGTGAAGATAAAAGAAAACAAATGACTATGAAAATGGGAATGCGAGAAGCATACACATAATTGAAGGATCTACTGAAATTAGGCTCACTCTCAAACCATTGAAGTTTTATAGTCAGGTGATAAAGCATGGTTTTTTATTAGACTGCATGATGAATAGAGCAAATCAACCCTCAATTACGGTGCTACATCATAAATTAAGAATTTTCATTTCTATGCTAAATGTAGCTTAACATTGTAACTTATTCAGCGTTTTTTCTCTGTATGGCTATAGCTGATCTATCTTTCTTACAGGCACGAATCAGACGTTGTCAAAGAAATTTGTAATAGGATACTTGATGGATTGAGTTGTAACTTCTCAATTATTGCTTCCAAGGGTTTTGTTGGAATAGAATCCGGTGTAAAGGGAATTATGACCTTACTTAGTATAGGATCAGATGATGTTCGCTTTTTAGGGATTTGTGGGATGGGAGGAATTGGCAAAACAACTTTGTCAAAGGCCATTTATGAAAGAGTTTCTCATCAATTTGAAGCTAGTTGCTTTATTGATGCTCGTATCGGAGAAGAAACTAGATCTCATAGTCTAGTTCATCTACAAAAACAACTTATTCATGAGATCCTAATGGAAAGAGAAATAAATACATGGAATGAGTTTGAGGCAAGCAGAGTGATAGCGAACAAACTACGTAATAAAAAGATTTTTATTATTCTTGACAATGTGGATGGAATAGAAGAACTAGAAGCATTAGTAGGGAGTCATGATTGGTTTGGTCAAGGGAGTCGAATCATTATAACAAGTAGAGATCGACATTTGCTGAAGGGATTTGTGGATAATACCTATGATGTTAAGGTGCTGAATGATGCTGAAGCTTTACAACTCTTTAGTTGGAAAGCCTTCAAGAAACCCCATCCTGAAGAAAATTTTGTGGAATTGTCTGAGGATATTGTGAGTTACGCTCAAGGCCTTCCTTTAGCTCTTAAAGTTTTTGGTTCCTTCCTATTTGATAGAACAATGGATGAATGGAAGAGTGCCAGGGATCTACTAAAAGAAAATCCCAATGCTGAAATTTTGGATAAACTTAAAATAAGTTATGATGGATTGGAGGATTTGCAGCAAAAATTGTTTTTAGATATTGCATGTTTCTTCAATGGAGCATACATAGATGACATCAGATACAAACTAGAAAGTTTTGGTTACTATCCGAACATCAATATAAGAGTTCTTGTGGACAAATCTCTTATAACTATGTCATGGGGAATATTGAAGATGCACGATTTATTACAAAAAATGGGTCAAAAAATTGTTCATTGTGAGTCTGCTGAGGAGCCTGGCGAACGCAGTAGATTGTGGTGCAACGAGGATGTCATTAGTGTATTGAAAAATAGTACTGTAAGTGGATTAGTCTCAAAACTAACATAGAGAATTATATTTTGATATTAATTCTTCTAAGTGTTTGTCAATCACACTAATTTCATTTATCTTGGTTACTAGGGAACTGATGCGGTTAGAGGCATTGTCCTAAAATTGCCTTTACAGAAACAAGAGCGACTAAATGTTGAAGCCTTCTCAAAGATGAACAACTTGAAAATGCTTCAAATTAGCAGCAGAGGTATTCGGGGTACAATTGATTTAGGCACTGTGGAATGGCATGGAGATGCTTCGAATTTTGTACTAAGCAATAAGTTATGCGTTATGGAATGGTGCGGATATCCTTGTGAATCATTGCCGACACATTTCCAATCAAATAATCTTGTTGAGCTCATAATGCGTTACAGCTGCATCAAGCGACTCTGAGCTCATATTGAATTTATTCTTATGTTTCTTAGTCCTTTTACTCTTGTTCATTATATCTAACTATTCATTGGTCGTCTATAACAGAGTTTTCCCAAATTGACATACATTGACCTACGTCACTCTCAAAACTTGATTGAGACACTAGATTTGAGTGGAGTCCCAAATCTTCAGAAACTAATTCTTGAAGGTTGTACAAGTTTGTCCAAGGTCCACCCATCCATTGGCTTGGTAACTCTTGAATGTCTTTCTCTTTATGGCTTTTCAAGACTCAACAAAATTCCAGATAGTGTGGGTAATCTGACATCTTTGCGATATCTATTTTTGAATGAGACTGCCATAAAAAAGATACCACGATCATTTAAGAGGTTGACGTCTCTTGAAATTCTCGATATATCTAATTGCTCAAGACTAGAGAAAATCCCAAAGAACCTGTTGAGTGATATGAAATGTCTACAAAACTTTTCTGTAGGTGGAAGTGCTACAAGGAAACTTCGACTAGATCCCATTATAAGTCTTTTGCTCCCAAATTCACTCTCAAGTTTAAGCTCTTTAACAAAGCTAGAATTGAGTTATTGCAATCTATCAGATGGAGCAATTCCTAGTGATATTAGTTGCTTATCCCGACTTCAGTCTTTAAGGCTGAGTGGGAACAAATTTACGAGAATACCGGATGGTGTCGGTCAACTTCCTCGTCTTCATCAACTTGACTTGAGTGATTGTAGTAGGCTTCAAGTATTGCCGAAGCTTCCATTGGGATTAGGAGTGTTGACGGTAAGAAATTGTCCATCGCTGGAGTTGTTTTATAAGCAAATGGACATGTGGACCACTTCAAATGAAAAATTTAGGAGCATTGATTGCTCTGTTGTACAATCTCAGATTGATTATGATGGAAAACACTTCAAAATCCTCCATCTGCATCCACGAAGTCCTGTATGGAGGAGTAAAGAAAGAGCGAGTATCTTAGTGAGTATCTCTTTTTTAACACATGCACTAAATTAAGTTATAATATTGTTTTGTAATAGCTTTAACATCTTTCTCTTTTTCGTTCTTATTTTACAGCACATGGAGCGGTATCCTGCAATAGAATGCGGCCTTGCGTCATTGGTGGGATCAGGAATCCCAGAGTGGTTCAACGATAAAAGCACTAGTTCGTTTGGAAAAATTCAATTGCATTCAGATTTGGGCTCAGCTGTTAGGTACCTGCAATGGAAGTGGAAGGGGTATGCTCTTTTTATTGTTTATGAATTTCATAAGCCTCACACTCGTCCTAGAAAGAGAAGAAAACCAAAGGTCGATGAGTGGAAGGAGAATTCGAATTCTACAACATTTGATGGCGGCAATCCTAATTTTCCAATCTTTGTTTGTCATTTTCAACTCGATGGAGTTGATGTTGAAAAACCGTTAGTCCTTCGTGCCCTTGGAGTCCGTTCTGTTGGGCCAAACGGATTTTGGGCGTATATACCGGCTGTGTGGTTCTGGAGGAATAGTGGATTGTTCAGGACGAGTGGGATTGGATCCCTTGAGGCTTCAATTACAACAGGGCCAGGCAGCCTGAATGTTGAGGTAAAGGAGTGTGGGGCACGTGTAATAGATGATAAACATGATTTTTCCGAGTTGTACCAAGTTCTCAACACCATTTCTCCACGTGGTTGGGATTTACAAAGTTCTAAGAATATTCGTTCTCTTCTTCCATATCTCGAAGTCTACGGCCCTATTATTATTAATAAATCTAAAGTTGTAGCATCTGGATCAATTGGGTCGGTTAATTGTCAACATCTTTTGGCGTAAAATTCACCTCATAGGAAACAGGTGAACGGGCATCAAGGGAAAACAAAAAATGTTGACGTTTCCATCCCAGTGGATTAGAGGCAAACTGACAAAGAAAAGGAGAAGAAAAGCGCACGAATGATGAGCGAACGCAGAGGCAACTCACTCCGCAACTCTAGAACTTGGACATTGTACAAGAGTTGTAGTGGTGCGTTTCTAATTTTACCCATTCTCTCTCTCTCTCGTCTATTCGATTTTAGGCTTACTTTTTTATATTCGGTGATTTTGTTCTTGTTTTGGTGTTGATAATGATATGGGTTTGTGTTGGTATTTTTCCTTTTTGTTCGTTCATTTCTTTCTGTTTGCTTGCTGACAAAGTTTCTAGGAATTCAAAGTATTTTAAGTTTGAAACAATTTGAGAAGGAATGGTTTTGATTAACTTAATCAAAACCTGAGTATTGTATATATTTATAGTTGAGTTACAGGGAGTAGATATTGATCTACAATACATTTGAAATGTGTGAGTTTATCTGAACTAACAAAAGATAAAGAAAAATAATAAATTCTTATCCTACTTCAAATCTTGAATATTCTTCTATTGGTTTATCTGTGTACGAGTAGACTTGTATGGGATCAGGGAGGCTAGTGCTTGATAACTATGATGCAGAGATGAAGTCTTTGATGTCTGAAGGTGATGGTGGAGGTCTTCTCTGAAGGTGATTCACTAACAAAGATTTCGTAGATTTAAGATAATGACAATATTCTGATTTTTCAAATTCCTTTTTTTTCTTTTTCTTTGTTAATTCTTGTTTGTTTAATTGTCAAATTTCTCGAACCAGCTCAATAAACTTACATGGTTCCATGTTATGTACTTTCTTAGTTTTCTTTCACAAAGAGTGAAATTCATCATGAGTATGTGGTGTTTGATCGAATGTCTCTATGGTGGTTTTTTGGTGTTCTTACTTGAATAAAGCAGAAAATAAGTATTTGGTGGTATTCCGGCACTCTTTGGTGAGTCTTTAGATGCCTTTCCTCTGTTGCTTCAACCGCTTCTTGAAATCTTGTTGCCAAAAACCCCTAAAAAGCTTTGTTAAGACTTTGCATTCAAAAAATAATTGCCAAATGCCAATCCACTCTTTTGGCTATGCAGATGTTAGAACTTCAAAAAATAAATAATGGAGAAATTTGGATTATGTTAAATAAAAAAATAAATCAGAGCTAAATCACCTTATAATAAGCTAGCATGTTCATGCCAATGAGTTGTAGCTCAAATTGCATATTCTACCATTGTCAGTGGGTGTATGTGCCTTACTTAACAGATAAAAAAAGAAGAAGCAATTTCTGTTATCATAGTCTCTTATGCATTTCTTTCTTCTCTATTATGTATTACTGATGCTTTTGCTTGTGCCATACGATTCACAGATTAAGATTGTTAAAATTAGTGATTTATACTGAAAGAGTATGACCTTGTGGCAATAGATTTATAAAGGTAATTGCAGGATGTTGGTTTTCTATGGTATGTCTTGTTGGCCAGATCATTTACATTGGTCGAGTTCTTGTTTACTGTTCCGGCAATGTACTTAGGTTAAATTTTTTGGAAAACCAAAAAATAGGATCTGTGAATAACTTAATATGGGTACATTGTGAAGTAGGTTGTACTCATACTGTATGTTAACATATGGATTTAATTTTGCCATTGCATTTTTTGGCTAGGCTCGATCGGGAGCAAGAGATATTTTGAAACCTTATTTGATAATGCCATTCATCCACACATTGCCATTAGAACAGCGTGTAGCATCATACTCTCTTGAGTTATACAATAGTCTGGAGCTTTTATTTCCATTAGTACTTTACCTCAAGACTCCAATGTACAAGTTTTACTGCTTATAACATGGGTTAATGGACTCTGGAGTATATATTGGAGTTGCTGCAGAATCCACCCTACTACCAACAAGTAGATTCATTCACTTACAATGATTTGAAGCCCTACCTACTACAACTCTGTCATTCATGCCATAGTGGTAACTCTTATAATTTTAATATATAAGTCAAATTCTTCATCTTCATCATGTTTACTTGTTTATACTATTTTCCATATCAAATCATAGGGTGCTAAGCCATGCTTTGAATTACTGCCAATGTAGGAGCAAGCATATAGGTTTGGGTTTATTTGTTTGTTGTTAGCAAGATGATGTTGAGAACAGTCCTTATAAACCATAGGATACTTTCACATGTTTGTCAAAAAGAGCTTTTGTTGGATCCAAACATGTGAAGGGCTGATGCTGGTTTTGTTTTCTGCCTTAACAATTCATTACTTAGAGAAGAAAAGGGCTTTATATTACCTTATTTACGAGGGTTTTATTTAATCATAGTTTGGTTTATCCACTCATTAATTAACTCATGGTTATTTTGTTTTTCCTCTTTTTTTTTACAGACAAATTCATTCTCGTCTTTTCTTGAGGCACTTGAGGATTTCGTTTCTGGAACATCAAAGTTTAAGGAGTCAAGACAAGAAGATAAAGATTTAAGATCTCAATCTTGTTATTAGAATGACTCTACAGATGAGTCAATAAGAATCTTCCAGTGCAGCACCACTCTGCTAGATCTGGTTATGTGCTCAATGCTCATGTTGTAGACAGAGAGAGTTGAGAGTGAATAAAAATTTTGTTGCTTTCTCTCTATTTTTAGAGAGAAACTGTAGCCAAATTTTGGCTAATATAAGAGTATTTCGCTATTCTAATGCTGGTGTTCTTAAGTTTGTAATAGTTGGATGTAGGGTACCCTTCCTTGAATTTAAAATTTTGTATTGAGCATTCTCGTCCGTTAATGAGGCATCTATTCTTGTCGTTAAAAATGGGGCATTTGTGTTGTTGTGATTCTTGTGAATGTTATTAATGTCAAGTTCTTAAGAATTTTAGATAAGGCTATATATGATATAAAATAAATAGTCCTTCTCATGATAAAATAATAATAATAAAATTATATATGTATATAGTTTATTATATAGCCTTGAAAATGACTTTTTTATTTCGAAAGTAGCTTTCTAAAGTCGAAAATCACATGGGTTTTATCGTTGCTATTATCATGCTCTTAGTTGAAATTCATGAACTAGGCTCTAACTAAGAACATTATGAATGAAATAACTTCATATACTAAGCTCGAGTTTTTTTTAAAGATAAATGAACCAAATTTGAACAAATTATTTAGTTTAATGATAAGTTCAAGTCTAACTCGTATTTCAAACAAAATTAAACAAAACAACCTTTAACATTCAATACCCAACTTGATTATAGTCCTAAACAAGCATTATATTTTTTTAAACCTCATGACCTACAATATTAATCCCAGAAACATTGTACATGTCAAATTTTAACGTAATAATTAGGGAATATTAGGTTTGGATATTCTGGTGAGAGTAGTACTGTGTGATAAAAGAATTGGGATATGCTACTTCATACTTAGATGCTACTGCAAAATGGAATATTCCATTCAAAGATTCATCTCAGAAAACTCCTCTCTGACTGGGACACGCCACATTGATAGCACATGCATCGCTAAAACATATATCGTCTCCCGCCTTCTTTATTTCCGTTTCCACTTCTCGTCTCTGAATCTTTCAGTGTTTGATTTGCGCTTGGCCTCCTTGATTCTCAGGTACTTTTCAACTCTTCCCTCTCGAATTCACACATTCCATCGATTTATCTATTTGGTTACTGGGAAATTCCTGGTTAGATGTTTCGTAAAATCTGGAAGGAAAACGAGAAAATTTGAGCGGCTAGACTACTGTGGAAAAGTTTGTAGTGACATTGAAAATTCAATTTTGTTTTTTGTTTTTCTTGACGATCGAGAATTAATTATTGGGTTGGATTAAATTTATATTTTTTCTGCTGAAGAAGGTTTTGAAAGGAGGATCCAAGCCAAGCTACAAACCAGAGCAACAATAATAGTAACAGAAGGCCAGCAAAACTTCCGCTTCCTCAGAGCCTTCACAGGATTTCCACAAAAGTTAGAAAAATAATTTTATGTAATAAACATTACAGGCTGGAAGTGCAAGATAGTCAAAATCCAAGCAACCCCTGCGCTGAGAAATTAGAAAAACCAGCTACCATCTACAAGTCAAAAGAGAGAGAAAGGGGGATCAGACTAATTAACCATAACATTTGGAGGCCCCTCAAACTCAAAACACAAGAGGTGTCAGGTGTGCAGCTAATTAACCATTTTCTTCATGCTGGGATGATTGAGTTGATAGATGTTTATCAGCAGAATCTGCCTTTTATTCATTCAGGAAAGGTTTCCAAAGCAGCAGTTGTGTTGCTAATGGGTCTTCTGGGAATGGCTTATCAGGCAAAGAAACTCCTTCCTCCGGAAACTAGTGGGGCAGCGGAGCATTCTCCTGTCACCTCATCAAGAATCAGACTTAAAGATGGAAGGTACCTGGCTTACAGAGAGAGGGGCGTCCCCAAGGAAAAAGCTAAATACAAGATCATTCTTGGGCATGGCCTTGGAAGCTCCAAAGAGATGAATTTTCTGGCACCCCAATTACGTACTTAAATTTCTCTCATATCCCTTCTTCATGAGAATTTGACCCTCTAAAACATTTTCAGTTGGGTTGCATCTAGGTAGAAAATTGGATACAAATATGGTTGATATTGGTCAAATAAAATATTTAATTGAAATAGAAGGTAGATTGGTAGAGAACAAGGTTCGAATTCAGAACAAGGTGGATTGTGCATATCAAGAGGTGTTATACAATCTATGCTTTTAGAGATCCTTTATTTATTTTGGTTTGTTTAACCATCACTATAATTCATACATATATGCATGGTTTACAAGAATTCGGATATACTCCACCTATCAAGGAAGCAATATTGTGTTAGTTCATTCTATCAGAAGATATAATCTTGTAAAATTTCAAATGTGGTGAATTTCATACTACTTTAGTTTTCAGGTATTAAAATTACCAGTTATCCCAAAAGTTTAAGCTTGATAAAAAGATGTGAATTTAATCATTTAATCATTAGTTTAACTAAAGTCACGTGTGGGCTCAAACTCCATTTTAATAGGTGAAGTCCAACACATGAAATATTTAATTTAAATGAAGAAAGAATTGACGGAGTTAAGGTTCGATCTCATGATCTTTGGCTCTGATATCATGTTAAATTATCAGTTATCCCAAAAACTTAAGCTAATAGAAAAAAATAAATTTAATCACTTAATCATTAATTTAACATCATGAACCACTAAAAAAAAAATGTCATTTAATGACATTTAAATAGTAGAGATTTTTTTAAAAGTCACAATTAGGGTGACGTGAAAAAAAAAAAAGGTCATAATTTTAAGAGTGACGTTTTACAAATTTCTACATTTTCTTAGGGGTGACGTGTGTCACCCATACGGGGCGACGTGCAAAAAGTGGGTCGCACGTCACAAACCTAAATTCATGTCCAGCTTTCGCTCCCCCCTTGATGCCGCCGGCTGCAATTTTTTTTTTGTTCATTTTGTTCTTTCTCGCGCGCTCCCTGTAGGAATTAAATTTCTACACTTTTTTCTCTCTCCGTCGATAACTCTTCTCTCCGGCCAGCTGATAGTAGCTGCTTCTTCCTCCCTCCGGCAGTACACCTGCACGCACCTACTAGGGAGTTAAATTTATTATCCGCCAGTTTCATCTCCAGGGCCGGGGTCACAGTTAGGGCTTTGCTCTTGTCAAATTTTCAATTTTTTACCATACCCATTTGTAAAGGAATTGAAGGAGCTCGGTGCACGTGGCGGTGGAGCGCTTCGTTTCGGGTCGAAGAGTTGGTAAGCTCTGCTTTAATTGGAGTGTTGTTCTATGCATTTACAGCATTTTTATTTGTTTGTTTCTTTGCTCTGTCTCTGTTTGGCTCCTAAGAAAATGAAGGAAAATGAAATGAGATGGAGGTTTAAGTTTAGTCTGTTGCGGTGTTATGTTCTGTTTATTTTTGCCTTTTATTTCTCTGTTTTTGGACTTATGTGTTTGTTTGAATTAATTGTCAAAGCCATTGAAACTTCCATATGATTGGAAATCTGGATTGGGTGGTTTAGGGAAAAAGAAATTCAGAAAATATGTTCCCTTTTATTTTGTTGGTTGCAAATCAATCAATTTCTCTCGAAGCTTCAATCTTCCTTAGAGTGCTAAATGCTGGAATATTGGCAATGGCTTGACCAATAAGTTGGGCACTCTTGGCTTCACCCTGGTATCGGGAAAGGTATTCAGCCACTAAAGTTTATAACAAAGAGAGAAACAGAGATTACAGACATTTTCTGTCTAGTTCAATTCAGACTATAAGTTTGGAAATCTTTGAAACTGGTTTCAATTTCGAACCATGGGTGTGTGGAGCAAAATGCAACCAAGTGCAGCAGTGCCAATCAACAGTTCGATCAAAAGAAGGGTTCTTTTCATAGACAAGCATATCATATGAATTACAACTCGAGCATAAGCATCAGTGATTGTTGGGATCAATGCATGAGCGATTGTTCCTGCATTGGTTTCAGTACGCTGTCCAACCTTGAGAATGGATGCCGCTTCTATAACAGTGAATTTTTTGAAAAAGAAAACGGCAATCAAGAAAAGTTTTTTGTTCGTGAAACAGAAAAGGTTGTTGTTACTGAAACTGGTAAGAAAGCCTCATTTACAATTTCTTTAAGTCATTTTCACTTATTTTTGAATGGATTGGTTCAATTTGAAACTAGGAAGCTTATTCTTAATATTGCAAAGGATTAAGGAGGATTAGAGATAGAAACTGAACCCTGAAAATTCTAGATAGGAAAATTTTGTGCATGCCCATTTCCCATTGAATGGAAGTGTATTGGTTGATGTAGACATATAGAGAGTTCAATATTTAATTAATTAGTGGCTTATTTTGAATATTGCAAAGGTTTTTGCTTGGTATCCTCTGGTCCATCTCAAAACTGACTTTGTGTATTTGGAATTTTTCTTTCAGGATTTGCTTTTAAGTTTTTCCTTACGTGAACCGTACAGTGTCAATAGACTTTTGGATGGCTAGTTGTGTGTAGATTAAATGTTTGTTTCATTTTTAGTTTTTTTTTTTTTTTTTGCCAAATGTACTTCATAACTTTTTGATTAGGAGGCATTAGCAGAAAACAACGATGGTGGATATGGGTCATATCAGCAGTAGCCGTGGTTGCTTTTTCTTCCCCATTTTTTTTTTTTCCTCTTTCCCTGCTGTTTCTTCTTTGTTCCTTTCTTTGTTTCTTGTGTTACTGTGTTTCACTGTTTGCTTTCTTCTGTTTGTATATATTCTGTAATGATGTACAGCTTTGGTCCTTCAGAGTCAACGAAAAGCCCCACTTGGCCCTTGTTAAGCTTAGATAATTAGGATTTTTCTTTTCTTTTCATCCTTCTAGTTTCTGTGTAATTCATAAAAGAATGTTAATTAGTAATTAAGTGTTAAAGGGATCTCACTGGACTAGACCATTTCGTGCCCATTTCTTTTCTCTAAATTAACACTAAGAAGTTCGTGGAAACAAATTAATGTGGAGGAGATAAAGAAGCTATAGTAATGGGAATGTTGATAAATAGTTTCAGGTGCTGGAATGGATAGGTCAAGATAGTTCAAACACTTGAGGCCAATTGTTGATCCCTGCAATGTTCTAAGGCCACAACTGTTCCAATCTAGAACATGTTTGAAAATTGAGAACTTTCTTTGAAGGGCCTCTTTCTGCTCTTCTCTGATTTTGGGAGCCCTGAATTGTAAGACATTAAATTGGGGTATGGTCTTACAGAAACCCTAATAATCAGCTGTCCACATTTACTTGCCCCCCTAAAATTGAAAAGATTATACTCTCTGTCTCTGTCTCTGTCTCTCTCTCAATTATAGCTTTCCCTTTCAAAAATCTATGAGCATTTATGGCCTCTAAATGCAGCAATTTTTAAAGTTATCTTGTTCAGGAAATGAGATTTACTCCTTTTTTCTAACACAAACATCTACTATTTTGGCCATTCTCATATATTTTGCCCCTTGTTTGTCATCTTGAGAAGTCACTGCAGTCTGGTTGTGTATATATGCTTGTTTCTACATCTTATTATGTTTTCGATTATTTTGTAAGACACTAATTAGACTGAAGGCAGGATACTTAAGAAGATAGGAATTTGTGAAGGAACTTAAGATGAACAAATAAATTCAATGAAAGAGGCTTTGTCTTCTACATAACCTCAGCTCAAGTTATTAGATAACATGAAAGAAGAGCCTCATCTTTGCAGGGAATATTGACCTCTAAGCATGCCCTAGAGCTTCCAATGCAGTAGATTCATGCATTGGAATGCAGTAGATTCATGCTTCCAATGCAGTAGATTCATAACAGATTCATGCTCCTATCAGTCCTAACATTTTCTTTTCTTTTTTCCCATTGACAGGTGAATGGTTTGGAGTTGTATGCAGCACTCTTGGCATGGCAGATTCTGAAATTATCTAAGTCAGAAAGTAAGATTTACTTTTAATTATAATAATGGAAAAATCATCTATTTGTGAGCAATTTGGCTTCTCTGATTGACCACATAATTCTAATGAACTTTCCAATGATGTTCTTACTTATCTTTTCTCTTTCATTATGCAGTAGAATTCCAAAAAATGAACAGGAGTCATTAATCTTCTTCCATTAGAGCATTCCCAGCAGCTTCCTTGTCCCGTTCCCTACATTTAAGGATCCAAACTACTTTTTGCTTCCCTATATCAAAATGCCCTCCAACAGCTTTCCTTAATCATTCCCTATAACATTAAAATATTATTTTTTATTACTTTTTTTTTTTCCTTTATTTTAATTATTTCTCTCTCATCTCACCTCCATCTTCTTCCTTTCCCCTCCGCCCAAACTCTCACTCGGGAAAGATAATCCAGGAAAGTGATATTGGGGAACTGTCTAGGCTCTTGTTGGCGACGAACATCGCAAATACTCATATTTTCACACTCTGGGATGCAAAAAGCATTGAAAAGGTCAAGAATGGAGGGGTTTCGGTAGCAGTTTGGGATTCTGATACCATGTCTAAACATCAACTGCTCTTCAAACAATGGGCAAGTGGGAGCTACGTCCTCATTCAACAATGGAGAAGTGCATTTGTGAATAGGAGGCATTTGAATAAGGGTGATGAGATTGGACTTTACTGGGATCCAACCAATTCTAGATTCAATTTTACCATTCTCAAGCTGTAGAGGAACAAAAGGTGCGACCGACAAGGAGACGTTTAAAATTCAATCCAAGCCGACTTGGCGCTTCACGATCCCCAAACCCCACCATAATTCAATCCAAGCCGTAGAAGACCCACCGGCCAGACCAATCGCAATCAAAATCACCCAGACGATCAGACCCACAAACAGAGCCACGACGAGTTTGCTGACGACGAGGACGATTTTGCAACAAACAAAGCCACTCCCCCATGGCGTTTCCCAAGATAGCTCGGACTTCCTTGAGCTTCTTGGCGTTGCTCGTCACGAAGGTCACCGGCTGTCACAAAGTTTTCCAAGATGGCTCGGACTCCCTCGAGCTTCTTGGCGTTGCCCGTCACTGAGTTTTCTTTTTCTTCTGTTTGGATTTGATGAAGGGGAAAGGGAGAATTGTGGGTGAGGTGTGAGAGAGGGAAAGAGAGGCGAGAGACGTGCTGAAAGAAGAAGAGAGTTTTTTTTTTTATGTTTATTATATTCATCTGGATCACTACAGTAGAGCCTTATATATAAGGCTCTACTGTAGCATATTAATGTTTAGGGAGCAATATAGGGAATCTGTTGTAGGGCATTTTTTGTGATTTTTTGGACCTATTCCCTATACATAGGGAACAGACTCCCTTATAGGGAGTCTGCTGGGAATGCTCTTAGTCAGTCATAACAGATTCATGCTCCTATCAGTCCTAACATTTTCTTTTCTTTTTTCCCATTGATAGGTGAATGGTTTGGTAGCGGGGGTAGTAGTAGAACCGGCAGAATTGCGCATATTGCAAGAGGGCATTTGTCGCCCGATCTTGTATCGTCATTTTTTGGGGTTTTGATGGAATCATGTAAGATTGCTGATTTTATATATGTAGATTACTGTTGAATTTCTTTAGTATCAATCGCACTTGTATTTTTTTATTTAGAACATTAGATGGCTAGTGAAATACAATGTGATTATGGGATCAATTTCCAAATGTTTATTTTGTATTAAGTATGTCATTTGATTTAGTAGATATATTTATATATTTTGAAGTTGTGGTTGATATAATTAAGTTGTGATTGGATATATTTGAAGTTGTGTATATGATAATGGATAGATGATATAATTCATATATCAGGTGGCAAAGAAAAAAAATAGGGTAAAAAAGCCCCTAAAAAAAAATAATAAATAAAGGGAGTAGGGAATTTTTTTTTTTAAAAAAAATACCTTATTTAGTAACATGTAAAACTGTGTCAAATGTCACCCTAGGGGTGACGTGCAAATTTTTCGCACATCACAATTGGGGTGACGTGCAAAAACTTGCACATCACCCTTATTAAGGTGACGTGCGATTTTTTGCACATCACCCTCGGTAATTTGCATGTCACTAAATTTTTTTTCTAATCATCCACTTTGCTGTCATTTGTCTGCACGTCACAAAAAAAATGTCACTACCCTAGTAGTAACATTTTTTTTCCTTCTGCACATCACCTTGGGGATGTAACTAATAGATGAGTTGGGCCTATATTTTCTTCTATTTGATCGAGCTAGATATATATGGAGAAAGTGATCTAGACCCAAAGCGTAGAGTAAAGAGTGAAGCACATGATATTCAAGAACTTAATTATAGGGCTGGGTATCGGTTATATCGGTTCGGTTAATAGGGTTATCGGTTATTGACCGATAAGCTATCGGTTGACCGATTCTTGACCGATTACCGACCGATACGCTATCGGTTAATCGGTCATATCGGTAATCGGTTAAACCGGCCGGTTAAATCGGTTTTTTGTTAACTTTTTATTGAGCTTTTTACTAGTTGTTAATTGGGCCAAAAATTAGTTATTTTGAGAGTTCAAATACTTTTTGTTAGGTTAAAGCCTAAAATAACTTATTAAAAATTAGTTATTTTGGCCCTTTTGGGAGCCTAAATATATATATGGCTAAACTAGCTTATTGAATCTTTTTTTATATTGATCCACTACATCTTTTTTATATTATAAAATAAAAATCAAAAGAGTAAAAAGTATAAAATTAAAAAAAATTAAAAATTAAAAATACTTATCGGTCATATCGGTCAACCGATAATAAAATTTTAACCGACCGATAAGATTACCGGTATAAATTTTTTAACCGATTACCGACCGATAACTAACGGTAATGGTTATATCGGTTCAGTTAATATCGGTAATCGGTTGATTAATCGGTAACAGTTAATTTGCCCACCCCTACTTAATTAATTGTTGATCAATTACAGTTAGGAACTTAGGATCCAAGTTTTATGTGATTGGAGTCTCAATCATACTCCACATGGATAAGCTCATTGTGATTGAATTCTCAATGGGATCATTAGCCCCCAAAAATAAAAATAAAAATAAAATTTCAATATGTAACAGAAATTAATGAAGACCTTTCGGTTTTTTAAATTATTCAATTGTAATAATTTTATTTCTTCTTACATATAAAATATATCCCAGTTGTCTTTTGCCTATAGACATAAATTATTATGAACCATCTCTTTTTGTAAATCGAATCGAATACACGTTATTTATTGAACCATCTCTTTTCGTAAATTGAATACATTCACCATTGAATTAATGTATGTGTGGATTTATATAGGTCTTGCATAAAATTTAATAGTAAATTCACTCATTTATTATACAAAGATGGATGAAAGATGTGATCGAAAAGTGAAAAGCCACTTTAAGTCTCGAAAAAGAAGAAGAAGAAGAAGAAGAAGAAGAAGAAGAAGAACCTCGCCATCCGATGGTCATTTAAGGAATTGAGTTTTTAAGCACCGTAATTTAACAATTCATAACAAAAAATAATTACATATAATTCCCTATTATCCTTTAATAATAATAACAATAAAAAAACAACCAGTGTGAAATGGTTGACAATATTTGCAATTGGAAGCATCTCTGCAAAGAAAAGAACAACAAAATGCCGACCAACTACACGTACAAAAAGTAATCTGAACACAACTTTCTTTGATTGCATATATACTTCTATAACATGCAACATAATTTCCTCATCATGTTGACCTCTTTTTCACAACCCCGAAAGCCAGGGAATCGCTTGAAAGGGAAATTGCAAGTGAGGTGGTAAATTGGGGACCAAGTCTAATTTATCATTTTCTTATTATGTAGACATTACAGGGAAATCTAGGAAAAAAAGAAGAAGAAGAAGAAGAAGAGGAGAATTAACCCAAAAAGAAGCATTCGTTCCTATCAGGTATCAAACTATGAATATAGAATTAGAGTAGCAGCTAGGGCTTGTAGTTGTAGACACATGCATGCATGTACATGTTCATTTTGTTTTCCAAAATGTTGTCACCTGTAAGATTTAGTTTCTGTAATTTAGAAATTGTGCAGAAAGGATTAGAAGATTTGAACAGAATTTTGTATTTTTGTGTGTCAAACAGTCAAAGGTATATTTATAGTTAAATTAAATAATGCCAGTTAAAATAGAAAATACAATTAAGTAATTAATAAACAATATCACATAATAAAATCAAGATATATATCAAGAGAAGAGTTTTTGGGCCTAATTCAACTCAAAAGCTAGCTAAATAGTTGAGGTTTTTTCTCACCCTTATAAAGGGCTCATCTCCTTAATATCCAAGCAATGTAGGACTTCCAAGCCAACACGTGTTGCAACAGGCTAACACGAGTAGCAATGGGATGGTGGGCCACAGCCAATTGGGCCAAGCTAGTGTTGCAATAGGCTAACACGTGCAGCATCTGATACTATATTAAGAAAATGGTCTTTGAGACTAACTCAACCCAAAAGTTAGCTCAAGAGTTGAGGTTTCTCCTCACCCTTATAAATGCTTAATATCCAAACAATGTGGGACTTCCAACAGTATACAAGAAAATATAAATCAGTCAAGCAAATACAACAAATATAAAAATATATTTTGAATATATTGTAAGACAGGTCATCAAGCTGGAAGTGGAGATGAAGCTAGAATTGGGTTTTTTAGTACTGGATTTTAACAATTCATAACAAATACTAACAAAAAAAAAATACAGATAATTCTCTCTCCTCTACTAAAACAAACTCACCCACTATGAAATCGGTGGCAATGAAGCATCGATCTCTGCAAAGAAAAGAAGCATCTCTGCAAAGAAAAGAAGCAGACATGCTTCTCTGCAAAGAAAAGAAGCATCTCTGCAAAGAAAAGAAGCAGACATGATTCTCTGCAAAGAAAAGAAGCATCTCTGCAAAGAAAAGAAGCATCTCTGCAAACAATATCACTACACAAAAAGCAATGTGAACACAACTTTATTTTTATTGCTTAATTCTAACCTCCAACTTTCCTCATGTTGATCGCTTTTTCGCAACTGGGAAAGCCTTGCATATAACAATACCCAGAGCCTTGTTAAGAGAAACTGAGCAAGCCTATTCTCGAAATCTGCAAATTACTAATCTCTGATCCATGGCTTCCACGAGTACTCAGATGGTCTCTTCGTCTTCTTCTTCAATACCTCCACGGAGATATGATGTTTTTCTCAGTTTCTACGGGGAAGACACTCGCAAGAGTTTTACGGATCATTTATATGCTAAATTGATTCAAAAAGGCATTCTCGTGTTTAGAGACGATGAAAAGCTCGGGCAAGGAAAATATGTTTCTGATGAGCTCTTTAAAGCAATACAAGAATCCATGTATGCAATCGTTGTTATCTCTCCAAACTACGCTTCCTCTAAATGGTGCCTCATTGAACTTGCCAAGATCATCGAATGCATGAGAGACATGGAGCTTAGAGTTTTGCCTATTTTCTATCACGTGGATCCTTCCGACGTACGAAACCAAATAGGGACTTTTGCAGATGCTTTTGCAAAGCATGAAGCTTCTATGAAGGTTGACATTGAGATAATGACCAAGTGGAGAACTGCTTTGAGAGAAGTGGGCAATATCTCCGGATGGCATGTAAATGATAGGTAACGTTAAAGTCTTTTCTAATTCTTTCAATGTGAAAATTTCTGCAAAATAATCAAATTTTGTTCTAAATTAGTATCATCCTCGATCATAATTTGCTACACTAAAACTTGACCGACTCTCCATGGATTAACATGACAAGTTTTATTTACTTTCATAGTCGGGCATATTGAGAGCAACTTTCAGTTTGTTTGGACTTTGGGAAAATTTTAATTTCTGCCAACCTCTCTAAAGAAACTTCTAGACTTTTTTATTTTTTATTTTTATTATTTTATTATTTTTTTTTCCTCACTAACAATTACCTGTGTATATTTGTGACAGAAGCATCTTTCTTTTCCTCTCTCTTTTTTTTTTTTTCTCATTTTCTTTCTCTTTTGGGCTAAAATCATAAATCATATATTGGTGGGCATCATCATCATCATCATGAAAACTCAGATTTTGTAGAAAAAGTACCACAAGTAACGATGATCTGAAGAAGTTAAAAAAAAATAAAAATGATTTGGATATGTGATGAAGCTAAAATTAACATAATAAAGAAATTTTTAACAAAAAAATTAAACGATACTCATAACAAATCAAGAATTACATAAAAATCGTGACATGGTCAAATTAATTATATATATCTTACGAATAAATAATATTTGGGGGAATTGAAATCCATAAATATTGAATTAAAATGGCATTGGCATTTCTAATTAACCATCCACAGCCATTACCATTACTCTAATCCTTCAGGCAGGTTGACATTGAATAATCTTTTTAGCCTCTATATATCATTGTCTCACAAATTCACATTATGTAGTAAATATATTTAATTTGTCTATTTGTGATGTCTTCATCTTATAACTGTGAAGATAAAAGAAAAACCTGACTATGAAAAAGGGAATGCAAGAAGCATACAAATAATTAAATATTATATTAGGCACACTCTCAAACCAAGTGAAAAATACATGGTCTGAGATTTTTCATTTCCTTGCTGAATGAAGATTAACATTAATTGTACAATATTATTAACCGTTTTTTCTCTCTTTGGCTATAGCTGATCTATCTTTCTTATAGGCACGAATCAATCGTTGTTGAAGAAATTAGTGGAATGATACTTAGTGGATTGAGTCGTAACTTCTCAATCGTTTCCAAGGATTTTGTAGGAATAGAATCCCGTGTGGAGGAAATTATGACCCTACTTTGTATAGGATTGGATGATGTTCGTTTTTTAGGGATTTATGGGATGGGTGGAATTGGGAAGACAACTCTGTCAAAAGCCATTTATGAAAGAGTTTCTCATCAATTTGAAGCTCATTGCTTTATTGCTGATATTAGAGAAGAAATAAGAACTCATAGTCTAGTTAATCTACAACAACAACTTATTTCTGAGATCCTAATGGAAAGAGAAATAAATATATGGAATGAGTATGTGGCAAGTAGAGTGATAGCGAACAGACTACGTAATAAAAAGGTTTTTATTGTTCTTGATAATGTGGATGGTGTAAAACAACTAGAAGAATTAGCAGGGAGCCATGATTGGTTTGGTCAAGGGAGTAGAATCATTATAACAAGTAGAGATCGACATTTGCTGAACAGATTTGTGGATAATATCTATGATGTTAAGGTGTTGAATGATGCTGAAGCTTTACTACTCTTTAGTTGGAAAGCCTTCAAGAAACCCCATCCTGAAGAAAATTTTGTGGAATTGTCCAAGGATATTGTGAGTTACGCTCAAGGCCTTCCTTTAGCTCTTAAAGTTTTTGGTTCCTTCCTATTTGATAGAACAATGGATGAATGGAAGAGTGCCAGGGAACTACTAAAAGAAAATCCCAATCCTGAAATTTTGGATAAACTTAAAATAAGTTATGATGGATTGGAGGATTTGCAGCAAAAATTGTTTTTAGATATTGCATGTTTCTTCAATGGAGCATACATAGATGACATTAGATACAAACTAGAAAGTTTTGGTTACTATCCGAACATCAATATAAGAGTTCTTGTGGACAAATCTCTTATAACTATGTCATGGGGAATATTGAAGATGCACGATTTATTACAAAAAATGGGTCAAAAAATTGTTCATTGTGAGTCTGCTGAGGAGCCTGGCGAACGCAGTAGATTGTCTTGCAACGAGGACGTCATTGGTGTATTGAAAAATAGTACTGTAAGTGGATTAGTCTCAAAACTAACATAGAGAATTATATTTTATACCAATTCTTCTAAGTATTTATCAAATATTTCCATCACTTTAATTTCATTTGTCTTGGTTGGCAGGGAACTAATGCGGTTAGAGGCATTGTCCTAAAATTGCCTTTACAAAAACAAGAGCGACTAAATGTTGAAGCATTCTCAAAGATGAAAAAATTGAAAATGCTTCAAATTAATGACGATGATTTTTCACCATGGCTTTGTGAAGCTCGTGATAATTTACACACTAATTTGGAATGGCATGGAGATCATTCGAATACCATGCTAAGCAATGAGTTATGCATTATGGAATGGTTGGGATATCCTTTTGAATCCTTGCCGACCAATTTCCATTCAGACAATCTTGTTGAGCTCATAATGTGTGGCAGCTACATCAGGCAATTGTGGGTTGGAAGGAATGTAAGATTTTGGCTTATGCAGATTTAATTTATTCTTATTCTTCTTAGTCCTTTAAATCTTTCTCGTTTTATCTAACTATTTGTTGGTCTATAACAGAGTTTTGAAAAATTGAGACACATTAACCTAAGTAATTCTGGAAACTTGATCGAGACACCAGATTTGAGCGGAGTCCCAAATCTTGAGAAACTAGAACTTTTATGGTGTACAAATTTGTCCAAGGTCCACCCATCCATTGGATTTCTAAGACGGCTTAAATGGTTGGATCTACATGGTTGCAAAAATCTTACGAGACTTCCAGATGAGATCGATTCAGAAACTCTTGAAGATCTTAATCTTTCTGGCTGTTCAAGACTCAACAAAATTCCAAATAATGTGGGTAATATGACATCTTTACGATATCTTAATTTGGACCGGACTGCCATAAAAAAGTTACCACTATCATTTAAGAGGTTGACGTCTCTTGAAAGTCTCAATATATCTAATTGCTCAAGACTAGAGAAAATCCCAAAGAACCTGTTGAGTGGTATGGAATGTCTACATACACTTGGGGCAGGTGGAAATGCTACAAGGAAACATGCGATAGGCAGTAGACAAGATCCCATTATAAGTCGTTTGCTCCCAAATTCATTCTCAAGTTTAAGCTCTTTAAGAGAACTAGATTTGAGTTATCGCAATATATCAGATGAAGCAATTCCTAGTGATCTTAGTTGCTTATCCTCAGTACTTATTTTTTTAAATCTGTCTTGGAACAAATTTACAAGAATACCATACGGTGCGTGGCAACTTTCCAATCTTCTACTCCTAAATCTGAGTTATTGTAACCTATCGGATGGAGGGATCCCTAATGATCTTAGTTGCTTATCCTCACTTTGTTCTTTAGGGCTAAGTGGGAACAAATTTACAAGAATACCAAATAGTGTGGCTCAACTAACTCGCCTTTATGAACTTAACTTGGATGATTGTAGTTGGCTTCAAGTACTGCCGAAGCTTCCATTTAGATTAAGAAAGTTGAGGGTAAGAAATTGTCCATCACTGGAGTTGTTTTATAAGCAAACGGAGATGTGGAGTTCAAATGAAAAATTAAAGAGCATTGATTACTCTGTTATACAAGCTTATATTGATTCTGATGGAAAACCCTTCAAGATCCTAAATCTGCATCCACGAAGTCATTTATGGATTGAGAGCGATGAGAAAGTGAGTCTCTTAGTGATCTCTTTTTTAACACACTAAATTAATTAAGTTATATTGTTTTGTAATAGCTTTAGCATCTTTCTCTTTTTCGTTTTTATTTTGCAGAATACAGATTTTATTGCAATAGCATGCGGCCCTACATTGCTGGGATCAAGAATCCCAGAGTGGTTTGACGATAAAAGCACTAATTCGTTTGGAAGGATTCAAATTCAAGCAAATTTGGGCTCAAATGGGTACCGGAAGGGGTATGCTCTTTTTATTGTTTATGAATTTCATAAGCCTCACACTACTCATCCAAGCGAGAAAAGAAAAGTCAAGATCGATGAGCAGAAGGGGAATTCGAATTCTACAACATTTGATGGCACTCATCCTAATTTTCCCAACTTTGTTTGTCAATTTCAATATCAAGTCAATGGAGTTGATGTTAAAAAACCCTTAGTCGTTTGTGCCCCTGGAGTCCCTTCTGTTGGGCCAAACGGATTTTGGGTGTATATACCATTTTTGTGGTTCATCCGGGGAAGTGTGGTGAATAGATTTTTGGGTGGAAGGAGATCCGTTGAGGCTTCAATTACAACAGGCAGCCGGAATGTTGAGGTAAAGGAGTGTGGGGCGCGTTTATTACGTGATGAGAATGATGCTTCCGAGTTGTACCAACTTCTCAACACCATTTCTCAACCTGCTTTGGGTTTCGAAAGTTATGGGAATCTTTTATCTTGTTTGGACAAAGCTGGTTGGCCATATTTCGACGTCAAGGGCCCTATTATTATGAAATCTAATGTTGCAGCATCTGGATCAACTGGGTCGGTTAATCATTAGGATGTTTTGAATAAAAAAAAAGCAAAAGGTGTTAAATTCACCTCATAGGAAACAGGTTAATGGGCATTAAGAGAAAACAAAAAACGTTGACTTTTCCATCCCAGAGAATTGGAGGCGAACTGATAAATAAAAGGAGAAGCAGAGCCCATGAATGAATGAAAAGCGAACACAGAGCCACCTCACTCCGCAGCTGTACAAGAGTTTTAGTGGTGCGTTTCTAATTTTACCTATTCTCTCTCTCCTCTATTTGATTTCAGGCTTATTTTTTTATATTCGGTGATTTTCTTCTTGTTTTGGTTTGTGGAGTTCTACTTCAAGGTTTATTGGATAAGTGTTTCTTGTGTAAATATCATGATTTATTGTTTGTATTATTTGTTCTCATATAATTGTTTAAAACCCAATAAGCTTATGATGTAAAATAAAGTAATGGATATAAATGAATTAATGATAAGAGTTCATAGACAAATTGATTAAAAGCTTATGATATATTATCTATATTTATTACATATATTATTTACTTTACAGCTTTTACATTCAGTCATTTCTCTTATTGTCATTTAAATTTTAATTCATATTTTTGACGGTACGGACCATTGGTCTTAACCCCGAAATATAAATTCAGTATTTATATTCAGTCATTTATTTTATTGTCATTTAAATTTTAATTCATATTTTTAGCAGTACGGATCATCGGTCTCATCCCCGAAATATGAGCCATGCTTTATATATATTATTTATAATACTAGTTTTTATTTAGTGATACTGGCCATTAGGCTCGTCACAAAAAACGAATTCAGGAATAAAACTATTTATAAGTAACTATCTCAGATTTATATAATAAAATGAGTAAGTAAAGATGAAGTGACGTATAATAAATAAATATAAAAAGATGAGGGTCTTTAAACAATGATATTATTTGAGAATGAAATGATATGTAAATATTGTTTGTATGTATGTATTTGTATGCAAAAGTGGAGCAGAATTCTACATTAAGGAGCGTACATATGGATGTACTTACTGAGTATTAGCTTTGTTTTATTGTCATAGGAATTCTTATTTTGTCTTATTGATATAATTTTGCATTACAACTGTTGCATAATGTGTCTAATAATATGGGCTGATAAGATAGCCACCTTAAGAACAAGCTGGGTGGATTGCCGCGAGGAATTGTCGGTATCTCAGTGGATGAGGGTATATAACCGTCTAACAGGCTTAATATATAACTAAGTTGGGGCGGTGGAGTCGCCAGCACCAAACAAGTAAAATTCTAAAGTGTGAGGGACATAACGGACGTGAACGGGCTGAGAGCTCATGACGAGAAGTCTGAAGAAAGATTATCATAAAACACAAACTAATATGTCACTACGTTGCATTCGTATCTCATGCATCATTATATATTTTATTCCTTATTCTTACTTTGTCTCAAACCAGTCTTTTAGTCTTTAGTCTTTAGTCTCTAGGAAAATATATTACTCACTTGTTTGTCTATGTAAACATAATAACGTTATATTTGCATAGACTTTGATGCAGGAATAGAGAGTGAGGACGATGGCCACTTTATTGGTTTTGATGGTTGATAGATCGATCATCTACTGCGAGATTGATGCTTACTCTATAAAGCAAGTCTCATTTATGTTAATTGCTTTTATTACCTATAGTGATATGTGTAAACTTGACAAATATTACTATATTAATTTGGTGCCATCTGTGGCATATATTTGATACACCTAATATGTACATATGTTGTAATGGAAATCATATTTCTATTTTCATTAAATAATATATTACCTCGAGGTATTTCAGTCAGCTCAATTGTGTTGTGTAAGTTATTCCTAGGCCATAGAAAAAGAAAAAAATATATACATATTCCGCTGTAAAGTTTGTATTTCTAAAGTTGCAGCGTAATGACTTTGATATTTGCTAGTTCAAATATCGGGGCGTTACATAATAGATATAAAACACATTCAAAAAGTCATTAGCTAAAAAAAAAAGTTCTAATTAAACTTTTTAAAATAGAAAGGTAAAGAGTACGTCCCTAATTGATTGCGTGCTCTTTGACATTGTAATAACAGTGTATATTGACGGTATAGCAACGGCCAATTGAGCTTAATTATTTGAATACGCGTAAGGTCAATTTTTGGAAGTTATCAATGACGTACGAAGTTTCTTGTAAACTTTTGAGGTAATAATTCTTGCTAGAATAATCTAATATCAAAGCCCTTAATTAGCTCTGATTTAATACATAAATTAAAGTGCATGCAAAGATTATAAATTTTATTTTATTTTTATTTTTTTAAAAAAGGGTATAGTAATTAATATTTTGTTGCCCCTTCTCAATTCCAAGCTATAACACACTATTGTTTGTTTGAGCTCATGATTATCAGCTTGGCTCTAGTAGTAAGACAAGCTGCCGGCCATTTGGAGATGCCAACCTTGCTCCCAACAATATGTGCCGTACGTTGGTAGCCTCCTCGCCAAAGATGTCAATTATGACTATGAGGCTGCTGTTTTAGAACATCCTTGAAGTGTAACATGATGATCATATGATGTATTTGACAATTTCCAGGTTTTCATTGATGATGAGTAGTCTGTGCCTCGGCTTGCATGAGCCAGTGCAGCATGAGCCTTGATGGCAAGCGCGCACAAGTCTTGGAGAGAGAGTGGTGCTTGGGATTTGGAGAGAGGCATCATGAAGTAAATCTGGCCAAGCTGTAGCTCTTCGTTCTGGGGCATGATGGGCACTTGGGAGTTGATGTACATGGATTCTGAGCTGCAGAGGAAGCAGTTTGGGTTCTGGGAGAGGACATGTCCGGCTTTGATTGGGTGCCTGAACTCTTGCAGCTTTCCATCCAAGTGAATTATCTTGGCTGTGGATGGCCAGTTAAGGGCAATCCCATCTTTCCTTGTGTACTGAGAAGATGCACAGATGCCCATATCTATCTATCTATATATATCTATCTCCTGTGTATAACACTCTGTGAGAGAGAGAGAGAGAGAGAGAGAGATATTGTTTCTTTGGGATTTGAGTGGGGAGGACGAGTTTGTGAATTTGTGGAATATATAGGCCTATGAAAAGGATATCATGATTCATGATTGACCCGCGTCCAAAGTAGGAGCTCATAGGCCCTAGCTAGCTTATCACTTCATAAAGTTAAAATAGGTTGAAAGAAAAATATGTGGTTGTTATAGTTTTTACTATAATTTTTTTAATATAAATTTAGGTGTAGGTACTAATATTACATGATAATTCACATTTTAGTAACAACTCGGCTATCATAATTATAATTTACATGAACTTATAAATATGATTAACAATTTATATTTTGATGGTTGATCGACATGATGATAAATATCATGTGATTGTGACGTATTACATCAAAGACTATCCCGAACAAAGGAAAAAGCAAGGTAATTAAGGAATAGTTGCTGGGAAAAAAAGAAAACAAGTCATTGGGCAGAAATTAGCATACATTTTCATGGTCGGTATTTCATGTTCACACAATTAACCTGTAACAGTTCACTCGTTTACACAAGAATAGTACTACTGGTCATTTAGATAGCGCGCGGCCGCCATGGTTGCGTTCTAGGAAACCTCGAGTTAACAAACGGAAAGTACGAAGAAGCATGATTTATAGAACCTGATCTTTTCTTTGCCTTCGATCATTACTCATATACATGAATCTGAATTCTCAAACATGCATGTGTTTCAAATTAAAGTGTTTTTTTGCTGATGTAAGTAGGAATATATAAGGACTAAGGTGGGTTGTGGCTAGAAGCTAGCCTAGAATATTTCATGTTCACATTTCATGCAACACGTTCGCACTTGACTTGTTCTTGTTGGCAACTCGGTCGTCTCTTTCTTCTACTCTTCTTCGTCACCTCTTCATATTTCTCTTTCTAACATTTCTTGGACCTAGAGACAGAACTAGTAGGGGACCGACATGGCCATGGTCTCCTCCCATTTCATTAAAAAAAAAAATTAGAGTTAAAAAAATAAAAATATAGCTGATCTTCTCCCAAAAGTAAATAGTATTAGTCTCCTCTTATTTTACGGTTCATTCAAAATATACTTTGGTCCCTCCCCATTCAATCTTGATTCTGTCCCTGCTTGGACCATTATTATCAAATGGAGTTTCGAGGAACGCGGCACTCAAACGAAAAACACAACGGGACAAATTAAGCCAAAATAGTCAAAACAGGAAACTTATCCCCTGCTCCAGACTATACCCTTTCCATTTCCAATTCTAATTTTTTTTGACTAAGGCCACTTCAGTTTCTTTTTTTCTTTTATTTTTCGGCTGTCTTGTGATTAATGCAAACATTTATATATTTAGTAAAAAAAAAAACATTTATATATATATAGATGGGTCAAGTTCAGAAAACCAAGATTTTCGATGTTTTTTTTCTTAAGTATATGCGCATTATTCTATTGGGAGAATCTCAAAAAAAAAAAAAAAAAATAAATAAAGGAACATCGAGTTTCTCATATTCCTTACAAAATTTAACGTTTATATTCTTATATATGGGGTTCAAGGACCCTGACTCCACCCAAAGGGAAGGTTCTTCAAAAAGATTTGATGATCTAATCATGTACTGTCCTACTAACAGTAATATATATGAGAGCATCTTGGGTGGTGCNAGTGTCATTTTCTCTCCTATAAGTTTTGGTATGATTAGAATCAGTGAGGCACTAATTAATTATTAAGTTTGACATCTACTAGAAATGGACACAGGCTCTAATATGCCATTGTGGGCAATGAATGTCTCACTTCAACATAGGTGCAGGGTGTATATTGTGGAAAACCCCCAAGATAAAAGGCAAAGGTACCTGGCCATGTGTAAGGAGTCCTTGCGGGACAGTTTCATGCACACACGCTCGTTCACACACACAAAGAGAACGCCTTGTGGTGTTTATCTATTGTTGGTTCAAACACATACCATCTTTATATAAGCTGTGTAACAGGTCAGTCAGCTGTAGTATGTTAAACCTAAGTGGAACAAACCTATTATACCGTTTAACACATTTTTTCTTCCTACACATTTGGGAAACTAAAAAGGGACATTTATATTAAATGGAGATAGTTGTCATACTTATGTCAGTTATCATGTCATAAGAGAAGTGTTTAGACATGCTAATTTTCAGGGTGAAGTTTTGAGCTTCACATATAGTGATGAAAATTCTAATAGCAATTTGATTATTTTGTCTTGCCATGACGTAATGAGATTGCATAACATTTTCATGATCTTTTGTCATGTCTAATTTCCTTCCAGTACTACCTTGAATGCTGCAGGAGTGTTGAGTGTCCTAGTGAGGTTTCCTTGGTAAAATAATGTGCAGCTACCTACCTCCCTCTCATAATATGAGGAATTAGTGATTCACCACCCCTCCTGGGCAAGCTTCCTAGTTACTAGTTTATTTAATTCCAACATGTCTTCCTTATATCAGTAAGTATCATAAGCCCAACACGAAACCTTTGCAACTACTTGGCATGCTTGTTCATTTAATTCTGACGTATGTTCATTATAGTGTAAAACTTATAATAAAAGTGTTATAAGTCTAACATGAAACCTTCATCAGTACAGTAGAAGGATACATGAGACAAATAGCTTTTTGCAATTTTAACTGTTATATTTGATGTCTAGACTTTGCAGCAACAACAACGATATGAAAGAGAAGTTGCCCTTGCTGAGATTGAAAACAGCCGTAAGATGTTACTTGATAAGCTCAATGAGTACAAAGGGAAGGATTTGGAAGTCATACATGAAGCCTCTGCTTTTGCTTGTGAAACAGTAGAGCCCAACAATGATCTCCTGCTGCCTCCATATCCAAGCCGGCCTCCGAAGTCCCTTTGTCTGGAGAATGGCTATCTGCCACAGTTTTCTAAGTCTTTACGAAATGGAAAAATCACCAGTGATCCAACAAATGAAGCGAAGAAGAATGTGAGCGAGTCAGCAAGAGGTCAAAGCCAATCTGGGTCCCAAGATTCAAGAAAAGGGTTGGGATTTTTTGTAGGTGCAGCAGGCAAGACGGTGCTTACTCTTGTTGGTTTGGTATCTGTATTAAGCATGTCTGGGTTTGGACCTAATTTTGCTAAAAAAGATGCCATTTTCAAGGTTTTGGGCTTGTTTCAGCAACCAGCAGCTGAGAAAAGGAGATCTAATATTCATTGCCCACCTGGGAAAGTCCTAGTGGTTGAAAACGGAGAAGCTCGGTGTCTTGTGAAAGAGAGAGTTGAAGTACCATTCTCATCACTTGTTGCAAAACCAGATGTTAACTATGGGTGTGGTTAGTTTTTGGTGTTAATTCTCCTTTTTTGTATATCACATTTCCTGGTGATATGGCGTATTGAGTTTTTCTTCAATGGCCAACGGCCGTCATCATTTTTTGTTAGTAGTAATCTATTTAGCATGACCTTATCTCCCTTTTTTTTTAAAAAAAATTTTAAATTTTAAATTTTTTTAATTTTAATTTTAATTTTAAATTTTTTTAAATTTTAATCTTATATGCTTTTAAATATGCAAATTCCAAAATCCCCTATTTTTTGATCCTATGATCCCAGCTAGGGGTGTTAGCTCGGTTCAGTTTTTCGGTTTTAGGCCAAAACCGGGACTGGAACTGGGGTACCCCGGTTCTTAGTTTTGAGAAACCGGAGCCAGGAACTGGTTCCTGGTTACCGGCCGGTTCTGGTTTGTACCCGGTCCGGTAATCGGTTTTTTAATTTTTTGGCTTATTTTAGGTATTAGGCTAAAAATAAGCTAATTTTTTGCACACAATTGGCTAATTTTTTTAAAAAATATGAACTTTTTTGTACAATATATATATTTCAAATTTTTGTCCAATTTGCCATTTTGTTCATTTTTACCATCTTTTATCTCCTTTAATTGTTTAATAATCACCACATAATCAACGGAGGTTTTCTTTTCCTTATTTTTTTATTTTTTATTTTTTGAATAAGCATTAAGCAACTTCATTAACAAACAAATCAAATAGGCAAATAGGCAAATACACCTCATTGTTATAGAGGCATTGACTCTTTTGTATATTACTCTAAGTGTATATATATATAAATTTAATATATATAATATTAAAAAATTATTATTATATATATGCACCCGGTTCCGGTTTCCTGATTTTAACCGGGTGCTAAAAACTAGAACGAAAATCGGGGTCTTCAGTTTTTAATTTTTTTGCAACCGAAACTGGAATCGGCTTCCGGTTTTCCCCTTTATTTTTTTGATACCCCTAATCCCAGCCGTAGCAACTATACTTGCCTTTCAAGGTATAGCCAAATTCCTTGAATAAGAATTACGGCAACTGTCTTGAATAAGGTATTACACATTCTTATGATGTCACTGATGACTTGCATGACTCTTATGATGTCACTGATTACTCAAATCACTCTAAAATAAGGGATATTTAAGCCCATTCACTTTATCATCAAACCCACTTGTCAAAGGAATAAGACGTTAAACTCCCTATATTTTCTCTATAATAACAATATGGTATATCTGTATAATACAAGCTGTAGAACTTAGTAAGAGCCTCCCCCATATGAAGCTATGAAATTGGTTTTGTCGTCGTTTTTGTTGGGTGGATTGTACTTTGGTTAAATAAATCCAAATTCCACAAACCGCACTAGCCCCGCTGTTTCTGCCTTTCTGGGCACCAATCATGGTACCAACGAACAGTCTAGTAATAAATAAATACACACCGGCTCTACCAAGACCCTTCTAAATATGCAAAAGAGACTATCACGGTATCGTTGATGGGGTGGAACTAAAATTTTTAGTTGGATATAAAATTTTAAAGAGAGAAAATTTAATTTTCAAAGGTTTATTTTTCTTAAAAATTTAATTTTTTAGGAACTGCCCTATGACTTGAGGGACTGGCACTTCCAAGTCAAAAAGTGGCTCCGTCCCTGATGATCAAGTTATTTAATAAAGTATTATATGATTCAATGATGTAACAGTCAAATTTAATCATGGAAAATAGCGAAATGGATATTACGGTCTTTTTGGATTATTATGTAGGCAAAACCACTCACGCCTCGCCATAAGCAGCCGCTGGTCTAAGGCATGTGGAGCAGGTGATAAACCCCAAAAAGAAATGGCCCTTGGACCCATGAAGAGCCAAAAGCGTTGGTATTTAAGCTAATCCCCCATCCAATATTGGTCCACATCCCATAATAGTCACCGTTTTCAAACTCTCCTGCCAATCTGCCATCAATCGTCTGACGAAAGAGCATGAACAGCTTGGATTTGGAAGGAAGAGGGTTCAGCGAAGAGCAAGAAGCTCTGGTGGTGAAGTCATGGAATGCAATGAAGCCTAATGCTGGGGAATTGGGTCTCAAATTCTTCTTGAAGTAAGCCATTATTGTTGAATTAATCTTTCATTTCTACTCCACTTAATTAAATCATTATTGAATTTCCATATATATATATACATGTCATCAAAGGGTATAGATGTTAATTTGAAGAAATGGGTTTTGTAGGATATTTGAGATTGCACCATCAGCTCAGAAGCTCTTCTCTTTCTTGAAAGA
>VIBQ01000125.1:0-100000 GCA_006937295.1 Carpinus fangiana | reverse complement strand
TAAGTAATCAAAAATTTATTCAAAAAGTGTAAGCCACTCCTAAATACATGGGTAGTATACATAGGAAGCTCCTAAGAAAACGAGCAAAAGAAAACCCAAATAAAACATCAAGAGAAAATCCACAAAACCCAAAAGGCCCACATACCCAAAACCCTCGAAACACCAAAAAAACCTCTGGCCCAAACCCCACACGAAGCACTCAATGCTAAAAAGCGTGAGCCTTGCCTTTCCCACGCCTAGAGGACGCGCCAATAGAAACATAGTTGATGGAGCATTCTAAGTTCAGAAGCTCTCTTCTATCTCTAGGCTTAGTACAAGCACTCTTTACTTTCCGAGTCTAGTTATTTTCACAATGGCTCAAATGGTATGTGCTGTAGCTCATGTCTTGTTTTGAGCTTTTAATTTTTTCGATGGCCACAAGTAGTTTACAGGTTATTTTTTAATTAAAACTTGTTTAATATCCTTCCTTTATCTTGGTTTTTCACAGCTCACTCCTGCAAACCATAAATAAAATGAACAAGAGTGTGCACATGGCTCCCATAAATTTTGTCAGGTGTTTGTGATGACTTCAGCATTTTCATTAAATAAGTTATGGGACAGAATATTCTTCAAATTGATTGACAGCCTTTGAATTTCAACTCCATGAGGTGATTATGTCTTGTTGCTTCAAATTTTTGGGAGAGTTGGAGGGTTTTCAGATCACTATGGCTAGAGTTGAAAGAAGTTTGTGGGCTGCTCTGTGCTTTGGCAGGGCCATATGTAGCATCTCCCCTGATCTCTTTTGTTTTGACAGTTCTTAGTGTAGAATAAATACAACTTACAATAGCCACATGGTGAAAGCACGTAAGAACCTGAAAGATGGACAAAACAGTGACCGGATCTGTAGCTGATATAAGAGCTCCAAACATCAGACACTCGACGAAGGGAAGTCTGTACATGAGGTACATCAGACCACCAAGGTAACTGCAAAAAAAATAATAAATAAATAAATAAAACAAAAGTGAAGATGAAAATTCTATCATAAAAGTTTGCTTATAGTGAGTGAAGAAAAACTTACACTAGAACACCAGTAACAATTGAAGATATAAATGTCCCACCGATAGCAAATGTCACAATGGCTCCAAAGTTTGAGAAGAAAGGTTTCTGCAAAGGAAGCAACATGGGAGTAAATCACACTAGAAGTACATTTGGTTGCAAACCGTTGCATTGCATGCAAATCGGAGCACAAGCGGGCATGGTGCACACACACACATATCTAGAGATAAAAGGTACTGAGCACTTACAGGTGAGAGACTGAAACCTGACTGAGTAAGCACAAAAGTGTCAAGAAAAACTATATATAGAAACCAGTTATCAAGTACTGATAAAGAAAAAGCATCAATTATTCGGAAGGATATAATATGATGGGAGGTAACAAGAACAGGAAGAAAAATTCCTCATGGAAGTTGAACCAAGCCCTGCAGAAATGAAGGAAAATATTATTGACCAAAAAGCTAATATCAAGTAACAGGGCCTTCATCTTCCCCTTCCTTTTTTATTATGATTACAGAACGAAAGAAGAAGTGCATAGGCACGGAGAACCTGATGCTAGTTTCTGTATTTGAGATGTTAGCAAGGACGCCAACAGTTAGACCTGACAAAACAAAACAAAACAAAAATATGTATATATTTCAATTTAAAAAGATGTATAGATTTTTTCTGATCAGGTTGATGTTGTTGTTTCTATAATTGGAACAGGGTCCAAGGATGTCGCTTCCGAAAAGCCTTAATTAGTCAGAAGAACGGTACAAGATAAACAAAAGATTGTTGTCGTTATAGTTGCACACCTATGAGAAGAGAGGCGCTAGCTTCAGGAAGATAATAGAATTTGTGACGGCGGAGGACATGGCCGAGGACGAAAGAGAGGACGAGCATCATGATCTGGAGAAGGATGCCCACTCCTGCCGCTTGCTGCTCCTTTCCGGGACTACTACTCCGGGCATCTGCCGGCGATATTTCATCCTCTATGCCCATTCTCAATTTTATTCTGAAGTTCGACCAAGCCAAATTTTGTCGATCTATCTACCAATCACTCTCATATGTGTTTATAACCGGGGCCTCAGGAGCATTTGATGATGCAGATGCCCCAAGTCCCAGAGGTATAACGATGATAGTCGATAGATTATTATTACCCCCTTTGCTCTCCCCCCGATTGTCTACTCCCTCGCTACTAGGTCCTGACTCGTTTAATCCTGCCTCGTGCTTTTCCTTCCTTCTGATTCCTCCGAGACTCCGCCCTGCTTAAGCACGGGTTCTTTTTGACCAATTACACAAGTCACCCAAAAAATTTTAAGTGGTTCCAAATTAAACCGGAAATTTCTATCTATTAGCCTCCTAGACGCTTCTTTAAATTTTCCTTAAAATTAGGAGCCAAACAATTTTTTTATTTAAATAAATTTAACGTATTCTTTCTATATATCGTTCACTTTTTGTTTTCCTTCCATTAATAATCCTTCAAGAGCTCGGTAGACAGTCATTATCCACCACTTATAAATCCTACACTCGGATTAAAACCTATTTAGCCCGATTAAAAATAACAAATAACATAAAGGTAGAGTTGTTAAAAAATAAAAAATAAAATAAAATAAAAAAACAAAACAAAAAAACCTTAAACTTTATTCTCAAATCATGTAGCCTAAAGCTCGTATACGATGAAAACCATTTTACGTCGAAAGAAACGGGACCTTGAAACGAACTTCACACACACAATCAACACCAAGAAAGATTGAAAATAATAAGAGATTATGAGACTACAACAAGATTTCTCACTTCATGGGATTTTGATCTTCCATAATTCACCTCAAAGGGTCTATTTGAGGTTGCGTTTGATAAGCATAAAAGTGCGTTTAACACTCTTTTATGCATACTTTTGGAGTTTGGGCCCATTGGTCTTGAACATAAACATACAAGGAAGAAAGTCCAAAACACCTCGACAGGCCCATCATAAGAGGCCCAGAGTCTTTGTAAAAGGTCAATACATCTCTTATACCATCCGAGAATCCGCACCCGAGACTAGCATAGTCGGGAACACCTAATCTATTTATTTGCAAATAACAGGTGTGCATTAACCATTCGGTCAGTTATGCATCATTCACAGACACACATTGTTACCTGGACAGTTATGCGCCAATCAAGGAATATGGCAGTTACAAATTACTTATAACAACTAGGAGATAGGGTTGTTAATTCCTTGATCCTAGATTCTCTGTTGGGTCATCATTACCGCATTCACGACCCTACCTATAAAAGAGCAAGAGCACCAAGGAGACAAGGACATGATTTATTTTCACGAGACATTATATTGTATTGAGAAATAAGCTAATTTCAGCATCGGAGAAAGATTTATCAGACACATCATTGACATATTCTTTTAATCCTGTTTTCTATCTTGCAAGTCGAAAGGGGAACAACATCAAAATTGCAATTCTACCCTTCGGTTTACTAAACCGGAAACTGTTTTAACACACTCAAAAAGTTAAAAATATTTATTTGGTAAAAAAAATTAAAAGCATTTTTAAGGATTCAAAAAGCTTAAAAATGGTTAAAATACAATTTTGGTAAAAACTTAAAAATGAAATTTTTTCCAAAAAACACATTTTTAATTTAAAAACTATATTTTTTAAACGCAATCTTAAACTGGCTCTAAATAAAACATAACATCTACTTAAATTATTCATTAAATATTCTTATTGAGTAATTATAAGATGGTTATCACAGGTAAGGGCTGCCACCTATCCAATTATTTTATTTTTTATTTTCTTTATATTTTTTCTATTTTTTATTTTAAAAAAACAATGCCTTTTAAAATGTATCACACCAAAAACATTTTTTTTAATTTTCAGCTTTTTATAAACTCTTTTAAAAATGTTGGTCTGAATCCAACTAATCCCAGTACAAATAGGGCCTTAATGGACAAGAGTAAACCCGTCCTCGCTAAATGGGTGGAGTTTGGGCTTGATTATTTTAAGAATGGGCTGAGCTGAGCCTGAGTTTGCTGGCGGTGGCCCTGGAGGATTGACGCGTGTTAACCAACAGAATATTTGTATAAATACATGGAGAAGAGAGGTTACGAAAGTACAGAGGGAGGAGTAATAAGAAAGAATGGGATTGAAATTCTTGAACAAGAAGGGATGGCACACGGGAAGCCTAAGGAACATAGAGAACGTGTGGAAGGCGGAGCAAAAGCATGAGGCCGAGCAGAAGAAGTTGGAGGAGCTCCGCAAGCAGATCCAGGAGGAGAGGGAGCGAAGCGAGTTTCGTCTCCTTCAGGAGCAGGCCGGCCTCGTTCCGTAAGTGAACAGCCCTTCTTTTATCCTTGCAATGATTATTTCGTCAATTTCAATCGATTTTTGCATTAATTTTTGTGAAATTTGTGCAGTAAGCAGGAGAGATTGGAATTCCTGTATGATTCGGGATTAGCCGTAGGGAAGGGTGGCAGTTCCGATGGTGGATTCAAGGCCCTCGAGGCCTTCCCTAAGCCAACCACTACCGACGCCTCCGCCGCCGGCGACACTGCCAAGGCATCATCTTCGTCGTCGTCGGTACTGGGAGCTTTATTCGAAGAAAAGCCTCACTCCGCCAACGACGCTTGGAGGAAACTCCATTCCGATCCTCTGCTCATGATTCGGCAGCGTGAGCAAGAGGCACTTGCCCGCATCAAGAACAACCCTGTCCAGATGGCCACCATTCGCAAATCCGTATGCCCTTTTCTTCTTTATTCTCTCTGTGTTTTTGTTTGTTTGTTTTTTTTTTTTTTTTAAATAAAAATAAAATTGTCGTTTCTTGGAAGATAAGTTGTAGATTTGTTTGGCCCAGTGGGGAGTATTTTGAGAGTTGGAAGAGCACAAGGCTCAGGGTTTTAATGGATCAGGATAAGATAGTAATGGAGGACTTTCTGGTAAAACTAACTTTCAAAGCTGTCGCAACACTACCATAGGTTTTTCGGTTTTGCATACAATATTTGTAAGGATCACAAAAAGCCTACTCGAATTGCAATTAGAGCTCTCGAGAATTACTTATTGCAATTTTATTTTTATAAGTCCCACTCGCACATAATAAGGAAATAAGGTGGGACTTAACACACATAAGCCCATTCATTGTGGGCTATCCATTTATTCAATGTGGGACTAACTTTCTAAGGTGTTACGATATTGTAGATAAAGCTGTCAGCAAGCAAGTTAAAAATGATTCTTGTATTCTTTCCCAATGTGCAATCTGAGTATTAGCAACATGCATATCCCTTTAATTCTATTGAAAATTTATCTTTACCATTTCTAAGCCGCTAATTTATAAATATTTCTTATGTTAGCCCAACGGTTGCTTATTTGACTAGAATGCAAGCATCTCCCTCAGTACAGTTCTCATTAGGCATCAAGAAACTATAGCATAGCAAAAGCCTAAATGATATCATGAGACATTTCTTTAGGATTTTTTTTTTTTTTTTGTTCTCTAGGTGATACTAGACAATAGGGGAATGTGTTTATATTCTTTCGAGGTCAAAAACACCGAGGAAGACACAACCTGTAAGCTCTCTTGATGTAATTAGCATTGCTTTTGGTGTAGGGTTGTGGAAACACATTAGACGAGGATGGGACTTGTTTGCTCGAAATGTGAGGTTTCAAGTGGGGTTAGGTTCGAAAATTCTATTATGGCATGACACGTGGTGTGGAAATCAGCCGTTGAAACATGCATACCCTTCGTTTTATCGTATTGCAAGATACAAAGAAGCATGGGTTAAGGATAATTTTAGTTGGAGAAATGGGGTTGTGGAGTGGAATGTCATTTTTATTCGTTCTATACAGGATTGGGAGATGGATGTGATATTGACTTTATTTGAAATGCTATACTCGTGTAAGCTTTCACAGGGTAATGTAGATCGGCTTTATTGGTCCCCATCTAAAAAAGGTGTGTTTGAGGTGAAGTCGTTCTATAAGGTCTTGTCTAATCCAGCCACTGAGATGTTCCCTTGGAAGAGTATTTGGCGAACCAAGGTGCCGTCAAAGAGTGGCGTTCTTTGGGTGGAATGCGGTACTTGAAAAAATATTGACACATGACAACTTGAGGAAGAGAAGTATTGTAGTAGTTGAGTGGTGTTGTATGTGTAAGAAGAATGAGGAATCCGTAGATCACTTATTGATCCATTGTGAAGTGGCAACTCGATTATGGCATTATATGTTCACATTTGGCATTGAGTGGGTTATGCCGTAAAAGGTCCTAGACTTGTTTGCTTGTTGGAATCATGTGGGGGGTGGGGGGGGAGGGATCTTGCTAAAGCTATTTGGAGGATGGCTCCTTTGTGTGTCATTTGGTGCATATGGAGGGAGAGGAATGCGAGACTTTTTGAGGATAGGAATGCTCGATGGATGGGGTGAGGAAGAATATGATTTTTATGCTACATATGTGGGCAATGGCACATTATCGTGAGGAGCTTTTGACTTTAGAAGACTTCTTGAACGTGTGTCCTTTGTATATATCGTATTTCTCTTTTAGGGTTGCGCCCCTTTGCACGTTTTAATAAAATTCACATTACTTATCAAAAAAAAAAAAAAGTATTGCCTTTCTTGTTTTCATATGTTCTCTTAATGAGCTTCAGCGTCAATTTGATTTATTAGGGAAAAGAAAGCTGTCATTAAGGCTACACTCCTTTCTCTCTCTTAACCCTAGCGCTGTCACATGAAGGTGCGTCCCGCTAGGACTTCACTCTGTCTCGCCATATCGAAGCTCAACTGGCTCTAGGCTACAAGATTCCGTCATGTTGGAGTATTTTTGGTTGTCTTGGCTTAGATTGCGAAGGAGGTGGAGGTCTGTTGGTGGGTATGCGCCGAAGCTGAAGGCGTTTCCCTCTGTCTGGTTGTTTTGGGTTTTCCTTTGGGGTGGCTTCTTAGCTAAAGTTAGCTTGCGTCTATCCCTCTGACGACGATTTGAGCGGTGCGTGGAAGCATGTCAAGTGTTGTACTCTTTCAAGGTGGTCGCATGAGGTTGTGAATGGAGAGTCACTTCTTCGTTGAGGCCAAATCCTTTGTCTTTTCAATGGCGAAAGGTAAGCTGGAGCTTCAGTTAGCGGAAAGGCAAAAAGGTTTTTCAGGGGTGGCTTTCTTGGATCCTCAGTGCATTGCCTGGCTGGTCGCGATATTGGAAGTCTGTAATACCCCCCCGGTCCCATATTGGGAAGATGAAAAAAAGGCCATATAGAGTGGGTGATTATAAAAATAATTATGAGTGATAAGTTCTACATTGCCTAGTTACCAGTGAAACTAGGCTTTATAATGAATTCTAGGGAAGTTCCAAATTAATTAATCCTTTTGAGGTGATAATGCTAAGTTTTACATTGCCTAATCCAAGGGGTTGGCCCAAGTGGTGAACGCCTTGGTCTTGAGGGTTTGCTCCCTTCAAGGTCCAAGGTTCAACACCTCATGGGTGCAAACAATTCCTTGGGGCCACACCCCCTAGTGAAAAGTTAGCAACTTAACCAGTTCCGTGTAGGGAAACTTCTGAGGGTGCAGTGCACGGGACCGGGGTTTACTCTATAGGGGTGAGTTCAAAGGGCCCTGCCTTGGAGAGGTTCCTCGACATCAAAAAATTACTAGGTGAAACTGGGTTTTATAATGAATTATAGGGAAGCTTCAAATTGACTAATCTTTTTGGAGTGATAGCGCAAATGTGGCTAGCGCTTTTTCCTAGGTCATTACGCTGCAAAATGCTGGGGTCGAGAAGTTCATCAAATCTACTCAAGAGGCTTTGGAGGTGCTCATCGTTTGGAGGGGTGGTCACAAGGCCGAAAGTTTCTTGAAGGTGGTGGCTCATGTAGTGGGTGGCCAAAGAAGGATTATTTTGCTGCTTGAAGGTAATGAAGAGCGGGGTGGGGTCGATTTTCTAGGGAGCTGAGCAAAGTATTAGGCTTTTTTGAATATGTTGAATCTTCTTCGGTTGGGAAGAAGTTTAGGAAGAATCATGGGACTATCATCGTGGTCGATAGGTGCTACTTATGCAAATGGAATGGGGATTCCGCGGGCCATCTTCTTCTTCATTTTGAGGTCACCTGTGCCTTATGAAATGCTATCTTCAGTCGCTTTGGGAAGTCATGGGTTATGCTAATTGAGTGGATGATTTGTTTGCTTGTTGGTGGACATGTGGTCACTCTCGGAGTGCTGTCATGTGGAAGACGGTATCTTTTTGCCTTATGGGGGGAACGAAATGATAGAAATTTCAAGAACCAAGAAAGGAAGTTGGAGGAGCTTAAAAGCATTAGGGGACTAGGTTGGGTCAGATTCTAGAACCTCCGTTTGTGGAGGAGGTGAGCTCGGCAATGGGGGATTCTGCTGAGGATAAGGGACCGTCGAAGACTGTGGGTGTAATCCTTTGAGTAAGGACCGTTCTGACTCAAGCTCGTGTGGCATTGCAATCAATGAAGCTCCCCCGATTGATGTTGCAAATGTCAGTAAGGGCTTGTTATGTGTAAAGGAGAAAGTGAGTAGTCTTTATTTGGGCGTGGAATGGAAGCTTTGAGAAAGCCCTAGGGGATTTGGACCGAACGTTGAGGTCTTTCCTTGTTGGGCTGGAGAAGATTGGGCCAAGGCTTAGGCTCGCTGGGTGCAAGAAAGGGATAGGCTTTCAGGCCTATAGGCACCCACCCAAGCCCAAGACCAAGACCAAGCCCAAGCCCAAGCCCAAGCCCAAGCTTAAGCCCAATCCCAAGCTTAAGTCCAATTCAGAAGGGCCACTTCTGTCCAAGTCCAAGATCAAGGCTAGTTCCGGCCTAGTACCTAAGATGCTGGTGGCCTTGCCGGTGGCTATGTCGGAGGTATTGTTGGTGGCTGTTTTGGTCTTGCGACTCCCTTTGGGGTCTTTCAACCTGATGGGCTTGTCTCGACGACCTCAAATGAAGAGAATAATATGCATTGTGCAACACCAAATGATGAAGAAAATTTCCACTCTTATATGTATTAGTGCTAGTCATTGTAGACAGTGCAAGGTTCGACTTTGAGTTTGTTCGGTTGATCAGCGGCTAATTGCTTCCAAATGATGAACCCAGCTCCACATACTCTTGCTGATGTGTATATATATATTTTCTTTTTTATAAATAAGTTAGGATGTATACAAAAAAAGGCCCCACTAAATGCGAAAAGAAGAACAAAATTCCACAAAACTGAAATATTAAAAGCCCCCGTCCAATTGAAGAGGGAATTGACCAAAATGTTTTTGAGCTTGTCCTGCAACTATTCATGATCTTCAAAACATCTTGCATTTTGGTCACTTCATATGGTCCACATTAAGCACAACGAGGCTATTCGCTACACATCCATAATTTTACATATATTATTGGAAATAAACATTAATTAAATCTACAATATCATGCAAAATGCCTATTAATTAATTATGTACAATAGAAATATTTCTTGTCATTTCACTCTGCTAATCATTCAAAGGCCTCAAAATATTGGGATTCTCCATGAAGTTGTCCTTGTCAAAGTTAAGGTCAAATTCCAAAGAAGCTTCTTCATCACAAGCTGAGTAGGCAGTCCCCATCTGATTTTTTTTTTTTGATAAGTCAGTGTATTATACCAAAAAAAAGCGCAAAGCGCCTCTAAGTACATAAGAACAAGAACGCAAAGCGCCTCAAGCGCCTCAATTATGAATATCTGACCGACTACCCAAAAAAAAAAGGCTCTTTGATACACAAAATAAGTTAAAAAAATAAAACCAAAAGTGTTAGAATGTTTTCGATGTGTAATATCTAGCCAAGAGGTAACAAATAAGTTGACTAATTGTATTTTCTCAGCTTTGGTCCATGCATAGAATCTCTCACCACATATTTTGATGATGATTTTACCTTTTTTAGTCAACTAATGCATGCATCATGTTTACATGTTAAAATTGCTTCACTTGAACCCTTGAAGGAAGAGTGTCCTTAAGAATACCCTTTTATTTGCATGATGGTGTCGCTAATGTTCCTTGTTTGAACCCGCCTTGGATGGTAGCTCTTTGTTTTCCGGCGTGGCTTCCTCATTCTTTAGCCCCCGTCAGCAGCTTTGGGTTTGCGTACGGAAGGTATCTTTCAGACAGGAATGGCTCTTTCAGATTCGTCTGAGAAGAATCTTGCAAATCATGTTTCTATGAGTGGGGTTTTAGCTTGCGTTGTGTGAGGGTTGACAGTATGGAGAAGGCGCCAGTAGTACTTGTAGCTACGACGTCAATCTGGTGGAGACTGTAATGATGGGTTGTCTCTGGCTGTCATGCATATGGGTTTAGGAAACTTTGATGATGTGGCCCATTCTCAGATGTCTCTAGAAGGGCTGGATAAGGAGACAGGCTTGGTTCAAGTCCAAAAGTGATCGGTTGGATTGGTTCATCTTTGAAGTTGGATTTTGGGGATGAGAGGACAGAGATTGGCCTCTTGGATTGGCCTCCCCCCTGCCACCCTCTTGGATTGGCCTTTGTGGGGGGTTCCGTGTGAGGGGATTGAAGACACGAAAGAGGCTTTCCCTTGGAAGGTAAAGGGTAGAAGGGAGCTCCTTAATATAGAATGCTCTATCAACTATGATTCTATGGGAGCATCCTCTAAGCATGGGAAAAGCAAGGCTCATGCTTTCTAGCATTGAGTGCTTCGTGTGGGTTTCGGGCTTTGATTTTTTGTGGGTTTGATGTTTGGTGCTTCTTGTGTACTTAGAGATGCCTTACGCTTTTTTTAACAAATTTTTTTATTACTTATAAAAAAAATTAAATAAATAAATTAGACTGACGCTTAAGTAGCAATTCTGTAATTTGGAGGCACTCTTCCCTTATGTACGTACATTCTTTTTTTTTTGATAAGTCAGAATAGTATAAAAAGGCGCAGAGGGGCGCAACCCTTAGTACACAGGGGGTATACACAGGGCTAAGGGGGAGAAATGTACAGAATGTCACTTCATTGCTTGATTCCCACAATTTATCCTCACTAACATGTTATTCTTACAGATTCTCCAGCTCTCTTGTTTTTCCACAATTTTTGCTTTTGTCCATGAAAGATTTAGTACCTTGACGGAATTTAAAAATCATCAGCAACTCTCAGAGACCAAGTGACCGATGGCCTTAGTCAAACATCTGCTCTTATAATATTCTAAGTCTCAAAATATGCCTTAAAAAAATATGTTAAACATAAATGGAGATGAAATTGCAATATTCTACATTTTTTATTTATTTATTGATAAGTAATGTAATGTATATCAAAAAACACAGAAGTGCGCAACTCTAGTACACAAGAAATATACAAGAGAGTGCCTAAATAGAAGAAAAAAAAAGTACAAGAAAATCGTTAAAACTAATCACTAAAGGAGCTAAAAATACAGCCTCTTAGTAAGAAGAGAATAAAAGAAAAATAACTTGAGCTCCTCCAGCGTCCGTTCTTGGTTCTCGAAATTACTGTCATTCCATTCCTTCCACAAGCACCACATAAGGCAAGAAAGCATCATCTTCCACACAACAATGCTCCTAGAGCGACCACCTTTCCATTAGCAAGCAAACAAATCAACCACCCAATTAGGCACAACTTAGGACAACCCAAAGCGACTGAAGATAGCATCCATAAGGCACAAAAAACCTCATAATGGAGAAGAAGATGGTCCGTGGACTCCCCATTCCATTTGCACAAGCAGCACCTATTGGCAACGACGACTTGCTCCTCCTCCAGTTTGTTCTATGGAGCTCTCGCAGTTGAAGGCGAAGCTAGAGGCGGGGATAGGGGTCGATAAAAGGGAGACGGTGGTTCTATTTTTGGCTCTTTCGGGTTGTAAGCTGTGTCCCTAGTAGGGTTGTGGGTTGTTAGGCTTGCTGTGCTGGTTTTGTTGGGATTGTTTATGTGGGGTTTGTAGGGGTTTTGTTGGTTTGCAGGGGTTGTATGGGTTGATTTTGTGGGTTGTTTGTAGGGTGTTGCTTTGGGTTGTTTGTTCTTGGTTCGTGTGGGTGCTCTTAGTGAGCTTGGGTCTTCTTTGGGTGCAATTAGGCGTTCTTAGTTATACTCTTTGTATAATTGGATGGCGCCCCCTTTAAATTTGCGCTTTTTGATATAAATTCTTCTGTCTTATAAAAAAAAAAAAGATTATCCATGGTAAGAATCTTCTCTAGAGCTACCGACCAAGCGAAAAAAGCCACTTTCAAGGAGACCTTCGCCGACCAAATATTCTTCCAAGGGAAAGGAAGATCATCTTTACAAGCAAGGATCTTGTAAAAGGAGCTAACATCAAACTTTCATTTGTGAGACGGGCATGCCAAAGCTTGTCTTCCCCTTCCCTTTTCGCTCTATGGGAAACAACAAATTGTAGAAGGAAGCCAGGATATCCACCTCCCACTCGTGAACCGTACAAATAAAGCTAATATTCTACTGAAGGAATCCACTATAGAAGTCCAAATTAACTGCAACAAACGCATCCTTCACACGAGCAATGTTATATAAATTTGGGAAATCATCCTTCAGGGTCATCTCTCCGCACCACACATCATCCCAAATTCTGATTTTGGACCTATCTCTCAACTCAAATCTGGTATAGCTAAAAAGCAACCTCCACCCTATGCGACCCAAGAGGATCAATAGAACACCACCGCCCCAAGCACTACCAAATTTAGGATCCACAACAACTTTCCACCAAGGCTCTCTCTCATGTACATAACGCCACAACTACTTCCCTAAAAGTGCCCCACAAACCTCTCTCAGAAATAGGAGAGCAAACATTGAGCCAACTAACTAGGTGATATTTATATTTTGATTCAAATGATTTTTTTTCCTCCCTTGACAGGTAGTTTAATTGGTTTATTCAATTTTCTGTAGATAATTGGAGAATGCAAAACTTTAATGGTTTGCAATTAAAAGAGATGGGCTGGTTGGCTTCAGTGTTTGTGGTCCAATGCAATTTAGACTGGGTTGGTTTGTGGAAGAGAATTTGGATGGATCAGGAAATTTTTCTACCATATGTTTTCTAGAACCAGTGGTGGTAGACAGGTGTGCATTCGGCACGATGTGTGTTGCCAATAAGACTTCTCTATGCTTTTGATTTCCAGAGTCGCTAGATAATTATAAAGCCTCAGTAGCCAAGTTATCTAGGCTGGTTAGACAAGTGCAAATGTGGGTGGTGGATTTTGTGATTGGTCTTTTAAGATTCTTGACAGGGCTAATAAGATGAGTGGTGTTGGGGAGGACTCATTGGGTGACATTATGCTGGTAGTTGGGTATTTGAGGCCAAATCCTATTTATATTGTGCTTGTGGCAGAATACAGGAAAGTTTCCCTGGAGGAGATATGGCATACTTGTTCTCCAACAGAGATTTGTGTACTAAAGGATTTTACTCTTTTAGCATAATTAGGGGTATTTTTAATCAATTTTCTCTATTTTCACTTTTAGGAGTTTGTGCTTTTTATATATAGTATAGTATAATATAATAATTATACTTATATTTTTTGATGATATGAAATTACTTATAAAAAAATATAGTATAATTATTACTTGTCCATAGAAAAAAATACAACTAAAATCATGATAGAAAATTTCCATTGGGAAATGTATGAGCTGCAATAGTCCAAAGCTGTTGCCTATTATGCTTTTGTGTTTAATTATTTATTCATCTATTTATTTTATTTATTAGGTTGAAGAAAAGAAACACAAAAAGAAGACTCATGATAAGAAGGAAACCCGGAAGAAGCACCATCATAGCACCTTAAAGGACCAGAAGCATTCATCATCCAGACATCGATCAGATTCGGAAAATATGACTTCTGAAGGGGGAAAAAGGAAAACCAGCAGACACAAGAGCCCAAACTATGATGTGCATTCAAGATCAGAAGATGAATCTGGTAAAAGAGATAGCCTAAGGAAGAAGAACCACTACAGGGGCTCGAAATACAAAGATCTGTCACCCAGTGGCCTGTCAGGCCCAAATACTTCAAAAAGTGACGGTCAAGATGCTATCAAAAGGAATCATGACAAGCCAGAGTGGGAAAAATTGTCTTCTAAAGGTCAGACAAATCTTGATGTCGCGGAAAAGGAAAGGGAAAGCAGAAGGTATGAAGAAAGATGTTATGATGGGCGTGAGTCAAACTATAAGCGCCGCAATGTTGCTCCTAAACTTTCAGAAGAAGAGCAGGCCACCAGGCTGCGGGAGATGCAAGTGGATGCTGAATTGCATGAAGAACAAAGATGGAGACGTCTGAGGAAGGCTGAGGAGGATGATGTGCAAGAAGCTACCCAGGCACCATCCGGTGGTAGGAATTTCTTGGATGCTGCTCAGAGAAGTGTCTACGGTGCCGAGAAAGGGGGAAGCTCAACAATTGAGGAGAGTGTCCGTCGCCGAACACATTATTTGCAGGGCAGGTCTGAAGCTCGTGAAGGCAATGCTTTTCGGCGCTGATGCAGTCATGCAATTGTTTGTTGATTATTCTGATAACTTTAGCTGATATTTCCAGGTGCGCTTACCCACCTTCACCCTACATATAGGGTATCTTTCATGTACCAACGTTGAACCATGTTGTAGCGAGAAGCTATTTAATGTCAAGCTGAATTATGTTGATAAAGAATACCTTACCATAACTGTCGTAGTTGGCCTGCAATGACCAAAAGCACTCAAATAAGCACTCGGACGAGTGTGTGCTTGTGATAATTGTATTCATCCACTATTTCCCCTAGATAATTACTACATACTTATTGTCTAACTTCCAGTAGTAGTACATTGCTCAGAACTCATAAGTCAGACTTGGGTAGCCAGTTACTGAAATTTCCAGATTATTTAAGGTGAGGTTTCGGTCTTTTTGCGTGTGTTGTATCATACGTACAGATTAAGAATGAGAATCCAACTAATCGTGAGGAAATTGATTGTTTTTGTTATTACTGAGGTCCCTACCAATTAATAACCGAGTTTGATGTCAATCACAAAATTGACACCCTGACTTTACTTCAACGACACCTACCGCACAAGTGGCACTCAGCAAGAAGTAACGGCGCTTCAGTTGATTTCTTAAGCTCTAATTGGATCGGCATCTTAGATTCTCAAGAGCTTCCAGGGTGACTCCAAGCAGTTTTGGACTTGCAGGTAAAATTCTTTAGGAAATGTCATGCTCAACGATGAAATCCATAATTCAATTTGGTGGGGTCTGATCACACTTCAATTTGCCCTAAAATTTTTGTTATGCCTTTCTTAAGTGTCATGAATCGTCTAAATCTGACTCCCAACTCGTCGGAATAGGAGCCATACCATTTCAAGTGAAATAAATTGTATCTATTTTATAGTTAAAAGATTTAAATTTGTAAATATGGTGTATATAGAGTCGATGTTGGTAAGTTTTTTTAAAAATTTAAATAATGTAAAATAATGTACACAGTTAAATGCACTAACTTGACTTTGAATTTTGACCATAAAAAATAGATAGTGAAGTGGAGAGGATCCTTATCCCGACTCGTCACCGTCTTTCTCGTCAATTGATCATCAATTATTTGGAGGAGTTGAGTTGTCGGTCAAATAAGACAACTTATCAAAAAGCAAACTCACAGCCAACACAACTTTGGGTATTATTGCCATGTGCTATATTTTCTTATGCATCCCTTGACCACTCCCATTTGGTGATCGGTCCAAATACGGTGTATATACAAATGACTGCTTCTAGAAACAAGTATTTCTATTTGAGTTGTAATATTGTAATATACATAGGTATAGATAGATCAGGCCAGACCCACCTGGGTCAATTTTATTATTATTTTAAAAAAAAAAAGAAATTAGGGTAAATTTAGATTTTTTTTTTTTTTAAAAAAAGTCAATGATATAAATGTCATTGTATCACTTTTAACGTTTAAAATCTAACAGAGAATGGCTAATTGAATCAAATTGAAAGTTAAAGAAGTTAAATTAAATTTTTTTTAATTTATGATGGACTTTTCAAACCGAATTAGTTCACTTGACTGTCATGTGATGTTAAGATTAGATAAATGGTACAATGCAATCAATTGACCACATTTTGCCCATCAACACCTATGTGGCAAGATTTTTTAAATGAAAAAAAATATATAGATTCTCTCTCCTTTGTCAGATTGCATTTTCAAACTTTCCAACCTCTCCCTTTCGGCCTTTTCCCTTCTCGCCCTTTCTCCCTCTAGCCGTCTAAACTCCGTCACTCTCTCTCTTCTCTCTCAAAATTAAAAGAAGCATTATCTCTCTCCTGAGTTCGGCAGAACTCACCGGCGTTTGGGTGGTTTGGGTCCAGCGTTTGGATGGTTTGGGTCAGACTATGACAGCTTCATCACTGTGGATATTCAAAATCAAGATGATTCCTTTGTTTTTAAAGGTCCTTGTAGGCAACTGTTTTGGACTCCAATCTCAACATTATTACTACAGAGTTGGTTCATTTTGATACTGATTTGCCCCACTACCAAACCATATCGGTGATTCCTTTATTGAAAAGGCACTGCCAAGCTGATTCAATTTTTTTTTTTTTAGAGTTTTTGAAGTATGAGATCCAAAGCTTCCACCCAAATTAATGTGGGTACGTGAGACAATTCTGCCATTAACCGAGGGGTCCCTAAAACCCCATATTTGGTTTGATAGAATAATTGAAACCCAAATTAATTTCTCTACAAAATGAAATGTAATGAAATTAAGTCTATATGTTCTTTCAGTAAAGATCTTGCTGTGATAGTAACTTCAGGGTCACAATCTCTTTCAAATTACTTATTAAGGCAATTTGAATATTAACATAACCAAATTACTTTTGTTTAACCTTCTTTTGAAATCCCATCCAAACGCCGGTGAGTTTCGCCAAACCCAAACCACCCAAACGCAAGTGAGTTCTGCCGAACTCAGGAAAGAGATAATGCTTCTTTTAATTTTGAGAGAAAAGGGAGAGAGTGGCGGAGCTCAAACGGCTAGAGGGAGAAAGGGCGAGAAGGGAAAAGGCCGAAAGGGAGAGGTTGAGAAGTTCGAAAATGCAATCTCACATAGGAGAGAGAATCTATATTTTTTTTCATTTAAAAAATCTTGCCACGTAGGTGTTGATGGGCAAAATGTGGTCAATTGATTGCATTGTAGCATTTCCCTTAAGATTTTGGATTCACGGGCGCGTGTGTTTAAAGAAGTCCAAAAAAGCGTTGGCCCAAAGACACGCAACGGGTTGGCCCAAGCGACAAACGCACGGCCCGCACTGGCAAGCGCAACGACAAAGACAATTTCAATATTTACAGTACAGAGCTGTGACATTTGAGCTCCCAAGGAGGAAAAGCAGGATAACTGTTGTATCACTTGCATTGAACCAGTATGAATGCGGCAACTGTGTGTAAAATGACGATAGAACCCACTTCCAGAACTCAAATTTCAGCTAATCCCATTAGGCGGCCGAAGGCCTCAAATTCAATCCGTGGTGGAAGAAGAAGAAACCCTAGCCGTTTCCGTTTGGCCGCTCGATCATCTCTAATAATCGAGACGGTAGAAGGCCAAGCTCCTTCAGAGTCGGACTCGATTGCTCGTCGCCTCATTCTGCTTCGACACGCAGAGAGTTCCTGGGAGTACCCTTCACTGCGAGGTAGGTGCATGCCTCTATTATAATTCGTAATAATAGCATTCTAAGTGGTAACAAGTTTCTTGCAAAAGCATGCCAGCCTTGGATTCCCGAACCATTTCCTTGCATGCTGTATTGCTGGAGGACTTTCCTATAAGCTTTGACAGCATTAAATCGCTACCTATCCCAGATTTTTTGAGGAAAGTCATTGATTTCAGCTTCTATTTTAATATGGTCCTATTTTAATTAAATATTTCAGCTTCTTGAACAATCTTTTTTTAGCCGCGTGATAAAAAGTGTTAAAGGTATTAATTAACGATTAAATTTATCATTTTCTATAAATTTAAGTGCTTTTACAACAACAGTCAATTTAACACTTGTTTTATGACGAGGCCAAGTTCAGTCACAAACTTAAAATATATGGGAATCACGAATCAATCCATTTCCCTACATATATACAGTGTTTGATTTAATGTGGTATAGATAAGCGGTTTTGAGTTTAAACTCAGTTTATTCCATTTTAATTAAATATTTCATGCGTTTACCTGTTGAAGAAGGAGAGTTTTAACTTTACTTGTTAAATGATTAAATTCACTATTTTCTATAAATCTAAGCTTTTAGATCAACCGGTAATTTAACAAATTTAACACTTGTTTTATGACCAGGTCAAGTTCAGTCACAAACTTACAATGTTTTTTTTTTCCCCTTTCAAGACCCTGGATAAGAATCGTCTTGAGTATTCTTTCAAATTTTTCTTTTAGGCATTTTTCATTTATAATTTACCACAATTTATAAGTTTGAAGTTCTTTGATATTTCAAGATTAGAATCAACTGTACTGCTCTTTCCAAGATTTTCTCTTCTCTTCATAGATCATGACCGCCCTCTGAGTAAAGCTGGACAAGCTGATGCTGTCATAGTTTCTCAAAAGCTCCAACAGTTGGGTTGGATCCCTGAACTCATTCTGTCTAGGTTAGGATTTCCTCATTCCCTACAGTGCTTCACTGACATTGCTATAAAAATGGCTTTTTGGAGTTCGATTTTTCGAGTTTGAAATTCTTACTCAGTGATGCGGTGCAGTGATGCAGTGCGGACAAGGGAAACGCTTAAGATAATGCAGGAACAAGTCCGGGGCTTTCTGGAAGCTGAGGTGCGTTTTATTTCAAGCTTTTATTCCATCGCAGCAATGGATGGGCAGACTGCTGACCATCTTCAGCATGTTATCTGTAAACATTCAAAGGATGAGATACTTACGGTAATGTGAGTTCTGCTGACTATATCAGCTTCTTCATTATTTATATTTAGAAATATTGGACAGCCCAGGGAAATAAAATCATTCCTTTATTTCTGTACCATGTTTAGAATCATTTCACTCTGATTACTGTAGCAATCATTCCGACCTAGTGAGTCTTGTATATGGGAAAAAGCTATATTGAGCTCTCTCTATAATGAGCTCCATGACCTCTCTATCATAGATAAATTTAGCCCAAATGCTAAGTTGTGCTTCCGACTATTAGATGGAGAATTATATAAGGATCCCATACCCAAAATTTGATGGAACAGACTGAGCTGTGCAAAGTTGATGTCTCTGTCTTTTGACTTCTTTGGCAGACAAACCATTCACTTTGACTGGAGAATTATCATAAAGATCTTAACAAACTTTGAGCTGATTTGTTACCAAGTTGTGTAATGATGCTCAACCCAATGGCATGGCATGTACACAGACATGACCCTCATGGTCAGAGACGAAATCACCGGGGCCAAGACGAGGGACCCCCATCCACAAAAAATTAAAAGAACCCAAAGATTTAAATAATAAATAAATAAATGTGTGGAATTGTCATGTTAGTGTTTTTTAAGATTTTGTTTCCTTGATTGAATCCCCTACACAAAGTGGCCTTGCCTCGGATGGGTTCCTCGTTATCAACAAAAAAAAAAAAAAAAAAAGATTTTGTTTCCTTGGCTTCACTGGAAACGAAGATTGGAATGCTTTTATTATATTATTGGTAATTGCCTATTAACATGCAAACAAAGGGGGGGGGGGGGGGGAACAATATTCTTCAATTCATTTAAATTTCATAGAATTATTTATGCTGAATATTGTCTATAGTAAAATTGAAACTTGAACATTTACTCATAAACCATATAATCATGGCCACTGTCATCATTTTTTTTTTTATTACTTTTCATTTCTGTCAACAAACCATAGAATCATGATCACTTCATTTTTTTTTCTTTCTGGACGAAATCATGGCTTCTTTTTTTTTTTTTTGTTCCTTTTTTCTTTTTTCTTTTTTTTAAAAAAAAATCACTACCTTCGTTAGGTTTGTTCTCAGGTGAGCTTAAGGCTTACATATTTTGTAATTTTTCTTTTCATTAACACTAATTTTGTAGATGTAGCCTATTTCCTGGCCTAGATGCCATTAGCTTTTTGAAGAATTGTTTGGACAGTTATATATCTGTGAAATTACAGTCATCCTCTTTACCATCTCATATGTACTTTGAAAAAATGAAAGTGTATCAGAATTAATCATTTTTATAATAATATATCCATTTAATTATCTTATGTATGGAAGTACATTTTATTGTCTACATATTTTATTAGTACTTGAATTATTATAGAATTATACCCAACCCCCTAGATCAAAATCTTGGTTTTGTCCCTACTCATGGTAGCCTCACTCTTTGTATATTTTTGGTCATGGCTCCATTGTAGAGGCTGGATTAATATAATTCGACTCTTTCCATGAGGTTTTGGGATTTAGGATTTCAAAATGTGAACCATAGGTGGCTTTCTTCCTGAATTCTCTTTTTACGATATGCTTTTGGATAATTTTAGTATATGCTATGATCTNTGTATAAGAGACGGGGATTGAAGACTGTAACAACTAAAGAAATCCTATTTTGCAGTATGTGATCCTTCTTCCAATATACTCTGCCAACATGCCATGCTCAATCCACCTTAAGATTAATCTTAATTAAAAACGAAAAAGATGTAAGAGTGAATTGAGCATGCCACATTTGAGTATGCTGGTAGAAAGACCGCAGAATGTAAAATAACATTTTTCTCATAAATATGGTCTTTGGCTTTTTAATGTTTATTCTTATTGGCCTTGTTACGAACCACATGCATCAAAAGCTTAAGCTGTCAATAAGCAAGTTAACAATGCTATCAAGCATATCTCTTAAAAAAAAAAAAAAAAAAAAATGCTATCAAGCTTACAAACACCAAATCTGACAAATCTCAAATATCTCATGCTACTTAATGCCTATCAAGAACTTAAGTTCATGTAAAAAAAAAAAAGAACTTTGATGTTTGATTATTTTTAGTAATTATACAGGTGTATGGGACATAATAGAGGATGGGAGGAGGCGGCTTCAACGTTAACGGGTGCCTCTGTAGAATTGAAAACATGCAATGCTGCCTTACTTGAAGCTACTGGGAAATCTTGGGAAGAGGTTCGGCTTCTTTTCTTGGATGAATATATTTTTAAGATAGTTGTTTTTGGATCAGTTTATGTCTTTATGCCAAATGAATTTGTACGACTGACAGTTCAATGAGTTAACTATTCCAGTAACAGGGGGGTTACCCATGTGCAGTGGGTGTAAAAAATCCTCTAAGTTGTATAGTTTGTTTGTCATACACAGGCATTTGCGTTGGCAGGACTTGGTGGGTGGAAGCTTCAGGGCATAGTGAAGCCAAGTAATAGCGTTTAGAATTTTGGGAAAGTTCCGAATACCTGTGACGATTAACAACCCAATATCCATCCTCCTTGCCCTCCCCCCTCCCCTCCCAGCGGGATGGCCCTAACGAAGACATAGTTTTTTTATGTTTTAATAGCTTTTGTTGGTTCTACTGTTCTTAACCATCTAATCCCTTTTCTCCCTTTTGGAGTAAAAGTAGATCTTTAGGAAAAAGTTACGGGGAACATTATGAGAATCTCATTCTGAGAGGCCTTCTGCGAAGTTGGGATTGGTGGAAACCAATGCTTAGTCATTAAAAATATCATACAGCTAATGCTGCATGTTGTAATTTGTTGTAATAAGCCTCAAGACTTTGCAAGGCCAGCATTGAAGAGTTGGAACTTTCTTCTTATGGAACTTTCTGATTGAAGAAAACTTTGTCCGGTTTGGTGTGATTGGATGTTTTAAGCTTAAAAGTGTTTTGGTGTTTCAATCTAACGTGGCAAGTTATTTATTTAGAGGGCACAAAGTAACTTTTCTATGCCAAGTCCCTAGAAGTTAACACCAACTAAAAAGTATTTTTTTGGTGTGGGTTACATTTCAAAAGGTGCTGTTTTACGTGAGGAGACATGTATAGGTAAATTTCTTTGTTCGACATGTGAGAAACTATGTTTATTACCAAATGTAATCGATTGCTAGCACTCTTAAACCATGACTAGAAGAATCCCCTTGAAAACAAATCATCCACATATCATTCCAAATGAAGAAGTGCTACACTTACTTTTTTTGTTTTTTCCTCAAAAGTTAATTTTCAAATGAGGTGCCATCATGGATAAGATTTATTATTTTGAAAAATGTGTCACTATCTCATAAACATTATTTTGGGAAAAACGATTTTGAGAAGTGTAACATTTCTCTTTCAAATTGCTTATCTAAAATGGCTAGCTTCTTTTTTGTTTTTGTTTTTGTGTTTTTTTTTTTTAAAAAAAAAAATAAAAAAATTAATTAGTCACTTTTCAAAGATGTCATACATCTGCTTATCTAAATTATTTCTCTATTATATTAAAAACATCATACGTCCGACTAATGGAGTTGCAAATCTGGCTGTTCAGGTTAGTATAGCTTACTCCCCCCGTAAACATTTCAATTTAGCCTCAAAGAGCTTAACCAGTTGGCTGACCTGGAAGTTACCTGGATTGCCAGACCAAGAAAATCGAAGAGCTCATGCAGCCTCATCAAAGAATTGTGATATAGAAACAGAAGTTATAACTTTCAGGTTTTACAAAAGTAATAAAAGCTCAAAAGAATTACAGGTCAAGGTGATGTACTCTCTGCCGCAGTGTATAGACGAGGACAGATCCCCACCCCCCCGGGTCTCTCTCCAATAACAAGAAAAAAGGAAAAAACAGCTACACAAACGCCAACAGCTCATAGGGTGGTGAACCTTTGATTCACGTAGTTAGCACGTACAAAATGCAGTCATGAAGAATTACTCAATTCTTGGAGAGATGACAGAAACGATGCAATTGTACTAGCTGGCTCCTTAAACTGAACTCTTTTACCTGAACATAGAGCAATCTTCGTAAGGTTAGCGTACCAAATGCTGAAGACACCTTTGCTTTCCTTGTTTCTTTATCTATTTTTCTCATCAATTCAATGTTTAGGGTTAAAAAAGCAGAGTTAATAAGGACTCGAGAAAAGCAAAACCAGCATTTGCGTTCAAATATACCGGGACAAGACTAGTGCATTCAAGCAGAGTTGTGGTGAGGCAAACCTGCGATGTACATGTCTTCGACAACAGATCGCCACATTCTTCAATAAGAGCTTTTTCTCCTCCACTTACTCTGGCTACTTCTGAAATCAAATTGTCTGCTTCTTCCGCCTAAATTAATTAATCAAGCATTTATCACTAGAAAGGCCAACATAAACTAGATGAATAGAAAATAGACATATCAGATCTTATCTACTCAACAGATATTCTTCTTTTTTAAAAAAGAAAAAAGAAAAAGAAATTCAGTGTATTAGGTATTATCAAACCAGTTCTTTGGGAAACTTGTACTGTTACTAGGTAATCCATTCAATTTCAAATAGTCATTAACTGAACATTCAAAAAATCAAGATTAACTCCCATAACAAGCTCGGTCGTAACTAGTCTGAACAAGTTCAAGATCGTGTTTAACCCGAAAAGCTCAATCACAAACCTCGGTCAGACCATGTTTGAACACTGCCAAAAGAAATCCTAGCAGCGTACGGACAAGACAACTTATCCAAAACACCGACCTAAAAATTTCTTTTTCATTGAAACGACTTGCACATCAAAGCTTTGCTCGACTTAAAGTAGTGAAAATAGTAATGTGGGATAGGCTCAAGAACAATATAATTGGTGGGTCCTTGAAAACCTACATTATGGTGTATCCTGAATAGGATATGGTCGGTTTGTCATAATTATGAACAAAATATAAGATCACTCTTTAATTAAAAAAGGAAAATATGTTTGTTGCTTATTGTACCTTTGGCATGAAGCTTTGAAGATGAAAAATTATAATTTCTATCACCTTCATCCCTGAGTTCAATGCCTCCCCAACCTCTCCTATATCAGCCTGCAACATGCATATATCGCAATCAATGTATTATCAGTGTAAAGCATGCCTGAAACAAGGATTAAGGATTGCTTCAGCTTTGGATTTACCCTAACATTCACAATGGGAAGTTGAAGTGAGGCGTTCAACAAAGCTTGAATTGCTTCAGATAAATAGATTGAATAATCCTCTTCGAGAGCAGACCACTCCGTCAAATATGGAATCTAAATTCAGGCACACCAAAACATTTAAGTTCTGAACACACCAATGTACAAAGAATATGGATATTTTCTGAAAGGGGGGTGGGTGGTAGGACAAGAATAGGTTAAAGACTCAAGAGACAACTAAGTCATCTATTCTAGCGACAATTCTACTATTTCTAGATGCACTACGATCTACATGATTGGAATTAAAGAACGTCTTAGAACCAAGAAGAAGAAAGAAATCAGCGCTACCTCATAATCATATATGCAGAATAAAAAGGGGATTGTTTACTGTTATAGAAGCAATAAAAGTGCACAAACAGATTCAACGAAGAAAAAACAATCTAGAAAAAAAATAAAATAAAATAAATTAAGCGCATAATAATACATGCTTTTCACAGCATTGGATACTTTATACTCTCTTTACCCTTCAATAGATTATATGATTTTTGAATTATCCAAAAAAATGGATGAAAGAATGTACCTATTTAACTATCCAAAAAAAAAAAATGAAAGTCACAATTTCTTTTTCTTTAACTTCCCATATTATCTTTAAATTTGAACTCATATTGTCTTTTGACTTATTTAATAACGTTATAGAAAGAGTTTTTGTTTCATTAAAATGCATGTCATTTTTTAACTTTCTGTAATAGGATGAAGGGAGTACAAAAGAAGCCACACAATGGGAAGGACCGAGTTATCCAAAGAATTAAGGAAGCTAGTCACAAATTTGTCAGGTCATCTCATGAAATGCTCAGCCTTCGTACCTCTTGTTAGTTTCACAAGTACAATATATCACTTAATAAATTGAGGTTTGATAAGAATTCTTACTCAAGTTTATTCTCCAGCTATAATCAAATCAAAATAATCATTGCACATAAAGAATTCAGGTTGCTCTTAAATTCCATATAGCATCTTGTAAAACAAAAAGAAGTTTATTTTAAAGAACAAACTAAATCCCTCTAGTCTTTGAAATAAAATCAATAAGCCCTTGCACTTAATCGAATTTCTTATAACCTTTGGTATTATGTCCTATGCAATTCAAAAACTGCATCAAGCCACAACTGCTTGCAAATATTTTAGAAGCACCAACGAGAATTAGTGGGATGCTAACTTTAAGAGATGGGCACATATACTTGTTATAAACAAACAAACAAGCAAACAAATAAATAAATAAGAAGAGTCGTCCTTTGCAATGCTAATAAGCAATTGCACCAATGAAGAGAAGTCCTATTGTTTTAGTGAATGGTAACCTAAGCACAAGGGGAACAGAATTTTGAACGATATGAGGTTCTTAGAGAGATATAAGAGGTAAGCATGAATAGCTAGTATATTGTTGAGGCAAAGTTGAGCCTGAGAACTTCTTCTTTTTTTTTTTTTTCTGTTTTGTTTGTTGGAAGCATGAAAATTTGAGGTTCCAGAGATGGCACCATATATATTTTTTTTTGATAAGTAAGTAAAATTTATATCAAAAAGCGCAAATTTAAAGGGGGCACCACCCAATTATATAAAAAGTATAACTAAGAGCGCCTAAATGCACCTAAAAGAAGACCCAAGCTCACTAAGAGCACCCACAAGACCAAAAGCAACCACTCAAAGCAACACCCTACAAATAACATCTTGCAAGGTCATTATTACTCCTTCAGTTCAACCAGGAATGTTTAGTCAAATATATGTATTTCTCTTCATGTCAGGTTACAAACGGGACTTAGGTCCATTGAGATATAAGTTAGATGGGAGATGATTCATATGCAAGACATGGGTAACATGCGTGAGCAGGGGAGAGGGTACATCCAAGCAATGCCAATAATTTAGGTGTAAAATAAATCTTTTTATCAGTGAAGTTGCTATCAAGCGCAGACAAGATAACATACTGCAGAATTTCACAGCTAATAAAAATTAAAGCATTCATCAAGTTAGCAGCCTTACTTGAGCTTCAAGGATTGTGGATAGAGTCTTTGTTCTTTGCAAAAGCCCAAGTTCTATGTGTTTTCTCTTCACAGAATCATAGAACTCTGATATCTTGACCCCAAGGGAATGAAGTGTTCTCTGAAAAGACAAGAAAAAGTTTATAGAAAACAAATCATGGCATAAAGTGTTTTCAACGGGGACTAGAATATGCTTGATTATGTATTGAGGGAGACCAAGAGGTGAACAGTGAATCATAATGTGATTCACGGAGCAAATAAATTGGAGTAATAAGTTTTCCAAAATAACTAGTACTATTGGATGGCCTAGGAAATAAGTGTGAATTGGGCAGTGTAAGTGACTTAGATGTCAATGCCAAAGTTGTCATTTCCAAGTCCCATTTTTGTAGAAGAAGCTGTTTTGTATATCCAATGTCATTTGTTTTTCTTACCAGCCAATCTGCTCTTTCTATAACAATTTTTCTCACATCGAAGAAAGATTACAAGCTTTTGTCTGCAATAACGCATGTTCTTTTTGGATTCCTCACGTAACGATCCAAGGAAAAGCGTTACTATTACCTCAAAAAACTAGTCAATTTAGGATTTCCCTAAAATTTCTTATAAAACCCAGTTTTACCTAATAATTAGGTAATAAAAAACTTAGCACAAAATTTTTGTGATTACTTATAAAAAAGCCTTGTGTAGTTAGTTTACACAAAAACAAAAGGGGAAAAAAAAATGTTCACTTTATATCCTGGTTCACCCAATGTAACATTGACCAACGCAAGGTAGACCAAATCATCTCCAAACCAATTTGAAGAAAATATCCTTCAACCCATTTAAAATGGTGTCAAGTGTCTATAAACATTTAAAACCGCACATTAAATTCTTAAGGTCATTAATAACAGTTTACTAACTTAGACTAACGTTTTAAATGTTTATAAACACTTGACACTATTTTAAATGGGTTAGAGGAAATTTCTGTCCATCATCAAATATCTAGCTTAACACCATTATGCTTGACTACAAATTGGTCAAAGAATAAAAAAATTAATTCAGAAAACAGGTAATGGGCTGTGACCAACCTCGCTTTCTGTTTGCTGAGCTCGGATGGAGGCCTCTGCTTTTGCATTGGCATATCTCCACTGCAGATAACGGTTGTGAAGCAATCTGAGTGTATGTACATCTTCCTGATGGGAGGAAACTTTCTTTCCCTTCCTATTATCTGTCCCCAACTTGGTGCAAGGCGGGACTGGAGGCAGAGAGAAGCCCCCCATCTTCACAGAGTTTGTGGGTGGCTTGGGGGGACCATAGGCTTGTTTTTCACAAACTGATAATGGAAAATTCAGAGAACGGGAGCAGGGGGAGGCAGACAATTTCAAAGAATCACTGCCGCCGCCAGTCGTATTGCTCCTAGTGCAACTTTTCTCAGCCAGCAATCTAGTGGAAACCGTTGGCAACATGTCTGCCTCAGGCATGGAACAGCGGAAATCAGGAAGAGACCGTGCCGTTGCCGTGCAGTTTAGAAGTGGATTCTGATTATTGTCATCGTCAGACATCGAAGAAGGATCTACGGTAACAGAAGGTTGAGCCGACATGCCGCTTGATTGCAACAGCTTGGCCGCAGCTGTGACACTGATGTTCATGTTGGTAGACCGTCTGAATCTCGACAAAATCATCCTATCCCTATCCAGTGTAGGAGTGTCAGGCCTGGAGGGTGTGGTAAAAGCGGTGGGGACAATTTTTCCTGCGTTTTCTTTGAAAAGCTTGGCTACAGCACGCTGTTTTCTTTGACTAGTAGTAGAGGTCAGAGCTGCTTTACGACGAGATCCCAAAGTGGGTGAAGTTTCCAGGCTCTGAATCTGAATGGACTCGGTGGGCCTGTTCTCATCGGAAGAGCACAAGGGATCCATATGCCGCTGCCTATGCACGGAGGTTGAGCGCTGCTGCTTAGCAAGTGGCGACGAAATGAGAGGAGACATGAACCTAGAGCTCACCTCCCTCACCCTCGGCCGCCTAAGAGATGGTGGCGGAGGAGGAGGGGGAGGAGGAGGAGAAACTACCATCGTCGTGGTGGGCTTGTCTGCAACCAATTCGTTCATATTCGCCGAGGCAAATTGATCGATCTTGATCTGTCAATTTGCTGAATCCCACCAAAAGCGCACTAGTATATACTATGATTAAATGAATAAACGGATCGGAAAGCCAAACCCCTGAATTGAGATAGATTCAGGTGGCAGATATCCCAACCCCTTGAAATGCGTCGACGTCCGATCAGGGAAGAGAGAGAAGGAGAGAGAGAGAGAGAGAGAGAGAGAGAGAGCTTTAAGGGGATGATCTCAAAAAAACTAGCCGTTGGCTGTGGGGATCAAGTCGTAAGTCGTAACGGTTCTATTTTTTAAAACAGGGGGGTATAACACTAATCTTTTTTTTTTTTTTTAGATAGAATAACACTAATCTATCTAATCGTTCACTTTTCTCTCCGGTATTATTCATTTTATGTTCTTTCTTTCCCTCATGGTCATGGTCATGGTCATGGTCATGGTCATGGGCGTGATGAAATATCAATATTGTAATATCACTGAAGGCTCTCTCCGGAAACTCTCAAATGTGGGGACTTGAGGGGAAGATTTCCGGCGAGAGTTTACATATCTTGCTGGGCCGCAGCTTCTTCTGTGCACATAATTTGTTCAAACCATATTATTAGTTTTTCTTCCAATTTCTTCTACCATGTTATTTGTTTTTCTTTCAGAATCTTTTCAAAATGGCAATACTTTAAAACGTGCAATTACAATTTTAAATCGCACTTTAATAAAAACCCAATTTTTTAAATCGCCATTAAGATTTAGATTTGGTAACATTTGTTAAAAAGTGCTATTTCTATTAGTCTTTTGTTTGAATAGTATTAATATAAAAGTGTGGTTTATATGCAAATTACTGATAAGGACATAATTCATACACTTCACAAATATCTCCAAGGACAAATAATGGACAATGTCTCTTCTGCATTGCCTCTTTGCTGTGTATTTTTTCTTAAGGCTCAGAATTTTATAGGTTTTATAATTTGTATTGAATATAATAGGTATCACACTCAAAATCTAAGTTTTTTTTTTTTTTGCCATTTTTTCTTTATATTTTCGTTTTTATACTACACCTATGGGAACAAAGACTTTTAACATGTTTTAATTTATACGGATATGTATTAAACTAAATTAAGGACCATATGATAGTAAAATTTTCTATGATTTATACATGAATTAAACTTGGGTCAGGATGCTTTGCAAAATGCCCCTTTTACATCCCCCAATCACCAATTGCCACATCAGCTAAATCACAACAATTGCACATAATTAAACTAGAACCACATTCACTGGATGATGAAAAGATAAAAAAGAAAAGAGAAAGAAGAAGATATAGTTTGGGAGAAAGAAAATGCAGAAACGGCCATGGCCGTGGGTACAGCCGTGACCCACAGTTGGCTAAAACAGCCACCCATGGCATTGGTAACCTCTTTCTGGTGCCAGTTTCTGGCCTTTAGGGTGATAAAATCCTTAAAGGGTTGGTTCCGAAGATCTTGATCCTTACTGGTGTGGGTCTCTGGCCAAACCCATGCCTTTTTTTTTTTTTTTTTTTTTCATTTTGATTTGGTGTGGGTGATCTCAATTTCATTATTTGCATTTTTGTTAAATGGATAAGGTATCAAATGGTGATTGGGTGCTGTAAAAAGGGTGGTTTGCAAAAGTTCTTGACCATGGGGGTTCTCTTTATTCATTTATCTAATGTTTTGTCATTTGTGTGTCACTATATTGAATAATATACTGGTGTATATAACCTTAATATTTCTTTCTTATTTCTTATTAAAAGAGGTGACATAGAATATATATGTTTTTTTAAAAGGATTCAATTATGATGAAGAGTCTAGCGCATTGCGTAGGTTATGAGCTAGTATATATAATATATTATATATTTTTTATTATTATTTAAAAAAAAAATGTAAAACAACTTCGTTTACTTTATATATATATAACAGCCACAACAAAAGCTAGCTTATTGGGCAAAAAAAGTCATAAATGTTTTAAAATGGCCAAAAAGTGCTAAATTAAGCCAAAAAAAAAGTAGGCTCAATACTCAAAACACGTCCAAAATACTCTAAATTTTAAAGACTCAATTACCAATCCAGATAATTGGCTACCAATGGGTAACCGACGGTTATTATATAATCGTGTAACTAGTAGCCGGTTTTGGTTTTGAAAATTGACCAACCGACTATCCTAGTTTTGGTTTGCAATTTTAGTCGATAACAGCTAACCAGAACTGGGTTGACTCTTTTAATACGAATGTTTAGTTATATTTTAAGTGACTATTTATGGGATTTATTTATTTATTTTGTTAATGAGGGTAATTTTGATGACCAACTCATATGACCTTGCAACACGAAAACATTGCTTCACGTGTTTTCAAATAAGTAGCCCATTTCCTGCTGTGCGAAGTTTTTTGGCGTTTTTAAATGAAGTCTACGTTTTTTCAATCGCAATCCCGAACGGGATCATGTTTGCAATTCTAATCAAAATCGCGTGTTTGGCTTGCAAAATTGCAGTGTAAATAGATTAGTCGTATGATAGGAAAGTGTTTTTAAAGAAAAGGAAAAAGGAAAGGCTTAAATACTTTTTGTTCATGTTGTCTAATATATATATATAAGGTATGCTAAGGGTTCTCCTTCAGTGTTCTTTTAGCGTTCTCCCAGTCCTACGTGAAAAATGATTTAAGAAAAAAGAAAATTATAGTGACCCCCACCACCATTTTTTTGCCAACAAATTAATTTTTATAAATTAATATTTAAGTTCTAATGCCTTAAAACTTGTTTCTTGATTTAAAACTAAAACTTAGGAGTAAAAGATTAATCATTTAGGGATAGTATCACCTAAAATGGATTTGATCATCATAAATTTAATGCTAATGCCTCAAATTTGGTGCTAATGCCTCAAAAAACCGGTGGTGGGGGCCACTACAATTTTATTTTTTCTTAAATCATTTTTCACGTAGGACTGGGAGAACGCTAGGAGAACACTAGAGGAGAATCCCTAGCATTTTCCTATATATATATATATATATATATTCTGCATAGGTTTCAATTTGTATCTTAGACGGTATCTCGTTTATGGTTAAAAATGAATATGATACCTCCATCAAACTTTCATCCATAAATTGACGGAAATCTACATTAATATTCTTAAGAGACAAATAAGTGTTTCCGTACCTCATTAATTTATTTTTTTTTTAAAAATCTTTTTGAACAAAAAAATGGTTGCCGGCCGCTCCTATGTTAGCCGAGCCACGTCCAACTTGCAAAATGCCCCCAACAACTTTAGGAGTAGCCGAGCTACCCTCTTTTGCCCTATAGCCCTAGGATAACCGAACCACCCTTGTGGGGCATGGGAGTGATTTGGCCGCTCCAAGGGTAACCATAAAAATAATAGTGGTAACTTCACTAACTCCCCACAAAATTTCGCACTTTTTGAAGACACTCTTAACGTATAAAAACTCACTTTGATAAAGTTACCCCAAACTAATAATAATTAAAAAAAAAAAAAATTGAGGGATGATTCAAACATTCCATGTCCTTCGGGGATGGTTTGGCCACCTACATAGGGTGGGTTGTCCATCCCATAAAAGGATAAAGAAAAAAAAAAAAAATCTAATTTTGCCTGATGTAATTTGTCGTAATAAATTGGAGATCTTTGTCAAGCCTCAAGACTTCGCAAGGCCAGCATCTAAGAGTTGGAGCTTTCTTATTAAGCAGGGGAGTTGTAAGGAATTATAGGGTTGGTAATTGAAGAACCAAGTAAATTTTTTGTCAAATTATTTCATTCCACTGTTGTCTTTGCTATGGAAGAGATGATGACCTGCAATTCTTTCAGTTGGTTGGATCTCCGTTTCTTCAGCGTGTATCATGAAAGAGCTAATTGTTGAGATGGCAGTTTGAATGAAGTCGTTGTTTGTAATGTGTTAATGGATGATAAGCTCTTACCAAAAGAAAAAGAGAAGTGCTATTTCTCCATCTCCTATTTATCTCGATTCAATAGTTGATTTAAGGGCTCGAAGAAAAAGGAAAAAAAAAAGAAGGTAATTTGGAGATTACATGGTAATTGTAAGATACTTTTACAAACAAAAAAAAGAAAAAAAAAAAAAAAGGTGTCAATTTGGAAATTAAATATAATTTTACCCACTCTCTCTTTTTGGTAATTGGGGCTCCAGGTTTCATGTATATTTTTAATTTTTATAGACTATAAACTAGGATAAGTAGGTGTATGTAATTTCAAGTTGAGAACACTAGCTTTAATTTTGGGAAGACTGATCTTCTATGTCAATTTTATTCCACTTAAATTCAAATTTTTATGCATTATTGAAGTAATTTGGCTAATATTAAGTGACACTGAAACATACACATATTCATATATACATGCATACATACAAATCTACATATACATTAGATCATTCTTGGTTTCACTAGGAAGCAGCTCGCAGTCTTTCTTTCTTTCTATCGACCGCACTTGCTAGTTAAAACTATAGTTTTCAAATGATTTTTCAAACAATATAAGCTAACATTTGGTGAAATGGAGCTGAGAGTTACAAAAGTATAATCTCGGTAATTCCAAAAGGAGTCTGTCTAATTGAAGCACTGAAAAACAATTTCTTTCATTTTGTAAATAAGAAGTTCGATCACTAGATGAGCAATGCTATTGTTTGTAGATAGAAGTTTTGCAAGACTTAGAGATTTTAAGTAGTGTTAGAATTTTTTTTTTTTCTTAAAAAAATTGATTTGACTTTTAAAATTAAAGTCACATCACTTCTAAAAGGGAGAAAAAAAAAAAAAAACTCAGAGAATTATTATTGTAGGATGAGCAATGCCATAGAATCCATCAAACTTATTTTCTGGAACCATCTAAAATTTTATACTTGATTAATGAAGGTACTTCTTTAGGTGATTAAAAAACGAAAGAAGAAATAGTCTAAAAAGAAAATCTCCAACACACTATAAGAGAGTACTCCAAAAAACAAATATTCTGCTTGGCGAATGGAATTGGCTTTCTCATTTGATTGTCTTCTCTTTTTCTCTTGGGATTTTGTTGTGGTGTGGGTGAAGGGAAAAATAATTTAAAGAGAAAATAAAAAAAAAGTGGGGTTGTAAGGCAAGGGAAGGTCGTCTTAGCTGTGTACTCTCTGTCGCATCACCCATACGCGTCCTTCTTCCGTTTCCAATTTCCTGACCCCTACCCAGTAGAGAAAAAAGGAAGAAAGACGTCTTTTTCTTCTTTTTATTTTCCCCTAATTTATTATTGTTACAGTTTATTTTGTCGACAGCTTTTGGCTCTTCGCAGACCAAAGAAAGTTGCTTTTTTTGGTCACGGCCTCGGGCGGGGAATTAAGCCCTTCTTTTTTCCTCATACATTCCCGGTAATTCTCCTTTTCCTTTTTTGCTTCTTCCTTTTCTGGGTACGAGAATTTATAGAGACAATGCACTGAAATTTTGGCTCCTAGGTTACATAAAATATGACTGGATTTTGGATTTGAGATCTGAAAATGGTGAAGGGACGGGGGCTCCCTTGACTTGGGTTTTGATTTTTCTTCTTTTCTTTCCGCAGTCTTCTTTAACAAAATTTCTTGAGTTTCCAGCTGCGCTTCCAGCATTGGATCTAACAATGCTTTGAACAGTTTTTTCTCTCCTATTTTTGTCAGGACAAATAGCAGATTTCAGCTCAAGTAACCCAACCGTGTACCAAGCATGCCTGCCCCCAAGCAATCGAAGTTGCACGGCCTAATAAACGAAGTCGTATTCTCATGAGGGACGTTTTGGAGCAAGATGATTGATCAATTTATCAACTTTGTCATTCGTCCTCCCAGGTAATTTTATCTGCTTTCCTAGTGTTTCACTTTTCAGGTGGTCTTTTCTGTTAATCCCGGTCCTTGAAATTATTCTTTTACACATAATTCGCACTATTTGTTTGTGGGGCTCATACTACAAGTCTGCAATGCTGCTCTTTTTTAACCATTGATACTATCTTTAAGTTTGATTTAATGCCCCCTCAGCCCCCAACTAGTGTATGCTAGAGGCTTCTCATTCTTTCTCCTTTTCACAGAAAATTTAGATAAACTCTACGTCTTCATAACTCACTCAAAATGTCAAGTAACCTTTCATTATCCTCTATTCCGTTTTTATCAAATTACCTTTCTAACCATTTTGCAATTTATTCTGTCTATTTTGGTATTAATTGTGTTTTAATTGATTGTTTTCTAGAAAAAAGACTTCGTACTTAAAATTATAAAGCATGAATGATTGTAAAAGGATTTTCTTCATCAGTAACAAAGAGTTAATAAAGTAAACAAACTGCTTCATCAATAATAAAGAGTTAGTAAAGTAAACGAACTATTTTTGAAGTTAAGGGTAAAAGGTCCATAGCGGCAACCCTATGGGATGAGTGAGCACCTCATTGATTAGTGTTATCAAATGCCTTTTCAGACTCTTGTCATTTCTATGAACCAAAATGTTTTAGTATCTACCTCATGGCATCATATGCCAACGGGTAATTGGTAGGCTTTAATAAATTCATTTAGTGATAAATGAATATATTAGGAAAGGAAATGGTTTGCAAGTGCTATATTGGCGAAATTAAAAAGGAAAATGAACTGTGAACACAATTTCTCCTAGAAAGTAGGAAGTGCAGGAATAAAATAGTATATTCTGTGAGGCCATAGTGGAAAATTGGAGCATTCACATAAGATACTTATGAGTTCATTAAATACCATCATCTAAAGTTTCTATGGGGCACTATGACTGTTCACGTCACTCTTCACACAGCCCATGAATGGCGTCAAAATTATCTCTTCTCTTCCTTCTTTGCTCTCCCAAATCATGCGCTTTTCATTACCTATCCACATCCTAGAACCAGAACCCCATATATGTTTCCTACCTGTTAGCCACCAAATAACCCATCAAACCAACCATAAAACACCTAATGTTGCTGCTGCTCAGAATTTCTACAACCTGTCATCCTCTCTTTCAGCTACCAAAATTCAGACGTTTGTCAAATTGTAAATTCAAATCCAAGCCTAAATTCTTTCCCTCTCAAACAAACCCCAAGTTCACAACTTCTCTTTTTCTAAAGCCCACCACAAGCACACAGGCCGGATTTCCCTAATATGTCCTATGTCACATTGTATAAGGAACTATTTGAGATAGTTACTGCAATCGGGTACATGAAATGTTATTTATTGTTTTTTGAGTTTGTTTTCCCTGACAGTTTTTCTCGTGGACAAAGAAAAGGAAATTAAGGGCCCCTGAAAACTTGTAGACCTACTTGAAGATGCAGCTTTTCTTTGGCTTTACTGAGGTTGTCATAGATGTCTGCAGGCTTTAGACTCTACCCATGTATAACTTGTTTTAGTTTGGGGTGTCCATGCTATTTGTAGTCTAAAGTAATGATTTTTTACAACCATAATGGAACAAATTGCTTTTTATAAGCATAGCCTACTGTTTATATATATATTTTTAGTGAATATAGCCAAATTTTTAACTTATGATGTCCTTTTATGCTGAATATTGCAATTCCTGTTCAAAGTATTGATCTTTCTATAGACATTAATTCTCTTTGTATCTAAAATGCTTGGATATACAGGGCAGAGTATAACCCAGATCAGTATCTTTGGGAAAGGGACTTCACTCTCGCAGGAAGAACATACAAACGAGAAGACTTGGAGGCAAGTATGGACATCAGTTACTGGAAAGTTGTAGTTTATAATTTCCTTCACTAGTTTGCAGCAATGTCTTTTTTGATGATGGGTTCTGACCCTGCTAGATTGCCTTTTTCTCAATATTTGCAGCTTAGGAATGCAAGGGGCCATACATTGCTGTGTAGTCATTATCTACCTTCACCACTCCCTGAAGATACCCCTCTTCCTTGTGTTATATACTGCCACGGAAACAGGTATAGAATTATTATGTGAACTTTGGTTTTAAATATGGATTGTTGAATATTAAAATAATAAGCTTTTTCTACTTTCTGGAAAATATTTAGTGGCAAATTCTGATTTGTATTGTCCATTCAGTCTATGGAAGAATTTTTGTTGACTGAAAAGTGCTTCAAATACTAAGATGTAAAAAATTACTGATTTCACTCATGTGGGCTATGATGCAGTGGATGTAGGGCAGATGCAAATGAGGCTGCCGTAATTCTTCTTCCATCATATATAACTGTTTTTACTCTTGATTTTTCGGGTTCAGGCTTATCTGATGGTGACTATGTCAGCCTTGGTTGGCATGAGGTATGTTACCTCTTTATTGTTATCTATGGTTTACTTGAGTTCCTGTATTATAAAGCTCATAAATTTGTTTCATGTGTCAGAGAGATGACCTGAAGGTTGTGGTGTCATATTTGAGAAATAACAAACAAATATCGCGGATAGGTCTTTGGGGAAGATCTATGGGTGCAGTCACCAGGTGTTTGTCTTTTCCCGGATTATTATCAGTTAGCTTCTAGATTATAAGGTTTTCTGCTTTTTCAAGAGTTAAGAGTCTTTGCAGTTGTTAGGTGCTTGTTTGGTAAATTTTTAAGAAAGTGTGTTTTTGTATTGTATTTTGAAGAGTTTTTTAAGAGATAACAAAAGGCAAGAGTTTTTTGGGTGGGGGCCACATTTGAAAGGTGTTGTGGGGTCCTCAAAATAAATTGTTTGGTAAACTTTTTGAAAAGCAAAAAATATGAGAAAGTTTTGTAAACATAAAGGAACGAAACCAAAAATGCAAAAAATTAGGAATGACCACTCAAAAAAAAGAAGTTAGGGGTGCTGCTGCTGCACAGCCACTCCTCTATTCTGTTAGGGTTGACCACGTCGCCACCTCTCTATCTCCTTTGAAAATTTTAATAAGCATCAGGGCAGCTTCCACATCTAAAAAAATAAGCTGTGTTTTCTCAAAATATTCCTAGAGGAAGGTGTGGGAAATTTTCTAAAAAGTGTTAATTGTTTTCTTAAAAAGTGTTTTTTTTTTGAAAAGTATTTCGTTTGGTAACTATTTTTAAAAAGTGTGTTTTTGTATTTGAAAGAGAGAAGACTTTCCATACACTTGACCAAACATGGCCTAGGTTTCTCGGCTTACTATCTTTGTTGAAGATGCTTATCAGTCTGATGGTTTTGGATTTTTTTTTCTTTTTTTTTCTTTTTTTCCTGGAAGAGTTATAAGATACTAAAGAATGAATTTTATGCAAATTTTACAAAAACTTCTGGCACGGTGTAACTATGAGCTTTTCCTATGATGTAATGCAGCCTTCTATATGGAGCAGGGGACCCCTCTATAGCTGGAATGGTGTTGGATAGTGCCTTCTCAAGCTTGTATGATCTAATGATGGAACTTGTGGATGTATATAAAATTCGGCTTCCTAAATTCACTGTAAAATCTCTCTCTCTGTCTCTCTGCACATGTGTGTGCTTGTGTGTACTCGCGGCATGCATCATACTTTTTACAGGATTTGACCTTTCTTTTGCCACAGAATATGCCGTAGCGGCTACAGCAAGAGTTTAAGTTGATATTTAGTTGTAGCTATTACTCAATTAGCTGATATTCTACAATTACGAGCAATTATTTGCCTCTAATCAAGTCTAATAAAGAACAATAGATCAACAATCTTATTCCAACCTGCCTAGTGGTTGAGCTTTCAAGAGATCTGATTTGGGCAGGTTTTGGAGAAGGGCTCAAGAATCATTTGGTGAAGTTGCACGATAGTTGTCATCTTAAAAGAGAAGGATTGGGACATAAGGAGGTTTAAGGTTTTTGCTTTTTCCTCTTTTTATTTAAGTATACTTCATCAATAGAAGAAGAAAGGGAAGGGACAACCCAAATACAGAAGCAAAGTGCTCAAGGTTTCAGTGGAAGGATATTCACCAGATGAAAGTAGCTGTTTGAAGTATGGTGATGAGTAGGTTGGTGTACCATGGTAGTTAGGAGTGCATCCCAGTTAGTTTGTGGAAACCTACTCGGAGTGGTTGTATTATGTGTAGAATTGTTTTACATTGTAGTTGTGTCTAGACTTTTAGATGAGTTGGTGACTCTCTCACTCTTTATGTTCATTGGTACTGTTCCCCTAAACTTTGAATTTAATGCAATCAAACTTTAAAACTATGCCGTTAGTTTTAATGGTAGCCCACTGTTAAAGTTTTCCCAATTATAACAAATCATAAATCTAGCACAAATGAGTATTTTAGAACTTATGATTTATATGAACATAGACATGAGTTTGTATGAATTGGTGTTAAATTTATACACGGTGGGGTAGAAATTTCATATTTTTTATTTAGTGAAGTACACCATAATTAAACTTTCAATGCTACATGCTGTTTTTTGAACTTCAGATGCATTGTAAACTTTCTTTTTTTAAGAAATAAATAAATTAATAAACATCGGGATATTCATCAAGAAATCTATATTGGATGAATATATCAATACTTTATACTTACAAGTGAATTCATCACTGAGTTTGTATTTGAGTCGTTAAGTTCTCAAATTTATGGAATTATCTGGATGCACACATCTAGATGTATGTTGGTCTAGAGTTTTGCTTTGAAAGGGAATTTGTGTCGATAGTCATATCCTGTTTTAGCATTTTTCAAATTACCTCTATGGATGAAGCCTGAAGGTATTACGTTGTAATTTTTTGCTTTTGACTTTTTTTCTCTGAGTGCCTATTAACCTCATTATTTGCAAGCATATCTATAGCTAGACTCAATATTTGGTTTCTGCTTTTAGAAGTTGATGTGGGTGTTTTTATATCTTGTTTATACGTTGGACATTCCCCCCCCCCCCCTTCTCTCCAATCAGGTCAAGATGGCAGTACAGTATATGCGGCGGGTAATTGAAAGGAGGGCAAAGTTTGATATTATGGATCTTAATTGCTTACAGGTGCTTCTGCGTTTTTGGACTTTGTTGTGTTGAAATTTTTGACATAGTTCACTAAACATTTTAGTTTGGCCTTTTATTGAGTTTTTTCACTGCACTAATTTTGATTGTGAACTGGGAATACCGAGGTTTATACCCTTTCCCTGCACAATATGTAATCACAAGCTAATTTTATCTAGTTAATTTATTGTGTTAATGTTTTTTACCACTGGCAGGTTGCACCCAAAACATATATTCCTGCTTTATTTGGACATGCTAGTGATGACAAATTCATTCAACCCCACCACTCTGAGCTTATTTTTAAGTCCTATGCGGTATTATCTTATTCCAAAGATATTGTTTTTTTAATTGAAATAAAAAATTTCAATTCTCATGTTTCTGAAACGTTTTACCACATCTCTGATTCCATGCAGGGGGATAAAAATATTATAAAATTTGATGGTGATCATAACTCTTCGCGGCCACAGTTCTATTATGATTCCGTTTCTATTTTCTTCTACAATGTCCTTCACCCTCCTCAAATTTCTACCGCTCATTCAAGTAAGCTTGAGAAATATTATGATTTGGGGGATTTGAAGGTTGGTGCAGGCATGGATGAGGTGATTTCCACCATATATGCCCCTTTTTCTATTCCCTTTTGAAATTTTTTTTAGAGTATTATCCTTGTAAATTCAATTCTGGCCGTTTCTATCTACAATTTATTGATGACATGAACGGGAGAATAGAGATGAAGCAGAAAAAGCTTGCATACACAATACTAACATTATTGAAAGTCTGAAGTGCTCCAATTAGTTTTCCTTTTGTTTCTTTTTTTTAAAAAAAAAAACATTAAAAAAAAACTTGTTCACTGTATTTCAATTTTTTAAGGGAAAAATTCACTTTACCCCCTTGAAGTTTCAGGGGTTTTTCAATTTTAATCCCAAAGTTTAAAAAGTGACAATGTACCCCCTGAAGTTTAAAAAATTGGTAATTTTAACCCCCCGTTAACTTTTTTCGTCAAATTGAACGAAAAACTATGAAATGACGAAATTGCCCTCAGGCTTTCTTTTTTTTTTTTTTCTTTTTTTTTAATTTCTGTCCATTTTAACGGAAAATTTTAACAGATAGTTAAAATTGCAACTTTTTGAAACTTTAGGGGGGTACATTGCAAATTTTAAACTTTGAGGTTAAAATTGAAAAACCCCTGAAACTTCAAGGGGAGTAAAGTGAATTTTCCCCAATTTTTAATGATCTGGTTTTCTAAATTTTATTTTTATCTTTTTTTGGTATAAGAAGAAGGAATCACATTTTTGGGCTGTGGTTAGAGTGCTAATTACATATTACACAGTATCTGAGGACTATATCTGTTTAATATAGAATGAACAAAAAGTACTACATGTAATCATTCTGATTAGATCAATAAAAAATGAAACTATTTTAGTGTCAATCTGGCTTCTCATTCATCCAAAAAAAAAATCTGGTTTCTCAATCATATTTGATATTCTCAGTGTTTGAATTGTCTGTGCCTCCAATAATTTATAGTATTTTGATTGGTTCGTATTATACCTCATGTAAGTATAGCCTTGCTATGGATATTTTCTCATAACAACTATTTAGGGGTCTAGCAAAAGAAAAGAAAATGCCTCTATTTGGGGTCTGAAATATGTTTCAACCCCAGTGTCATCATGATGCAATGGTAGCTTGCCCTGTGTTTTTTTTTTTCTTCATTGTGATAATTTGCCATAGAGATTGAGATTAAAACACTGTGCCCCTTTTGTCTTTTTAGAGCCTCTTATACGAGATAATCACTGGTCTTCATTCTGCTGGTACTGATGCTGGGTGTTCATCTTCTGCTCCTCCTAACATTTCAACCACAAAGTCTGTGGGTGAACTTCTTTCTGAAATTGCACCAGTGACTACTGTTGTATGTATCGTCTTTTGTAGGTTTTATGACCTTTGCGTTTGCTATTTCTTATTTTCGTATTAAAGTATTTTGTTAATTGCTATATGTTATCATAATGCAGGAGTCAATGGTTAAAGAAAATAATTCACTTAACAGTCTTGAGACATCATATTTACAGGTGAATTGTTTTTTTTTTTTTGGGTACCATCCATGAAGGTTGTCTGATCATTCCATGGTTTGTGAACTCTTTTTTCCTGGTTTGATTGTGTCACGCTTAATGAAAAAATAGTACTCTAACTGAAGTTAAAGCTGAGTTTCACTTAAAATTTGATGTATTTCTTGCAAAGATACTCGATCATCCCCCAGTGTTGCTTTTTCTTTACCTAGCAATGGCTGGGACTCCAAAACATGACACATGCAGGGAGTCCGAATGTAGTCAGCTTTCCCATTTCACTGTATATTTTTCATTAGAACATTGAAGTTATGTTTTTACAGGATAAGCCCAATGGACAGATTGAAGAATGTTGCTCATATACAAGCTCAAATAGAGAAAGTTGGGGAAGATGCTCTTCTTTAGGAGGCAGTGATGAAGAAGAATCTTCTGCTGATTGTGCAGCAGCTGATAACTGCCATCAGGTCTCTCTCTCTCTCTCTCTCTCTCTCTCTCATGCATGTGTTGGCATGTATTTTCCTTAACTAAACTCCTTATTTTTCTGATTTACAACTTCATGTCTCATCGTCTTGAGGCATTTCCAGCACAATTTATTTGGGTTGTGGGACAAAGGACAGATGTTTTGCCAGATGTCATATTATGGACTGGGTAATATCAAGACCTCTAGTGTTAACCATCAGTTTGGTTCCTGGAATGGTTAATACTTTATTCTAGATTACAGGGGTACAGTTGCAGTATGTGTCGGACCTCATTAATGTCTGGGCCAGGAATAGTTGCAGAGATTCTCTGCTTTGTCCTTAGTGTTGGTCTAAATCAGATGGACTGGTGGTAGAAAAATTAAGAAAAACGCCATAATTATGGTTATATCCTGTTTTGTAGTCCAATCATATGTATAGCTCATGGTGGTACTACTACCTATGGACATGCCAAGTTAAGAGTGTTAAAAATGGGCTGAGTAAGCAGTACATCAGACAGCCAGCTTTGTGGAGTTTATACAAGAGAACTATACTTGAGCTTGAACACAATTAGCACCTTCTTTGCCCACTTTTTATTGATTATTATTTTTGGGAAACTACACTTATCTCCTTGAATTGTCACCATATTTGCAAACACCTCCCAAACTTTAAAAAGTGACTATCATCTCCCTTCAAACTATGCAGCACTTTTGTTTTTGTTGAGGGGTTTGATCGTCACTTTTTAAAGTTTGTGGGAGTGTTTGTAAATAGCATGTCAATTCGAGGGAAGTGTAGTTATAGTTTTTGTATATTTTTCAATTTTGAAACACAAGCATCATGATACCAGCCGACTAACATGACAGATGGAGGAATTCTATAACCTTGTAACGACTGTCAATAGTGGATCCCACTTAGCATTTTAGTGTAAAAAATTCCTGATGAGAAAATGTTGCACGTGGAGTATTGTACCACTCCATTACTCATCGCTCTATCTGTATAATAGATGTGCTCAAATAGTGTTATGTCTGTCTTCTTGTTAATAAGCAAGTTGTCTTTCTTTTTTTTTTAGAGAACTCTTGAGGTGTTTGCAACACCTCTTCGGAAAATGGAACAGAAATCCTCAGACTCAGCAAAAGACGAAAAGAAGAAGACTATGATAGTTCCAAAGAAGCCTAAAAGCGAGAAATTTGAAAAGTTAGAGGCCCTTAGCAAACGACTACGTCTCTGCTTTCTGAAGCGGGTAAACCAGCAAAGGCGTCGCTCTTCGTGACTGCTGTACTATAAAATGGTGTTTGTAACTGTAGCCCAGGTGTTATCCTTTTGATTTCTTGATGAAAGGCATTGAGGCATGAATGATTCTGTGATTTCTTAACTGCCATTTCATCAAACATTTGGTTTTGTGGAGATATGCATTATTGAAAGTTTCTTCTTCTCTCTCACTCTACGCACACAATTTCTTTGATAAGTCATGTTTGGCGAACTTTGACGCGGCATGAAAATGTTCTGGATGTTGGATAGGAAAGGATTTCTTAGGAGTAGGGGTTTTCATTGTCAGAAGAAGCTGGAAAGTGGGCATCATTTTGGTTAATCCAGAGTTCAATTCATATTTGCGTTTACAGGTTCATCTTTTAACCTATGTGAGTCTAATTATAGAAAAGATTCCTTGTGTGCCCTTCTTCGTCCACTATTTTAACGTCTTTGGTCATGTAGAGTGCCATTAGTTTGCAGCATCGTGTGCAGCATCATTTTAAGGCCTCTCACGTCCTTAAATCGCGTGCAGCATCATTTACTATGCGTGAATGTGGAGAAAGAGTCCGAATTGATAGGAAACAGCTGAATGCACTTCCGAACACAAGGTTGGAAGTGGTCTATCTAATTATACATTGTACACAAAAAAACGCACTACAAATAATGCAAATAACAAACGAAAATGAAAAAAAAAAAAAAACACATAAATTTAGTCTTTTGATGCAGGCAATATTTCTCCAGGGACAGCAGTAAATGAGAGACATGTGGTGGCTGCATGGATAATTTTATACTTAGAAAAACTAAGAACCAAGGTTGCAATTGAGAGACCTCTCTTAACCACAACAACGAAACTAACACTGAAACAGACTGAATCTGAACACTAAAACAGAAAACAACAAGAAAACTAAAAAAATACACAAAAACAACAGCATCGGTGGAAGGCGAGGAAGGCGGCAAGGTCGCGGTTGGCGATCGGAGCGTGTGAGCCACACTTTGGCACATGTTGAACACGCTTCAGCGCATGCTGGCCGGATGAAGGTAGGGCTGGTAGCATCGTGTAGCTACGAGGCCTTGGAGTTTGATGGAGTGACGCGAGTTTCCTGAAATGGATAGATTTGATTAAAAAAAAAAATCAAATCAAATCTCAAAATTTAAAGAAATGGACGAATATGAGATTGGGGAGATGGCGGTGAATGGACGGTCAACGGTAGAGGAGGAGATGATGGAGTTGTTGAACAAGGATAAAATGCTAAGGGCGTTGGATAAGGCCTCCAAAGAGGTAGATAGGGCTTCCAAAGAGGCGGTTTGCGTCTCAGAAAAGACAAGAAGGGGAGGGAGAGCAAGGCAAAAGGGAAGAGAGGGGAAAAAGGAGGATGAGGAGGAAGCCAAAACTCCCTCATCCCATGGCAGTCGATGGAGCTTGTTTGTCTAGAGAGAGCGTTTTCTTAGTTTTTTAAAAGTTGCTCCTCAGTTATGTCTCATTTGTTGATTAATTATAGTTACTTCCTAGTTCGTTATTGCTTTTTTAAGTTAGGTAATTCTTTTTGCTTCATGTGTATTACAAACCTATTTCTATTGTTTTGACATGTCTACACAAGAGGGGGGAGAGGGGATTCAAACTAGTGACCTCCGCTTCATTAAGCGTGGTCCCAGCCAATTGAGTTACCTCTTGGAGACTACTTCTATTGTTAAAATATGGTACAAGTTGCACAGCCATGGTTAATATCCATATACCCGAGAGGTATTGTGAAGCCGCTAGGTTATATGTTTAGGCAGGGTATAAAAATAAGATGCTACGGATTCTAATCCATTTTTGTATTATTTACTCCAAGCAACATTGTCGGATATTTTTGTTGGGATAGAAATTTCATCCAACCTAAGTTGGAGGGAATATTTTTCAACTTATTTAAAATAGTGTCAAGTGTCTATAAATATTTAAAATATTAGTGTAAGTTAGTAAACTGCAATTATTAACCTTAAGAATTTAATGTGCGTTTTAAATGTTTATAGACACTTGACACTATTTTAAATGTGTTTGAGAATCCTCATGAAACGGAGGTCACTAGTTCGAATCCCCCTCCCCTTGTGAGATTGGGATCCCCGACAATATTGCCAACATTGTCCATAAGTTTTTCCTCAAATCCTGACCATCCAATGTCATTCAACAACCACCAATCCGCCACATGTCCCACTAAAGATTAATAATTTATTTTTTAAAAAGAAAATATAAAACAAAATGGGAAAAATTCACTTTACCCTCCTGAAGTTTGAGGTGTTTTTCAATTTGAACCTCAATGTTTAAAAATTTGCAATGTACACCCCTAATGTTTCAAAAATTTACAATTAACACCCTCCGTTCCGTTACTAATTGCCATCTAATTAAACAGAAATGACATCACGTGGGTCTCAAGTGGGATTTTTACGTTGCAAATTGTAACGTTAAATAAATAAATAAATTTGAGAATATTTCATGATTTGAAAGAAATTTCTGTCCTTTTTATTGTGTTGGAAAATCCTGAGGTACCTCGTTTGTCAAATTACAGTCATTCATGTTGAGAGAAAAGACAGTGGACTAGCAGAGGCATATTGGCAGTATGATATTTTTGCGGGAAATGCTCTTTTGCATTCTCCCAACCATCTCCTCACCATCTCCTCTCTCTTGTGAGGAGATGAGTCCCATGTGGGTCCCATGATGGAAGAAAAAATGTAAGAAGGAAGATGGGATGGAGATGGTTTGGAGAATGCATGGTAGCATCTCCCTATTTTTGCCATGGCGGCCATTCTTCTCTACCCATTTACTCAGCACCGAGATGTTCCTTTGACTAGCAACGGACAGATGTCATCTATCAGAAATCTGGGTGCCTGATATATATCACCTCATAACCGAGCCAAGTCCCAATGCCTGCTCACAGCAATTATCTAAATTTAATTAAACATCATATATCTCAGGGAAGTGTTTTAACGCTGAAACTTGGTGATCCCAGAACATTTATGATTAGAATTTTTTGACCTAATTGGAGTTATATCCTCCGAAGAAACTACACGTACAATGTAAAATGGTATTGGCCAGCGCAGAATCACAGATCACTGCCTGAAACCTTTTCCATGTGATCGTTATTCCCAATTGATATTCCTGATGAAGGTTCAAACTGCTCTCTACACAGGAAAATGGTGTGCGCTTGCTGCTGGTAAGAGGAGCTTAAGCTTGACTCAAGTATCTGATGAGGAAGCACCATTTCTGGTTTAGAGTAAGCTCCGCCCATAACGAGTCTTTGCTTCTTCATTGACCTTTCACCTCTGGGACTCTCTGTTGGTGAACCGATATGGCAACCAGAATCTGGAGTCAACGGTTCATGGTGAGATGAGAAGGATTCATCAATGGAAAGGCTGGCTGGGGCACGTTCCTTGGCAGCCTTGTCCTGAAGGGGGGCCTCAGAGGTTGGGGCAGGAGTTGCCGGGTCAGTCTTGTTGTCGGAATCAGGGCAATTGTCACCTGATACTAGACCTGGGGCCCCAGAACCAGATGTCTCTGAAAGAACTCCACTAAGTCGTTGTTGCTCCTCTATTATCTTCTTCAAATACTTGCCCTGGGCCTCTATTCGCAACTGAAGCTGTCTCTGAACCTGTTCTACTTTAAATATGCCAAAATTACAACTTTGTGAGTTTCAGCTAATTTTAACCCATAATGCCCCCACTACACCAGTGCACCAAAATAATGAGGAAACAAAAACCAGATACACATAATTGCATACTAATAACAAGGAGAAAACATGCCTCTAATTGCTCATGAAGTCGTTTCTGCACCTCCATCTGCAGCTTGAGGGCTTCAGTAATTTGCATCCCACTGCAAAAACGAAGATTGTTTCATATCAAACAGTCCGCTGCCAAGCCAATTTATCAGTCGGGTGTGTTTGAAATGATCAAAGTTTTGCAATTTTTTCTTATCTCAGATGTTCACAACACTTATGAGAATATTGAACAGAGCGAAATATCAAATAACTAAAACAATCAACGTGTAATTTTGCATTCAGAGTGTTGGCGCTATCACTGGTTGATCACCTATTCCATGCAAGCTTACATACTAAGGCATGACCAATTCATCTATTTGTAAGTGGAGAGAAACACAGTAAAATTGGCAGCACTTACGATGAACCATCCAAATTTGAAAGCATATCTCCGGTTTCTTTCTTATCAGCTTTTTTCCCTTGCATCAAAATTTTAAAAGAATCAGTAAACAAAATTCTGTGAGGGAGTCATTATCATGCATCTTTGGCATGTTTATCAACGAGAGACATACACACTGGTCCATTAACATATGAACACTGAATAAATGAAATCGGTTAACCTACCATCGGAAGAGGAGTCAGGGAGGTATTTTGCAAGTCGGTATTTCTGGATGCATCATAAAAGCAAAGTCAACAGATAATAACAAATGTGAGTAACGAATGTTAAGAAAGGAACTCCTCAAACCCAACAGCCCAAAAAAACAAGTATATTAGAGAAATAGAACGAAGTTTTGCATAGCATAAAATCAACTTTCATATACCTGTAAATGGCTTTTGACATGGTATATTGTTAGACCTTGAACACCCATTACTCTGAGGACACCTTTGGGTGTAGCCCCTGAAAAAAATAAACCCAAAAAAAAAGAGAGAAAAAGTTACTGCATTTCCATCGCGACAAAATAATATTTTAACTTATAAAAAAGGTAAAAATATAATATTTTACCCAAGAATTGATGAGCTTCTCAACTGAAATTCCGATACTCCTTCAACAGAAATGTAAGGGTATTTGATTTAGATTTTTATGCAGTTCACATATTCAAGTTCCCAACCGACTAATATTAATGCAAACCACCTTGCACCAGGACCCAGAAAAGTAATTGAGCACCACTTCCCTTATAATCAATTTGTACACAAAGGATTACATGTGTAGGAAACCCTTCTGAGTTCAGATTCAAACGTTGGAAAGGGGGTCGCTTTTAACATTTGAAAAGAAAAGGGAAAATGTAAGGGTCATTGCAGCCCTTGCTCAGTGCGTGATGAGTTCAAGTCATACAGCACTACTAAAACACCAAAAACTGTTGCTAATACTTGTGTCTCCTATCCTCTCATCACTTTTAATAACAAGAAAGGTCTGACATTTCCACTTTTTTATATTAAAGCAACTTGTGTTAAGAATAGGAACAAAATTAAACAAAAACAAAATAGTTATGAAAAGTCAACATGCACAAAAGTAGATCCCACATGCAATGAAGAATAACTTGTCTGATTTAGTAGATGAATGCTGCATCTTGCCCAATAAGCAGCAGAGCTCAGAATGAGGAGAAATATAACAACAAACAACAAAATCCAATTGACCAGATAGAGGTTGAGTTGACTCACTGTCTGGCCCACCAAGTTGTGCCACAGCATCAACAAAACGTTCATGAAGCTCATGTGTCCAACGCAAGCGTTGCTTCGAGGCAAGACTAGGGTTGTTGAGATTGTTCCCTCCATTTGGGTCCATCGTGCTGGCAACACAATCTAAATGCTGACCATGAACTAAAGAGTTGTTTTGGACTAAGCTTGAGCTATGAACACCCTTTGGCTGATACATTTGTCATTTATCTAAAAACAAGAAACCATGAAGCTGTCAAGACCATAAGCTAACAACAACAATAAGCTGGGAAAAAAAAAAGAGGGCTCAACAACAAAATTTCCTGCCAAAGAGGATAAGGAAATTTTCAAAGCCAACATGAAATTTGAGGCTGAAGAGATGTTTAGTGTAAGACCTCCCTGAACCAGCCACCCATCCACAACTAGTAACCTCAAACCCTCAAACCCAACAAACCAACTATAATCTCCTCTGAACAATGTTAACAACAACCAAGTCAACAAAGCCTCATTACCCAGATCCTTTACGGTCACAAGGGCCACAACTCAACAAGTCCTGACTAATCCATCTTAAATAAAATTCTCTCATTTGTCCTCCAGTGGTGCCCCCTCTAACTTTATGAGAATTCATTAATTTGCTTTGACTATGAGACAAAGAAATATCCGCCAATCCAATGAGATATGCAATGATTAATTCAATAACTTAATCAGTCTATAATGGATAAAAGAGCTTATGTCATATTCGAAGCCACTTAGCTGTCAATACAGATAACCAGGAGAAATGGTAAATTTTCTAAGCAAGAAATGCTAAATTTTGATTACCAAAATGGTGGTCGATGATTGACCACTTGAACAAATGATATGAGATCAGAATAGATTAATAAAAATATATTTGAAATAAATTACTTAATAACACTTTATTTATGTGAAAAGAATGGTATTGGCTATGGTAGGTTGTAGGTCACCATATCATATGATGAAAAGATCCAACCATAAGACAAAAAATTTGGTGAGTCAGATTGAATATATTCATTGATAGAAAGAAAGGAAGAAAGACCAAAACAATATCATACTCTGAAAACAAGTTTCATTTATATCCATAAGCATCTTGAACATACACCACTGATGAAGAAATTTATACTTCAAAAATTAATCACACTACTATTAAGGCTATGAAATTAATTCAAAGAAAATAAGAGATATTTCATTTTACCAGCTACTCCAAAACCCCAAGTTAAGAAATAGGCCAAAAAAAATTGATGGGCTGGGATCAGATGGAATACTATAAGCAAGAATGGTCAGATTGAGCAAAGCATGGAAAATATCAGGCTAAATGTGAAACAGGAATAGTGATGTTACAGTTTCAAACTGGAACAGGACATTCAAGAAGATTCACATTACTTAACATACTGAACTATATGTTGCACATGCAAATGATTTTAATATTCAAATATTGGATAATTCAAACTCTTCAATGTTCCTAACATACTTTTCATTGTTGGATATATCAATTTGCACAAAAATTTTACAAAGCCTCCAAAATTTAATCATGTTATGAAGCAAATGCAATGATATTGAAATCATGGTTACAAGCTTGTATAAATATATAAGTCTGGGCGGAAAAAAAAATTATTGAAAGTACCAACCCAAAAAAAGAAAAAGAAATACCAGGCCTACATGCTAGTAGATGATTGGGCATCCCATATTCTGGTGTAGGAGCATCTATATTTGCTCCAGCATGAGACACGCAAACTATGAAATGTCATACTCTAAAGAGCTCTATTAAACTTGCTCTCATTATCATTGGAAAAATCTAATTATGAAGAATGTACCACTCTTTTGGCATGCACAATGCATGAAAATACGGCCTTGTTCAGTAACTGAAATCCAGAACCGGATGCTTAAAAAGACTATCATCATGGCTTGCGCAAGATTGAGTAATAAACTAGAAAAAACAAATTTCCGGTATACACGGATGCTTCACAAAAATATATGATAAAATGATAGCAAATTTAGTAGCTGAAATACAATTATGGAAGGATGCAATGCCCTCTTAAACAAAAAATTTGCATCAAGTATAGTAAAGATATCAGGGAACTCCATCAATAAAGAAGCAGTATTCCATATATGCCACCACTGATGAAACTTGTAACCTTGCCTCACTCAATGCACATGATTTTTTATCGAAACATTTTGAGAACAGTAAGTAAACTCGGATTTTTATCACCAGAATATTTGACCTCCTTTGGAATTAATGCAATATACCTAAGAGAACCATGACAGTTTTTCTACACATTCAACTAACAAGCAACGGCAAAAAGAGATATGGTAATACTGCACAATCTATTCCAAATCAAATTACTCCATAACCTATCCTCGTTCATATATAAAACATAACCAAAGGGGATGGATTGAAAACTTGTCAAAATAAGATCTTTATTTAAGGACTCAATTCTCAGTTCCCAAACACAGTCTTAAGAGTCTTAAACAACAACCATCACAATCCCTATTTCTTTCTTTCCGTTATTTTCTTTTTCAAAGCCATTTTAAAGAATATTCAGCTTCTTTTGTCTAAATAGCGAAGATATGAATGTTCTCTATCTATGTCAAGGACAACACCGTGGAACTAGTTTGGCGCGGTTCCTCTTACATAGGAAAAGGTCGAGTAAGTGATAAATCTACATAACCAAACTAAATCTGTAAAATTTTGGAGGCAGAGGAATATAAAGAAACATTAGACTTGGCCCCCATATCGGTGAAGCAGGGAACTACAACGAAAGCTAAACCTTTGACATGGAATAAAGGAAATAAGAGCAAAGCACAAAATTAGGGTTTGAGAAACATTATAAAAAACAACATAAGAGCATCCAAACACATGACATACAGAGAGAGACAATTAGGGTTTGAGAAACATTAAGACAAAAAGTTGACATGACAGATTCTATTCAGACAAAGTGGTACAAGCACCTTCTCTGACATACCACGAAAGAATATGAATTCAGATGAAGAATAAGGATGAGAATAAGAATAAAAGAAACAAGTCAAAGCGAAAGCCAAAAAAAAAAAAAAAAAAAAAAACAGAAACAAACATAGAACTTGTGGGCAAAACATACATAGAGCCAGATACTATTGCGAGAAGAAGAGACGTACCCAGATCTACGCTCCCGACAAAAATAAAAGCCCTCCCTTCAATTTCGGCTCCCTGCCTCCCTCCAATTTGATTGAATTTGGTAGATATAAATAGAAACTTTGGGAGGAAATGAATCTCTCTTCTAGGATCTCAGGGTCAGACGCACTACTGGGCATTAGAATTTAGAGGGAGCTGAAAACTGAGAAACAACAACAACAAGACTTGACCACCCAAAGTCCTCCCAAAAGTTAATTTATTTTTTTCTTTACTATGTGCGAGTCTCTTTACTCTTTCCTCCTTATTTCTTTCTTCCTTTTCTATGGCTAGTTGCTATTAGCATTTTATTTTATTTTTTCATTTTTACTTTTTCTTGCGACAGATATTTGGGTATATTTGAACTTTTATATTCATAAATATTTTGGGTATATTACCAAACTTCACTATAAAATAACTAAAAAAAACTAATGCAATTGTTTGTGTAAGTTATGCACATTTCCTTCATCTATTTGGTGCAAAACACATGTAGGATTCTAGTTACCATTTCCTATATTTCTCCCACAATCATATCAAATTTGTAGTTAAATGATAACAAGCATTCTAACATTGGCTCTTTTTATTATTTCTAGAAGAGAAATTAAGTGAGAGGTTAAAAGAAAAGGCTGGGTACGCGAATGTTGTTAACTTGGGTTTGCGTGCTCTATCTATCCTTCTTGTCTTTTGATTTTTCATTATTTTAAACTCGAAGCAAGAGATGCGTATGATATTTTCAGCCTCTAATCATCCCGTTTGCAGTAAAATATTTTGATTATGTAATCTGGGTGCGGATTTGGAGGATGCTAACGTTACAATTTTTAGTTTTATTTTTGGACGGTGGTGACATTAACGTTACATGATGACCGGCTTCGACGGAATCTGCTCCGTAATATTCCTTCCACTGTCCTAAACAAATTACAAATATTCCGGCAATCTCGTCCTTTTCCTCTTACCTCATTTTGAAAAGTACGTCTCCGGATTTATTGTTTGTTGTATTTCTGTCATGAGATGGCTAAGAATGAATAATAACCTCCCCAGTCCCTTTTTTTTTTTTTTTCTAATCCATGTTCATTTCGGTGCTCATGCTGATGATACACTGCGTCTCATTGGCTTCCAAATTTATTTATTATTTATTTTTAATTTTAAATTGAACCTAAAGTAAACCTAAAACCCCGCTAAACAACTGGCCTTGGCCTTGTCAAACAGTTGGGCTGCCCAACTACCGTTTACCATCTTCCTCGGGCTCTATTTTATTGAGCAACAACCAGCAGGGGAAGGGAGGGTTCCAACTTCCAATTTCCAAATGCAGCGTCAGCAATGGAGGGACAGCCTCCGTGGGAGTTTCTTTGACCAGCAAGTGGGGTTCGAATAGCAGGTGGCATGAAGTGCTCTATCTAAATCCCTTTATTTTAGTGTTAGTATCAAGTCCCTAAGATGCCCCAATACTATTGGAAACCGGCACCCCCAGTCCCCACAAGACGTGTCATATTCTCGTGCCTCACAACTGGCGTATTTCTCAATCACCTTAGATCAGGATCCCTTCAAATTCTTTAAAAATTTGAAGCCCTCAAATTTTGAATCTTGACCGTCCATTCTGATCTTAACGGTTCAAAATAAAAAGGCTTTTCAGTTTTTAATAATTAAAAAATCAAATTGTGTTTTAACTTTAAATGTAAAAACTGAAAAGTTTTTTGTTTTTGGCCATTAAAATCAAGATGAACCTCAAATTTTAAAAGAATTTGAGAAGATCCTGATCCCCCTCCTCAGTCTTATTTGGTTTATCTTATTATTTTGCCGGAAAACAAACAAAGTGAAGTCTATAAAATAATTATAAAATATTATCTATTAGTCACTTAAAATTGAGTAATGCTACAAATCATTCTTGATCATTATTAGATTTTGATAAAATAATAATTTTAAAACACAACTCATTTTTAGAGGGTCACAAGAAAAACTTTTAAAATTACCCCTTAAACTGCCTTGTCATTCAAGGTAAGGACCAGGACCACGTAAAGAGCTACAAGCCTAGCATCGTCCAATATACCGTTGGCTTACATCATAAAATGTTGGTACTTTCGTTTGTGACATTACTACTAGGCCTCTAGAAGCAATCAAGGATCGATCAGAAGCACCATGATGGTTTTTCAGCACTAAAATTCAAGAATTGCCTCAAAATCTACAACTATCAAATTTACACAACACATGATTTAGTATAATCGGAGGCAAATAGGTTTAGATCTCAAAGGCACTGCCGCACTGGTGTTTCGAATTTACAGTTTTGACAAGTTGTTTTCACCTCTGTTCCTGCCAACTTTATGGACAACAGATGCAACTTTTACAATTATGTTCCTCTTATGACTGTAACGCGAGGAGTGAAAAGAAGAATCTCACTCAATCATAACAAGATGAACACTTGAGCTTAATTTTCCATGCTACATGCCGTACCCAGTGATGGCATGGGGGTTAACTTGCCCTACATTCATGTCCTGGGATTTCATCTTAGCGTCACCCCAAATCAAAGACGCAGTGGTTGAGTCCAAGTTTAGCATCCTTTTCTTCCCTCCACTAGGAGATCCTTCCAGAGGCAATCCTCCGGGACTCTCGTGTGATGTTAGGCAGCTTTCAGTGGAACAGTCAGCCCTTTGGGGTTGGAGGCCAGGAGGAACTTCTTCTTCCACTCCAGTCACCTGATTGGAGTGCAATGAGTAGAAGCCAAGTGGGTCAAGGGAGGAACTTCTCGCTGTCTTATTTACCAATCCATGACACTTTTGGCCTTTGGTGTCAATAACTGCACCTCCAATAAATTGATCAGCAAGCATCTTACAAGCTCTCTCAAGCATGGCAATATATCTACGCTCTGCTTCCTGTCGAATCTGCAAGTGCTTCTCAGCCTACACAATGGTGGTAGGAAGATCAGCTAGCTAGATCATCAACCCAGACCTCTACTCTAAAGAATGCCCACAAGAATAGGGAGTTGAACATTTTCAACTCCCAATTACATGCTCAAGGAAGTTCTTTTAGCTCTGTGCAAGGCAATAGTCACCAAGCCAGCCAATAAAATACATAAAGGTCAGGGTATCAGTTATTCATTCCATATTCAAAGAAAATCCTCAGGTTATCTAACCAAATCCACTGCCACAAACTCACGACTGAGGCGTACTATTCATGAAAACATCCAACAACTCATGAAAAAGAAACATACCTCGACTTGCAGATGTAATTTACTTTGCACTTCCATCTGTGCTCTCAAGGCCTCCTTGACTTCATAACCACTGAAAATGACATTTATTACATTTAGTAATTTGGTAATTTTTAAGAGTATCATAAGAGCTCAGAAGAAAGCATGAAAATTCTATCTTACTCGTTATCAGAAGTTGGCAAGTTCGGGGAAGAATTACCAGTACCAGGGCTTTCTAAAAGGTATGAAGCAGGCATCCCTTCAATAAAGTGCCAAAAGAAATCAGTTTAATCATTGAGATCCTAATTGCATAATTTAACAGAAATGTACTCAATCATAACTTTCTTTCGTTTTCTGTCGGTGTTTTTTGCAATATCTTCACCAACCCTCGTGCTTAGCACCACCCATTGATTTTGGAACTCTTGAGTGAGATCAATGGACTTCTCAATTGAAGTATCCCCTATATGGATAATACATGATCCAGTTGATCTTTCTTTTTATTATTAATATTTTCTTCTTTTTCCTTCTTCTCTCGGAAGTTCAAATATGATTAAATGCTAGTGTATAGTTAATTTTTCTTGACTAGACAAGTCAATTAGCCAGATTTATCTCTCTCTGCCCACACACACGCACAGAGAGAGAGAGAGAACACCTAAAGCATTCTTAAATAGAAACTCTGAACTGAAATTGGATGATATCAAACATTGTTCATCATGGCAAAACTCTAGGGTCTACATCACATGATTGAAAGGAGAGAAAGTTCTAGCAAACCTACCATCCCTGGATGCATCGCCCATATCCTTTCCTGATTGCTTACCTAGCCTGTACTTCTGTATGTAGAAAGATACATCATACATCAATAAAAAGTCCATAAAATTTTTCACTTTCACAAGAAGCACACACCGCTGAATTTTCAATATCACATCACAACAATAGTCAAATAATAAAAGAAACCTGGAGATGACTCTTTAGATGGAAAAGAGTCAGTCCCTTCACATTCATCGTCCGCATGATGGCCTTTGGTGTAGCTTCTGCAAACAATTTTAATGCCCTCATAAGGATCCTAATTGATGATAATCCAAAGATATGAGATTCCCAACAAGTCAGTCAAGACTTAGAAAGTAGTTCTTAGTAGGCTGGTAAGCAAACAAGCAACTTGTGGGCAACTGAAATTTGGCTCATGACGAAGCTTTATAAAACTTGTGCACAAGGCTAACCATGCTAAGCTCAAGCCTCAGTTATCTAAAATCTTCCATTAAGTTGCCAATTTAAGTTGCAAAGTCAGCCAACATGCTGCTGAGTAGGATTTAATAAATCAAACCCGGAAAACTGTGAAAACCAAACCATATAATACAGGAATGCTATATAACTTAAAATGTGTTCACTTTCTTAATCAGGCATGAGAGACTGTAAGGACCCAACAATATAATACTGGATTACTATATACATTTAAATGTATTCCCTCTATACTCTACTGTTTTCCCAAGAAGCAAATAAAGAGGAATAAGAGAATAAATGCACATAAAGGAGAAGGTAAGCTTCCAAAGAATAACTAATGTCCCCAGTTCCCTACAACTCAACAAAACAGGTGAAAAGCCCGTCTCTAGCAGCACAAGCAGCAATTTCTCTTTTGATTTTCTCTAAATTTAGGAAACCAAATTTCCCTATCCAAATACGTTCCACAATAGCTTCCCTTAATATTTTCTTATACCATTACAATATTCTTTTTTACTTTTTCTTTATTTTTATTTTTATTTTTTTCATTTCATCTCTCTCTCTACTGTCTTCTCCTGCAAGCACATTGCTCTATTCCCTAATGAACATACAAATCAGCTTCACCATTAACAGAGTTACAGAAAGCACCACCACCCAGGTGTTGCTGAAACAGAAAAGCAGGTCGGCCTACATGAAGCTGGCACTGCAGCGCCACCCAACCTCTTTCACCCAAAGCAAGAAACAAAAGAAAACTCAAAGCAAGAACCTCTGTCCACTGTCCCCAACCTCTACCACCCAAAGCAAGAACCAAAAGAACACTTGATACAAATTCTCATAAAACACCATTCAGACATCATCCCCAAAATAAAAAACAAGCCACACAAAGTTCACACTAATTTGACCCATCTACCGAAATCAAAAACCCAAAAAACTTCCAACATCAATTGATCCTAAAATCACAACTCTTTACAATAATCAAGCTACCCAAAATTACAATCAAATAAAATAAAAACAAGGGGAAACTTCACTTTGGTCCCTTGAACTTTCACACGATTTTACAAATCCCTCCTAAGCTTTCTCACTTTGGACTTTGAATTGCTTTCAATTAGAACCCTTTCGTTAATTTTAACCGTTAAAAATATTAAAAAAGACCAAAATATCCCTAATTTTCGTTTTTTTTTTTTTTTTAAAAAAAAGTTTTGGAAGTTAGAATTTTATACAAAAGTCAGAGGTATAAATGTCATGTAACGTTTGAAATCTGATGGAGGGGTCCACATTGAAAGCAATTGAAAGTTCAGGGGTCCAAAATGAGAGATTTTAAAGCTTGAGGGGGGTTTGTAAAATCGCGTGTAAGTTCAGGGAGCCAAAATGAAGTTTCTCCTAAAAACAATGATAAATTGACTAGATTGACTGGATGCTCTCCAATACACCTCAACCTCATTGTAGAAGGACAAAAAACCCAACAATTAAACCAAATGAAACCAATGTCAGAACCACCAATTGCATAAAAAAACAGTGAGGACTTGGTACATATCAAGAGCGTTGAGGTGGTTGTTGGAGAGGCAGCATTTTTGAGAGGACACTTGGGTTGGAGGAGCAAGTGGGCCTCCATTTCCTCTATGCTGGCCAAGGTTCGGCTCACTGACTCCATTATTAAGTCTGGTACCACTGTGTTTTCTCTTCCCCCAAACACCTCTCCACCTCCCATGTCTACGCAATCTCTCTCTCTCTCTCTCTCTGTGTGTGCGAGAACCAAATGGAACAAAAGGAAGGGGAAGGCAGCTCAAACAAAGAAGAATAATATCGGACAAAGGTATAGAGAGGCGTGAGAGGAGAGAGAGAGAGAGAGAATTTTTTTTTATTTTTTTTATTTTTTATCAATATAATAATGCATTGGGTAGTTACAGAACTATCCAATGCATTGGGTAGCACAGTAAGAAGATATAGGGCAGCTATTGTGTGGCTTTTTATGGTTTTTTTGAGATTTTCCTAATATAAAGAGAAGGGAATGAGTTATTGGGCATCTATTGATAATGCCCTAAGGCATTAGTTGTAGACCTGCTCATTGGGTTGGCCCAAACTGGCTGACCCAAACCGACAGGGTTTGGGCAGGTAAACCCACCCACCCTTCAATCAATGGGGGAAAAAAAGTTTTGAATATGTCAGGTCAGGTCAGGTCAGGTCTTGGTAAACCCAACATACTCGACCAGACCCGACTATTTATTATATATTTATTAATATTTCTTTATATTTTTTTTAATACAACTCAAAGTTAAAAACCCTAACTAATCCTGCTTTATTTTCTTCTTAGACTCACATGTTCTTCCTCAACAACCACTTACACTTCTCCCTCTCTCCCCCACTCTAGTGCACCATTTTGGTGTTCTCTCCACACACAACACACTGTTTTGGCATTCCCTCCACACATGATGCACTGCTTCTGTGTTTCCTCCACACACAGTGTCTCCTACATGTCTCCGATAAAAGAACTGTTTATCAAGCACATTCATTGTCAAGCTGGTCGGTCAGTTTGGTTGGGTAACCTAACCCCCTTGGTTTGGTTTGGCCGTCGGTGTGAGCTGAGCATCGATCTGAGGGGATTGGGTGCTCAGCCCTAATCAGTTGTCACCCCAATCGGCCATGGTTACAAACAAGAAAACAATAGAACCTTTATGATCCCTACAAAGATCTTCTATTTTTATCAAAGTTCAGCCATCACACTAAAGACAACTTTCTCTGCCAAGAGGACCTAAAGACTAGGAGATATCTAATATCACAGAAGTGTTTGGTAAACAACACACTCTCTCTCTCTCTCTCTCTCTCTTGATAAGTCATAAAATATAACTGCAATGCAGGAAAAAAGAGAGAGAAAGGGTGCAACATAGGCACCCCAAACTATGATAATATTAAGAAGAAAAAAAAAAAGTAAAGGTACAACACAGAAATATAGAAGTACAAAAGGAGAACCCGAAAAACCACTGAAAATTTATCTTACAGTTTATTACATTCAAAGTGTCAACAAGGCTGAGAGAAGCAAGCTAATTCTTCTAGAGAACCACCCTAGTGAAGATCTTAAGAAAACAACTTTAGCTAATGGACACAAAGTTAAGTACCTCATTCTCCTCATTGATCAAGTAATTCTAAATACTCATCTCGCATCCCACTCCCATACTACTGAGTTGATGTGGCAGCCTCATCAACTATTGGATTTTGTCATTTTTTTTAAACAAAGGTTGATTCAGGGGCTATTGGACATTGTCACATTAGCCTAGTGGTATGAGAGTGAGATGGAAGATGAGTATGCAACATAACTCGATCAACAATCTAAAGATAATAAAAAGTAATGAAGTATTAATCATGAGGAAGGAACCTCTAACTAAACCTTGTCGCGCACGCTAATATTTTTGTAGATACTATTCAAGAAAAGATGTTTTAGATGACTCTAGTTTGTGACAAACTTTCCGACGCAACATCTCGAAGAATTCCTGGGTGGCATGCCTCATTATACAAAAGGGCCTACTGTCTTATGAAGGTTATGTAAAACGATGGATCCACTGATACTAAGATGCTGTCAAAATTTGTGTTCCCATACTGGCTTAGAGCTTGAAACAAGAATTGATGTATACTGCACACTTTCAGTACTCTGCTAGAATTTCACTGCATCCTTCTCTACTGATGGAATGATTAAAACCCCTCATTGCAGCAACAGAACCCTTTCTTAGTTCACTCAACATTATGGTAGCACAAGCAAGCTTTCACTTCTAGGCGGCAGCAGGCACCCAAGTGTGGTTGCAAGATGTGGCTACAAAAGGAAGACTAGACTTAAGCTAAGAACCAAGCATGCCAGACTTCTCCAATACCTAACGCAGCTTCCTTGTAGATGATAGACATAGTTTACCTATATATTCTGACCGTAAGAGAACAATTCATTTGTCATATGGTTTTGGGGTGTTGGAAGACAACTCTTAATGCATTATGAGTTGTGCAATACTTCTATAGTGTTCCCCAGGGCCAGATATCACTCGTCTCTTGCTACAACAAGATTTGTATTATAAATAATAAAAGATGAAAAATTTGATAGATACTTACAACAGAAAGAGAAATCAGGAAAAGCATAAAAAGTTAGCCACTTCAATCCTAGTCCCTGACAAAAGTGATGTATGCAAAGGGCCAGAAACCCATCCCCTCAAAAAGAGCAGGATAAGTATAGCAATAAGGAAAGCATGCACAGATTTAACATCTGCATAACTATTAAGACTAAAAAGTCCCAAAAGAAGGTTGAATTAACAAGGACAATGCATTCCACAAGCCAAAAGCCTAGTGCTTCAATTTACAAAAAGACCACACCTTTGGTTTTGGGAGAGTAGCCCAGTGCTTCATTTTCCACAACAAAAAAAAAAAAGGCTTTGGGTTTGGGATTGGGGAGATTACAGTTATGACGACGATTACCAATTTGAAAAAAATAAAAGGAGAAAGAAATATTAATTGACAAAACCAAGAGAGAGTTGAGAGAAGGAAAGTAAATACTGACTAGAGGCGCCACCAAGCTGAGTGACAGCATCAACGAAACGTTCGTGAAGGTCGGCAGTCCAACGGAGGCGAGGTTTAGGATCGGAGGTCAAAACGAGGCATGGGTCGGGCCTACCAGCAGCACCCTGCAATGGGTTGTCTTCCTGAGCAACTATGCCACCTTCGTGGTGGGGCTGAATCATTCTTGGGTACATTTTCTTCTCCTCCTTCTATATCCAAAACCCCCAAATTCCCAGAAAGAAACAAGCAGCAGAAGAAGAGAAGCACATCTCAGCACAGTAAATAAACAGCTAGGGTAAATAAAAATAATAGAGCAATATCATAAAAGGACCTGGTTGAGGGTGAAAAGGGGAAAATGGAAATAGAAGTGAAAAAGAAGGCGGCCGTATCAGTACTACCACTGGAATCGGCTTTTCGGGATTTTGTCTCTTTCCGCGCTTATCGTCTTCTCACTGAGATTTGTCATTTTGTTTGGGGGCAATGGAGCCACTGTACTCTTTCTCAATATTTCTTATTTTCCCTCCATAAAAATTGAGGTAAATGGGGCTAAAACGATAAATAAACCAATGAATTGGACTCTTCTGAATTCTGATGTTTATTTTTAAATTTAAAGCTACGAAACAAATATACAACTTGGATTAAAATATACACCAAAACCACCTCCGCCTGTCCACCAGCGACTTCCCAACTGGTTGTGCTTCCACCAGCGACATAAGCATTTCGGCTTCCTGCCTGTAATGGCGTCAGGGCCAATGGTAGCCTAACGCAATCCCTATTAAATTAAAGGGTTAAATACATTAAATTAAAGGGTTAAATACTTAATATTTCTATGGGGTTTCACAATTATTATTTTTTTTTTTTAAGGTTTAATTTTTATCATAAGGGTCCTTATGATTTTGATAAAAGATCAACTTAATCTATCTGTTAGTTGACCGTTAGTTGACTTAACGATTAACTAACAGATAGACTAATTAGATAAGATGACACATAACATAAATTGACTCGTCATCAGTGTTGACTGTATATTAAGCTGCTACATAATTTTATTTTATTTAAAAAAAAACAAATTACAAATTAAAATAAAACTAAATTTTATTTTGTTAATAAGAATTTAAAACAAACAGATTACAAATTAAAATAAAGATTTAAGGTTTTATTTTATTAATCAGGGTTTAAAACAAGGTGCGGATTTTATACTCCAATTAAAATTTGGAAATAATAATGAATTGTCAGAGCAAGCGGACGAAGAAGATGAGAAAGAAGCAGCAAAGGTCTCTGTGTGTAATTCTTCTTCGCCACCAAAGAAGGCTTTGTTGTTGACTAGGTGTAGATCTACTCCTTACAGATCTTCATCTTTAGCCAGTATATAAATTCATACCAGTTAATAGTTAGGCATCCATCCGGTTAAGGCATAAACTTAAATCTTTTATCACTAAACATGAACTAAGCTTCTTCCGTCAAGAGCGGTGAACCAAACGCAAATAGGATTTCCACGTTGGGGTGGGGATGACAAGACTGTACCGCTTTCAGATGAAAATAGGTGCCCCTTTGACTGCTCCTCTTATTCCATTACCAATTGCTTCTAGCGGCGGATAATAGGAAAATGGGGGTTGGGGTGGGATTTGTGGTTTAGATTTTTTAGAAGTTCAATCCTCTTCTTTTTATATTTGATTTTGGATTGGAATTTTTATGTTTAAATATTAAATTTATTTGTTTGTTTGTTTTAAACTATGATTAACAAAATAAAACCCAGTTCTATTTTAATTTATAATCTGTTTGTTTTAAACCCTGATTAACAAAATAAAACCCAATTCTATTTTAATTTGTAATCTTTTTTTTTTTATAAAAAAAAATAAAAATTAGGTGGTAGCTTAATATACAATCAGCACTGATGATGTGTCAAGTTATGCCATGTGTCAACTTCTAATTGGTTCATGTGTCAGTAATTGAACTTCGGTTAGGTCAACTAACAGTCAACTAATTTAGTTCTTTATCAAAATTACAAAGACCCCTTATGATAAAAATTAAACCCTAAGGGGGAAAAAATAAAGTTGTGAAACTCTAAGGGGGTATTAGGTATTTAACCCTAAATTAAATGGAGAGCATCTTTGTCTACTTACTTAGAGTAACTCCAACAGTCCTACTAAACTAGCTTTTTTTTAGCTAAATTTAGCTAATATGTTCCTTTTTCGTGCTCCAGCAGACACAGTAAAATAAATAGTTTCTTTAAATATGTTATAGTAAACTTTTATATTTAAAAGTTTACTATAGCAGCTGATAGAACATTCCCAATAAATGAGCTATTATTATTATTATTTGTGTAAAATAGCTCATCAAAAATCATTTTATCTAGTTTAGCTAATGACTTTTTAAAAGCTTTATACATTCGATTAGTTATATTTTTATCTATATCATTTAAATATTATTATTATTTTTTGGGTTAAATACCTAATACTCCCTTGAAGTTTCATAACTTTATTTTTTTTTTCCTTGGTGTTTGATTTTTATCACAGAAGGTTCCTATGATTTTGATAAAGGACAAAACTGGTTATTCTGTCAGTTAACTTAACGGACTGACACGTGGACGAATGAAAATTTGACAATTGGCACAAGTGGCCACATCATCAGTGATGACGTGGCCACCTAATTAAATTTTTTATTTAAAAATTTTCAAAAAAAAAAAAAAGACAAAATTTTGGGGTGGCTGAAACCACCCCCAAACCATCATTGGGGGTGGTTTCGGCTACCCCCTCAGCTCCATGGGGGTGGCCGAGCCACCCCTTGGTGCCCATGGTATAGCCACCCTCAATTTTTTGTCTTTTTTTTTTTTATAATTTTTTTTAAGAAAATAAAAAATTTAATTAGGTGGTTACATCATTAGTGATGACATGGCCACTTGTGCCAAATGTTAAATTTTTATTCGTCTATGTGTTAATCCGTTAAATCAACTAATGGTCAACTAAAAGCAAAGTATTATCTGCATGAGACTTTTTTGGAGGCAAAGGAGGGGACTAGGCCTTCATTGGCATGGAGGAGCATTCTAGCGGCTAATGACTTACTTAAAGAAGGATTGATATGGAGAATTGGAGATGGGAAATCAGTGGCAATTTGGGGAGATAAATGGTTACCAAGACCGATTTCCTACAAAGTTCAATCACCATGCCGTCTTCTCAACATTTAGACCACGGTGAGCCATCTTATTGATGCCTCGACAGCTAGCTGGAATACCACCATGGTGAGGGAGATCTTTTATCCAGAGGAAGTTGATGTAATATGTAATATGGCGTTGAGCAAATATGGACAGAGTGATATGTTGCTTTGGAGGGGCATGCCTAATGGGAACTTCTCAGTTAAGAGTACTTATTTTATGGAGCTCAACAGAAAACAAAGAGAAGCTAGTGAGGCCTCAACACCCTCTGATGAGGAAGGTTTTTGGAAAGATATATGGCATTTGAAGATTACTAATTCAACTAAAACTTTCCTTTGGAGGGCATGTAGTGACATTCTTACTTCAAAAGCTAAACTAGCAAGAAAAGGAGTGGTGGACAAAGATACATGCGACTTATGTGGCAGGGAGGCTGAGACAACTGTTCATGCTTTATGGTCTTGCCCCGCCGCTCAAGACGTATAGGGAATGTGCTGTTTGAAGATCCAGAAAATGCAATCTTGGTATGAGGATTTTATGTTGGTGTTTGCCGATGTGCATAGGCGTTGTAATGAGGAGGAGGCTGAATTATGTGTGGTCATTGCCAAAGCTATTTGGGCTAGACGAAATGGAATGATCTATGGTGAAGACTTCATCCATCCCAACGCTTTGGTTATGTTGAAACAAGTGGCTCATATTCTATTAAAGGCTCATTGGGTGTAATTAGTTTATGTGGGTTTAGGGAACAAATAAGTTGGGGGGTATTTTGGGGTTTTCCAAAATACTTATAATTAGGGTTTACCTATAAATATATTATGTTGTAACCTTAAATCATTGAATAGAAATATATAGCCGCACTCTCCTGTGAATGTAAGCAACTTGTCGAACCATGTTAAATCTGTGTCTTAACTTTTTTTTGATCTCTTTCTCTTTTTGATTCCATATTATTCATCATTGTTGTGCACGGTAACAACAATTGGTATCAGAGCCTAATCATACGATGGCTGGGATTGGCACATCTTCTGCAAAGTTCGACGTGATGAAGTTCGATGGATCCGGGAATTTTGGGTTATGGCAAAGACGTGTCAATGATTTGTTGGTGCAACAAGGGATGGTGAATGCGCTATATGGGACAAAACCAGAAGGGATGGCTGACATAGATTGGAAGGAACTTGAGGTGAAAGCGGTGGATACTATTCAGCTTTGTCTAGGAGATGACGTGATGTATCATGTTATGGACGAAGAATCTTCGGTGGCAGTTTGGTTGAAACTGGAAAGTCGGTATATGTCAAAGTCGTTGACGAACAAGCTTTATCTAAAGCAACGGTTGTACGGCTTGAAGATGGTAGAGGGCTCGGATCTGAGCCAACACATCAATGTATTCGATCAGATAATCGGCGATTTGAAGAAGGTTGATGTGAAGTTCGAAGATGAAGACAAGGCATTGATGCTGTTGAATTCACTTCCAACTTCTTCTACGTATGAGAATTTGGTTACAACTTTGACATAGGGGAAAGAGACCTTGGAGTTGGAGGACGTTACAAGAGCCTTGTTGGCTTTTAATCAAAGGAAGAAAAATATTGATGAAAATTCTCAAGGAGAAGGGCTAGTTGTAAATGGTAACTATGAGCATGGAAAAAACAATAACATGGGTGATTCGAAAGGCAAGAATTCTCGGTCAAAGTCCAGGAAGAGGAAGGACATCAATTGCTACAAGTGCGGAAAGAAAGGGCACATGAAGCGGGACTGTCCAGACTGGAAAAAAGAACAAGGACGACGAGAATGAAGGTTCCTCAAAATCTGCGAACGTAGTGGAAGACAATTCAGACGATGCAGATGGTGATATGCTTTTTGTTGCATCTACTTCAGAGCATCCTGTGGATTCTTGGATTTAGGATGCAGCATGTTCATTTCACGTGACGCCCAACAGAGATTGGTTTGACACCTACAGGTCAGTTAATTCTGGTATAGTTACTATGGGTAATGGTGTACATTGCAAAATTACTGGCATAGGTAATATTAGAATTAAAATATTTGATGGTGTGGTTAGAACGTTATGTGATGTTAGGCATGTACCAGAAGTGAAAAAGAATTTAATTTCATTAGGCACCTTAGACTCAAACGGTTATGGTTATAAGTCTGTAGGTGGAGTAATGAAGGTAAACTAAGGGTGCAATGGTAGTCATGAAGGGACAGATAAATTCAAATAATATCTTTAAACTGTTAGGAAGTACAGTTGTAGATGGAATTGCCTCTGTAGAGTCTGAATTTGATTGTACTGTTTTGTGGCATATGCGGTTGGGTCATATGAGTGAGTGAGGCATGTTAGAGCTTCATAAGAAAAATCTATTGAAGGGTATCAAGACGTTTGTAAACTTGATTTTTGTAAGTTTTGTGTTCTGGGGAAGCAGAATCGGGTACAATTCAAGACAGCCACACACAAGACAGAGGGCATTATGGACTATGTTCATTCTGATGTATGGGGACTAGTGAGAACAGCATCACGGGGAGGACATATGTATTTCGTCATCTTTATTGATGACTTTACCAGAAAGGTTTGGGTATACTTCATGCGGCACAAATCAGAAACGTTTGGTAAGTTCAAGTTGTGGAAAGCTGAAGTGGAAAACCAAACTAAGAAGAAGGTTAAGTGCCTTAGGACAAATAATGATACTGAGTACACAAATGACGAATTCAGAAATTTTTGTGAGCAACATGGTATAAAAAGACATTTCACGGTTCGCAAGACACCACAACAAAATGGTGTGGTGGAAAGGATGAATAGGTCGATTGCAGAGAAAGCACGATGTCTTAGGTTGAATGCTGGATTTGCAAAGATTTTCTGGGCAGACGAAGTAAGTATGGCATGCTACTTGATAAACAGGTCACCGAGGGCAGCACTAGATGGGAAAGTTGTAGAGGAGGTATGGACAGGTAATGAGGTAGATTACTCTAGTTTGAGAGTATTTGGTTGTCCAGCCTATGTGCACATACCTAATGAAGAACGATCAAAACTTGATCCAAAGTTAAGATAGTGTGTCTTTCTCGGATATGAGAAAGGGGTTAAAGGTTACAAGTTTTAGGATCCGACGGCAAACAAGGCGGTGATCAGTAGAGACGTGATATTTGATGAAAATTCCATGTTGAAGAGTATTCAGGGTAAAGAGCAGCAGGTGCCAGAAAGTAGTAGCAGTGATAAGTAGATGGTGCAGGTGGAGTTAGAGACTTCTGTGCAGGAGAACACTTCTCAGGGTACAGAGACATCTACTTCAGAAATTGAGTAGCATCACAGTATAGCCACAGACAGACCTAGACGCACTATCAGGCCACTAACCAGATATGGTTTTGAAGATATTATTTCTTATGCTCTTGTTATTAGTAGCGGAGATCCTACTACTTTTCAAGAGGTTGTCAATAGCCAAGAGAAGAGCAAATGGATGGGCGCTATGACAGAAGAAATGGAGTCTTTACATAAAAACCAGACATGAGATTTGGTGGAGCTCCTAGAGAGAGGAAAAGGAAGATAGGGTGTAAATGGGTGTTCAAGAAAAAGGAAGCAGTATCAGAAAGAGGGGGAGAAAAGTTCAAGGCTCACCTAGTAGCAAAGGGTTATTCACAGCAGAAAGGGGTTGATTATGAAGAAATATTTTCTCCAGTGGTCAGACATACTTCCATCAGAGTAGTATTGGCGTTAATAGCCCATTATGACATGGTTTTGGAGCAAATGGATGTGAAGACAGCTTTTCTTCGTGGTGATTTGGAGGAGCAGATTTACATGGAGCAGCCAGAAGGGTTTAGTCAACCTGGACATGAGCATTTAGTCTGTAAATTGAAGAAGTCACTTTATGGGCTGAAGTAGTCTCCAAGGCAGTGGTATAAGCGATTTGACTCCTACATGATCAAAATTGGCTACAGGAGATGTGAGTATGACTGTTGTGTGTATGTGAGGAGCCTTGATAATGGCTCATTTATTTTTCTGTTATTGTATGTGGATGATATGCTTATTGCAGCAAAGAGTATAGTGGAGGTCAACAAATTGAAGGTTTTGTTGAGTAGAGAATTTGACATGAAGGATTTAGGCGCATCCAAGAATATTCTTGGGATGGAGATTCGCAAGGACAGAGATGCCAAGAAATTGTGGCTATCTTAAGCCGGTTATGTGAAAAATGTGTTGGAGAGGTTTAGCATGGAGAATGCAAAACCGGTAAGTACACCTTTGGCGAATCACTTTCGCTTGTCTACCTCATAGTGTCCAAAGATAGTTGACGAAACTGAAGACATGTCAAAGGTCCCATATGCCAGTGCAGTGGGGTGTCTGATGTATGCTATGGTATGTACCAGGCCAGATTTGGCTCATGCAGTGAGCGTGGTGAGCAAGTACATGACAAATCCGGGGAAACAGCACTGGGATGCAGTTAAGTGAATTTTCAAATACTTGAAAGGTACTACAGACTACGGCATCACTTTTGTCAGACAAAAGAGTGATTTGTCAGTTATGGGATATGTGGATGTAAATTATGTAGGAGACTTGGATGACAGGAGATCGACCACGGGTTATGTGTTCATTCTTACATGATGACCCATATGTTGGAGGTATCTAGTCCACAGTTGCAATGTTCACGACTGAGGCAGAGTACATGGCGGCGGCTGAGGCTGCAAAGGAAGCTTTGTGGCTTACAGGGTTAGTCAGGGAGCTGGGTATTCAGCAAGTTGGAGTTACGTTGTATTGTGACAGTCAAAGTGCTATTTACTTGGCAAAGAACCAGATGTATCATGCGAAAACCAAGCACATTGATGTGAGGTTTCACAAGATCAGGGAATTGGTTGTTACAAGTGAATTGTTACTTGAGAAGATTCATATTTCTGAAAATGCAGCGGACAAGTTGACGAAGCTTATTACCGCAGACAAGTTCAAGCATTGCTTGGACTTGATATATGTATCTAGATGCTAGAAAGGAGATGAGAGGAGGTGGCAGCCCCAAACTTATCAGTTCCAGTTGGAGGCCCAATACTTGATTATCTTCAAAGAGGTGAATACTCGCTAAGGTGAAGATTGTTGAAACAAGTGGCTCATATTCTATTAAAGGCCTATTGGGTGTAATTAGTTTATGTGGGTCTGGGGAACAAATAAGTTATGGGGGTATTTTGGGGTTTTCCAAAATACTTATAATTAGGGTTTGCCTATAAATATGTTATGTTGTAATCCTAAATCATTGAATAGAAATATATAGCCGCACTCTTCTGTGGATGTAGGCAAATTGCCAAACCACGTTAAATCTATGTCTCAACTTTCTTTTGATCTCTTTCTCTTTTTGATTCCATATTATTCATCATTGTTGTGCACGGTAACAACAGGTTAACAGGGCGGTCAACAGTTGGAATCAATTCAAGCTAACCAAGGAGTATAGGGATGCTGAGCATGGGCCATCAGAAATCAGTGAGAATGAGAAGTCGATCGGCCTACCCAGTGGTGCTTATAAGGTCAATTGGGATATTGCCATTGATGTCCATATGAAATGCATGGGGTTGGGTGTAATCATTAGAGATGGAATGGGGAGAGTAGTTGCTGCTTTAAGTAAAAATTTGAATTCTCTCCAAGATCCTACATTCGGTAAAGCCTTGGGGGCGAGAGGAGTAGTGGAATTTGCCAAAGATATGGGTTTTAATGAAATTATCTTGGAGGGAGATTCCAAGCAAATGGTTACGGCAATTTCCTCCAAGGAACTGAATTGGTGCAAATTTGGCCATATTGTTGGCGATATTCTTGAGGTGTTGAAAACGTTTTGTCGTTGGGATATTGGACATATTAAGAGGATGGCGAATGGGGCTGCTCATGGTCTTGCTAAGGCAGCAATCAAAGATTTGGGTGAAAGGATGTGGATGGAAGAGATTCCTAGTGCCATTTATGATATTGTAACCATAGAGCAATTTGCTCTATCTTCTTAGAGCGTTGTCTCTTGTTTTTTGAAGTATTTAATAAAATGGAGTTTTTCTTCAAAAAACTAATGGTCAACTAACAAAATGATCAATTTGGTAATTTATCAAAACCACATAGACCTCCTGTAATAAAAATTAAACCCTAAAAGGAAAAAAAAATAAAATTGTGAAACCCCAATGGAGTATTAGGTATTTAACCCATAGAGCATTCACAATGGAAGAGCTATTTTTTTTTATGTAAAATAACTCCTCAAAACTTATTTTATCTAGTTTAGCTAATAACTTTTTAAAGGTCTCCTACATCCGATTAGTTATAGTTTTATCTATATCATTTAATTTTTATTTTTTATAATGATTGTATTTTTCTTAAATATCTTATTTTTCAACTTTTGAGAAAAAAAGTGATGTGAAGAGAGAAATAATAGGAGAAAATTTTGAAAAAAAATGAGATGTGAAAGAGAAATAATAGGAGAAAATTCTGAAAAAATAGAAAACAAGTGAGAGAAACAATAAAAAAAAACGTAGAAAGAAAATTTTGGGAGAGATAATGGGAGAAAAAAAAGACTTGAGAAGGAAATTTAGGAAAATAGCTTTTTGAATAGTGCCACTACATGTAGCTTTTTTTTTTTTTTAGCTCATTTAATAAAATATTAATTCTACATTTTTTTTTATCTTCTTCAATGTATAGGGTTTTTTTTTTTTTTTTCAATTTAATGAGTTATTTTAGATAAAAGTGTCATTTAGCTCTTCCATTGTGAATGCCCTAAGGATTGTATTTTTCAACTTTTGAAGAAAAAAAAAAGAGATGTGGAGAGAGAAATAGTAAGAAACTTTTTTGAAAAAAGAGAGATGTGAAAGAGAAATAACATGAGAAAATTTTGGGAAAAGAGCAAAAAAAACGTGAAAAGATAATTTTGGAAAAGATAGCGAGAGAAAAAAAGAATTATGAAGAAAATTTAGGAAAATAACTATTTAAATAGTACGGCTACATGTAATTTTTTTTAACTCATTTAATAAAATATCTATTCTTCAATTTTTTAGGGAGTGTTAGCATTGATGGCAGAGGAGGCAACGTGGGCTTGGGCAGAGATGGGATTGTAGGCAGCGTCACGACCGGAGGTGGAGCCGCTGGTGTGTCCAAGAGCCGACGAGCTGCTAGACTTGTATCTGTGCTTGAGAATAACAACGCTATGAACGTAGACAGAGGGAAACAATACTTGGAAAAGGCCATGGTTTCAATGATAGTAGCAGCAAGGTTTGAGAGTTGGTTCACTTCCAGTATTGGCAAGTGTGATGAATTGAAGATTACCTGCACTTGGTGGTATTTATAGATCGCCAAATGTTGAAGGAACAACGTGAGTTTGATAAGATGTGGTTGTAGGAAGTGTGAAGAAAAGTGCATTAGTTTGTCATACCTAAGACTGTTGTGCTAATACTGTTGTGAATTAACATAGAATTAACACGGGAGAAAAATTGAGACTATAAATATAGAATTAATGAAGTCGGTCCTATCACTCATATTCTGGTGGGCCGGGGTTATTGTTATTCCAAGAAATTGCCAAGAACCTTCCTCGATCTCCTGATCTCCTCTCCAACCAAAAACCAAATTGAATTTGATCTTCAAGCCGTTTTTTCTTTGGTCGGTGTTGCACTTAATTAAGGATTTTGATAGACGCATGGTTTACATGATCGTGTACGTTGAAGCGAGCGACATGAAGAACATTTGGGAACGCTTTTGGTGGCCTTAATTATGTGCTTTGTTCAATGTTTGTTTGAACAGAGCATTCCATAATCTGATTGGTACAAAATTCTTACATATTCGTCTCTAAAACGTAATACTTGCCATTAAAACTATTAAAAAAAGGGCTAGGTTCGTACTAATAGATGATCTTAATTAATTCCTGGCAAAGTGAAATGAACCCACTTTATAAATATCTACTCCTTTTTCTAGGAGGATTATATTATATTATTGTATGAATGTAACGTAACCTGATTGGTCTATGTGCATATAGGCCTCCTGATTGAATATATATATCATTGCCAAGACTGTTATATTTATACCTAAGAAAAGTGCATTAGTTTGTCATACCTAAGACTGTTGTCAAGAATGATATGTTTTAAGAGTTTGTGAGTGATTTTGCTTGTGATATTTTGTCTCCTATGTTGTGTTATGAGAGAATGTTGTAATACCATAATCTTTGCTGTTTGTGTTGTCAAATGAATTGAAATTTATTATTTTGTTTTTTTGTTGTTTGTAGATGGATAAAACAATTCTTTCGGTAGCTATGACCACAGTTGCATCTGTTATTGCTGTTGGGCTTGTAATCTTAAATGATATTAGATCTAGGAGAGTATTATGTAGGAAACCTTATGTTAATCGAAAGTATGAAAGAAGGATTTATATGGATAGTATTCTCTATGGAAGCAGACAAGATTGTATTGACCAAATAAGAATGAGTCCTATAGCTTTCAATGAATTATGTAAAATTCTTGCTGAGAACAACCTTATACGTGAGACCATTAACACGTCTATTAAGGAACAAGTGTTGATATTTTTACACATTATTGGACATAATGTGAGGTTTCGAGTGGTTGGTGAAAGGTTCTCTAGATCGATTAGGTCTATTTATCGATATTTTAAGGTTGTACTTGGAGGAGTCTTGAAGCTATATAAACATTTAATTAAACAACCTGATAACTCTACTCCCCTGGAAATAAGGAATAGCCGAAGGTTTTACCCATATTTTAAGGTAAGTTTTAAAATTTGATTTTTTTTTTAATTTTTTTTATTCAAGTAATTTTTCAAATTAATGTAACTTATATTGGTCTTCATTAGGATTGTGTTGGAGCAATAGATGGAACTCATGTTCGGGCATCTGTTCCAGTTGAAATCCAAGGGAGGTTCCGTGGTCGAAAAGATCGAACAACACAAAATGTGTTAGCTGGTAGGGGTGAAATAGCGATTGCGGTTAGCGGTTAGTGGCTAAAACTGCTAACCGCCTAGGCGGTTAGTAGAATCTACTAACCGCATCTGCTAACCGCTAGCGGTTAACCGCTTTTTATTGGGTTTTTTTTTTTTTTTTTTTTTGTTTTTTTCCGGTTTTGAGCTCACTTTAAACCTTTGTTTTGCTCATTTTAAATATATAAAACCTGAGTAAAATAGGTGCACAATAACCACTAGGCTACAATAACTTATTGTTATTTACTATATGAAATATATATAATATAAATATATATTATATTTTAAAAAAGGCGGTTAGGGGTTTTTACTAACCGCTTTCAAAGCGGTTAGCGGTTAGTACGGATAGCGGTTAGCGGTTAGTGCGGTTAGCGGATGCGGTTAAGCGGTTTTAAATTTCACCCCTATTAACTGGCATTACTTTTGATGTAAAATTCATATATGTGTTAGCTGGTTGGGAAGGAAGTGCACATGATTCTTGTGTTTTAAACGATGCTCTCACTAGGCCAGGGGGATTTAAAATTCCTGAAGGTAAGTATTATCTTGGTGATGCTAGTTATGAAAATCAAAATGGAATTCTCTCCCCCTATCGTGGTGTTCGGTACCATTTGAAAGAATTTAGTGATAATCCACCTGAAAATGAAAAAGAATTATTTAATCTTCGTCATTCGTCTTTAAGAACAATAATTGAACGAGGATTTGGAATTTTGAAGAGATGTTTTCGTGTATTGGATGCAGAACCATTTTGGTCATTTGAAACACAAGTGGAAGTAGTTTTAGCATGTTGTGTTATTCACAATCACATTATGGGTGTTGATCCTAATGACTCAATTATGGAAGAAGAAGTTTGTGATGTTGAATCTCAAAATCAAAGGTGGTAGAGTCTACCAAACACGAAGGGAAATTCAAGAGGAAAGTAGAGAATGGACAATCAATAGGGATGTAATATGTCATGCGATGTGGGAAGATTATAAAAATAGGGAAAATGTGTAGATTTTTTTTTCCTCGTCTAGTTAATGTTGTAATGTTTATTTCTTGACTAGTCATGTTTAAAGACATCTATGGTTTTATTTTTAATGATTTGATTGTATTATATACAATTGATATTTAATCCAACTTATGATATGAGTTTGTTTCTATATTGCACTATGTTTTTATCTTTTATGAGATATTGTATGTTGTGTATGTTGTTATCTTGCATTACCATTCATATGTTTGTAATTGTAGCAATGGGCAAAGGTAAGGAGAAGAACGTTGCAAACAAGCAATTTAGGTGGTCAAAACCTATGCATATTTTGCTACTTGAAATTTTTGTTGATGAGGCTGCTAAAGGAAATAAGCCTTCAAACACATTCAAACCTGCGTCATTTGCACTAGTTGCCAAGTCAATTAGCGAGAAATTCGGAGTTGAATGTGTACCTGACCATGTTAACAACCGCCTTTGAACCATTAAGAGCATGTGGAATATCATCGACACCCTCCCTAAAAAGAGTGGCTTTGGATGGGATGAAAATTTGAGGATGATAACTTGTGACAAGAAGGTGTATGATGAGGAAGTGATGGTATGAGATTTATTTTATTTATTGTAGCAATTATATTAGTCTTCAAGTTTTATTGAAATTCTATTCTTTCTTTCTTTTATATATTATAGCAATTATATAGTCTTTAAGTTTTATTGAAATTATATTATTTCTTTTAACAGGTGAATCCTAAGCATGAGCAATATTTAAATAAAAAAATTAAAATGTACGATGAGATGGCCATAGTTGTTGGTAAAGATATGGCGACAGGGAGCTTTGCTAAGTCTTTTAATGATGTAATGCAGCATGATAATGTTCTTGATTTGGATTTGGATTTGGATTTGGATTTTGATTATGTGTCATCAAAAGGAAAAGATGTTGCTTCCTCCAATTCAGGTTCAAACAAAAGGTCACATAGGAAAATAAGCTGTGATGATAGTGAAGATAGATATAATTTCATAGTTGAAAAGTTGGGAGATGTTGCAGTAGCGCTTGAAACTCTTAACAAGGAAGTCGACACAAATCACCTTTTATCAGGAAGTGATGAAAGTGGAAGGATATGATGAGTTTATGCTTGCAACTGCGTTCGACCATTTGAATAGAGATGTGAAGGATGCAAGAGGATTTTCTAGTGAAGAATGCTAAGCTTAGAAAGTTTTGGTTGGACAACTTCTTCAAAACCCATGGAAATTAGAATTTGTGTATTATTGATATGTAGGAAGATACTAATTAACTTGGATAGTAGCTCTTTGGCCAAAATATTGTAATATTTGTGGTTGAATTTTAGAATTCATGGTATTTTTTTTTCAAGCAAGATGAATGTAATTTTCTTGCCATTTCATATATATTAATCTTCCTAGATGTCGAATATTCATAATATTGATGTAATGAAGTTCAATTTAACCTAGATGTATGGACATTTTAGATATAGTACTTTCAAAATACATTTTCTATTTCTCTATTTTCTTTTTTTTCTTTTTCTAAAAAAATAAAAAATCCAAAAATATTCTCAGATAGGGATTGTTTTTGTTGAATTTTAACAATCAAACATAAATTATTTTATATTAATATTTTTATATTATGAATAAAAATTACATTTTATAGGTTAATATAATTAAATTAAAATATGAAGAAAAAAAAATTGATTTTCCGTGCGCGTGGTAAACACCGTATAATGTTTTCGGAGAAAAATATTTTTAGGAAAAATGACTTTCTTGAAAATATTTTCCGACGAAAACCATTTTATGTCGAAGTAAACGGAGTCTTAATAAAAATATCTATTCTTCATTTTTTTTTTTGCTTCTATAGTGTAAGAATATTTTACAAATTTAATGAGATATCTTAAATAAAAGTATAGAAATATTTTATGATTTATCACAAACGGTTATTTTCTTATTTTATCATTCTTTCTCTCCCCTCTTTTTCTTTCTCTCGCTGGTTCGGCTTCTCACCGAAACACCTCTCAGCACACAAATATTTTTTGTTCCTCCTCTTCTCTTTCTCTCCCACTTTCTCTTCTTCTCTCTTAATAGCACAGTTTACTCATCACCTCACCCAAATTTTTTTCCCTCTTCTTTGTTTCCAAAGTTTTGGTTCTCTCCTCTCTTTCTCTTATTCTCTCACCTTCACCGAATTATTTGTCTTTGAAACTCTGGGAAGCACTCTCTTGGAAATACTCTGTCTTGGAAACTCTCAGAGGCACCTGGAAAGAAAACTCTTGAAGGTTAGTGAAAAGTTTTTTTAAGAAATTTTGGTTTAACGGGTTAGCAAAGATGATGGGTTTTAGGAAATTTTGGTTCAAGGGGTTGATGAAGATGATGGGTTTACGAAATTTTGGTTCAAAAGGCTGGAATCTGATTTCATGGGTTTTACTAGATTTGGGTTTTGAAGCTTTGCTGAATTGTTGTTTAATTTCCTGTAGAAAATTGGGATTTTTTTTTTAAAAAAAAAAAAAAATTAAATTGGCTTGACTGTGAGCGTGTGTATATAGACATCGCGGTCAATTGAGGTTTAATGTTGATGTTTGTCCCTTTCTTTTATTTAATATGCTTCTGTTTTGACGTTGGTTTTGTCTTTGTCTTACCTCATAAGTGTTTGTTGTTTTGTCTGAGTGAATGAGTTATCTTTCAAAGATAACTATATGATGCTTCTGTGTTCATTTTTTTTTTTCTCAGACTTGTAGGATTGCTTGTCTTTCTTATCTTTGAATGATCTTTCTTATCTTACTTTTCATGGCATTCATTCTACTGGTTTTTTATTTTTTATTTTATTTTTTTAGAAACTTTCATTTTGTTTGAACTTTTTATTGCTTTGGTGAATTGCATTTCTACATATTGCAATTGTATGGAATCTATGATGATTTTTTTTGTCATGTATTTCTTTTTTGTACGGTGAATGTTTCTTGTATGTATTTATTTTTTGTTTTTATGAATGATTTTATATATATGTTTGTTTTCTCTTTGATTGAGTGTTGGCAAAAAAATATAATAAAAAAAGAATGAGAAATAATATTTAAAAGGAAGTAAACTGTAAAATAGAAGGTCTGTTGGAGTGTGTAGTGAAAAAGCAGTAGCTAAAGTAGTGAGTTGTACTTTTTGAGTAACTAAACTAGCAACCATTGCTGAGATGCTCTTAAGCATCTTTGTTGACTTACTTGTGTTTGTTAATTCTTATTGCAGATTTTATTGGCTTGAAGTGCAATGTCTGATCAATGATAAATAATAGAGGACATCGAGTAAGTTTGTTTCTGACCCTAATAATGGCCATTACTCTGAACCATTAATAAACAATATGCCTTAGCATTCGTATCAAACTCTTAAAATAAAAGTTAAATTTAAAATAAAATTTAAAAAGTTGAACTAAATATCAAATTCTCTATATCTTCTTCTATTTTAGTTAAATATTATTATTATTTTTTTGTTATTGATAAATGAGAGAGAAGAAAATGAATATATAAAATTTAAAAACTAAATCACTTGGTATTTAGAGAGCATTGTTGATCAAAGTTAAATTTAAAATAAAATAGAGAGCTTATTAAATGACTATTTTTGTGAGTTTTTTTAAATTTTTAAAGAAAAGTTAAATTTAAAGAGCTCAACAAGAATGCTTAAATAAAAAAAAAGAAAAGAAAAGTTGAAAACTACTTGCAGGAGTGTATACGGGGAGTAATTATACAAGTTTATTTTGTCTCACTTTTATGTTTCTTCAAAGAGAGCTTTTAAAATTAATATTGAATTTATAAATAATTATTATTAAATTTTAATTAAATAATTAAATTTTAATTAAATAATAAATTTAAGAATCACTTAAAAAAATCATTTTTTATTTTTTTAAGTACCACAAAACTAATAGAACTAATTATAAAACAGGGACAGTGTGAAAATGTCGGTTTGTGGAAAGGGAGGCAAGGGGTTGGGCAAGGGAGTAGTGTAGAGGCACAGGAAGGTGCTCACAGACAACAGCCACCAAGCCTGCTACTCGGCGTTTGGCGAGAAGAGGCGGTTTCAAGAGGATCAGTGGCCTCACCTACGTCGTGGTGTCCTTAATATCTTCATCAAGAGTCGAGAACATTATCTGTGGACCGTGACGCTGTCAAGTACACGGAGCACGCCCGTAGGGGAGGACGTTGTATGGCTTCGGTGACTGAGATGGTTTTTGCCTTTTTCGTTAGGTTTTATGAGAGTTGTAAATCGGCTTAATTTTTCCTATTTGTAGTGGGTCTTAGGGTATGTTCTAGTATTCTCCGATAGGGATTCATATTGCATAGTGAAAGACTGAAAGCCCTTTACAGATAATAGGACATGGAGCAAGATTGTAGTTATTCTAATATTGAAGAAGAGGAAGAAGAAGAAGAAGGGAGAAGAGGAATGGAGATGAGAGAGGAGCGGGGGGCCAGCTCAGGAGGGGAAGCAGAGGAGGAAGATGTTGGAAACCTCTCAATCCCAAGGGGTGGACCCATTTACGTTCCCAATCTGGTGGGTCCCCTCTCGTCAGTTCCCAAGTTTGAGGCTTCTCTTCTCCATCAACTTCAGGTTGCTATTTTTGGAGTTGTTTTGTTTGTCTTTCCTATCACTTCATAAATATAGTTTCTTTATTCTTCTAAAAGAATAGAAATTGTTGGGACGTTGTGCAGAATCTAGAGGCGGAAATACGTTGTTCTGATCCATCTCAACAGTGTGATGAAGATATTTTGTACGTACACAGCATCCTTGTGTTTTTATATACACTTAATCTCTTTTCAGCTACTATTCTAACTAAATTATTTAGTTAATAAATGCAGGGTCGATGAGCTTAAAATTTTGAGTGAAGAAGAATTAGTGGATATGGCTATGAAGGAAGCGTTTCAGGTACCCTTTTGTTTTTACTTGTTTAGTTGCACCAAACTCAAAATGTTATTTTTCTAATTATTAATGTTGCAGCAGGACAAAGAAGACCATGAAAATCCTCTGCAACCTTCAGAAGAGCCCTCTTCCGCTGCAGAGTGAGTCATATATGTTATATGCATTTCTTCTTCTTTTTCTTTTTCACATGAGCTTGCTTTGAACCTTTTACTTCAGACATTTGATTTTCCTTTAGATGTTCCTATGACCCCAAATTCGTTTCATTGCCGGGTCCGTATGATATCTCTCGTCTATTGTTGTTTTGACAATATCAAAATATGATCAGATAGCTTTTTATTATCATCTATGTGAATCTATTCGTTCCTTTTATCTTACTTTCTTGACGCACTGCTTAACAACCTTTCTATTACGACACCTTTCAGCCAAGTATTTGGGAAAGTTCCAGCCTGTGGAGTATGCCTATCATAAAAAATGGTTTTAGTGTCAACCATCTGAAGGGAATAAAAAAATAAAAATAAAAAGAGGAATTTTTTCTGCGTGTTTTATCTTAAAACTCGGTATTGTTAATAAAATCTGGAAAGCCGGGTGAAATCTCATACCCAATGTCAAGCAAAGTCCAGTCTATGCTCTCTATGGCCAAGTTCTGCTCAAATTTTCCTCATTGACTTGCAAATTTTTCTGCTTCAACACTCCCTGTGGTTAAGTTCTGCTTTTTAATGATTCATCTCTGCCAAACGTTTCATTGCTATGCTTCTGATGAAGAAGTGAAACTACTTATAGAAACATTAGGGGCTCGTTTGCTAAACACAACACATAAAACACTCAAAACTACTTTCACATTTATGTCACATCACAACCAAAAAGCAAAAAGCACCATCTACCCTAGATATTTTCCGTTTGCAAAAGCTGTTAGGTGGTCATCATCTTTGTTTGTGTTGATTTACATTATAGTGAGCAGTAGAATCCCTGAGCCATGATTTCAAACATGATTCAGATTGACTCCCTTCAAATTTTCATACAATTTGCATATTATTGAGTCTAGGTGATTTGTGGGGGCTTCCTCTTTATATTTTGGATGAATTTATATTTTCCAGATATAGATCCTTTTAGAGAGTAGTATACACTGTATCAATAAATGGTCCATGAAATTCATGGAAATATAAGAGTTATCCATCAAGGAAATATAATTGATGGATATCAATAAATGGTCCTTTTAGACAGTAATTGATGGATAACTCTTATATTTCCATGCTTCTATCATCTCCTTGTAGGTGTTGATATGTTACATGATTTAAGTGATCTCCTTACAGGTTCTGCAAGAGAAAAAAAAGGGGGGGGGGGGGGGGGGGTNGGTGTTAGCTTTATTTGTTTGTAAAAAAGTTAACATTTTTGGAAGTAATTCATTTGAATGTAATATCCAGGAAAAAAGATGACTGCAGGAGATCAAGCAATCCTTCAGTAACTGAATGCGCTCAAGGTAACAACTCAACGAAGAGAAAGAAAGACAACAACTCAAGAAAGGGAAAGAAAACAAAGGCAAACAATCACGCTGTTGAGGTATGCTACCCATGCAATTATATCCATTTCGCGATGTTGTCTGTATGTGCTATATGATACTATTTACTTTTCACTTTTTTTGGTTTGTCTGTTTTGTTTTCAAATGTTACTGAAGTATTGGAAGTGTGGTTCAGTCATGTTAATCTCTCTTATCTATAGAGTTTGAATTTGAAAGTTTTTGGTGTACGTTAGGTGAGTTCCATTTAGCATATCGTTTCCATGCCATTTTACTATTGATTTTGTACCATTGATCGCTTCATTTTTTTTGTATAAACCCAAACTAAGAAAAAGGAAAAGTGGTTTAAGGGTTCATATTTAGGACTTAATGTATGCTTGTTGATAATGTATGTTTTAGTCTATACTTTTATTATTGTTCGGAATAATAAATGTACAGTATATTGTTTAGTGGTGTTACAATTCAAAATGCTTGTCAGTGCACTTTTTTTTTTTTTAATTTATAATCATTTTCCTTGTTACATTAAGTTTCATCTGTTCTTGATGAATTCTGATAATTTATAGCTGGTATCTGTCCAGAGTCGTTATACTGCAAAGGTGGAGCAATTTGTGAAAGTCAAACAAAAGCAGGATGAAGACAAAGCAGCAGCAAGACTGCATTCATTCAAGTTTGTATATTGACATATCTATGGAACTCTTTAATTATTCTTATTTTTTCTTATATTTCTCTTGTTTTGGTCCAGTGCTAGTTGCAAGATCAATGAATGTGCCATTACATTATCAGAAAGAACAGAAAGGATGAAGTCTCTCCGGTTTACAAATTCTGCAAAGAAGGTATGCTTGAAAAATGTATATGGAAATCCACCTTGTAGATGCTTTAAGACTCATTTTGTATTCCAGCTGCCTTCTTCTTAATATGCTATTTTTGCCTTGAATTTTATCTATATTAATACTATAATCAAGCTCCCCATAGCTTGTCCCACTTGCTCCCTCCTCTCTCTCTTAGTTAGATATAGTATCTATATGTTTTTTTATTTCTTTGAGACAAAAAAGCTAAAAAAATAAAAACCAACAGAAATGATTGAAATTTTGAGGATTGAGCGGTCAGTGATGGAATTAAAGGCTTTTTTCTTCTTTAAGAAACTTTACCATTAAGCTGCTCTCTTGGATTTTAATATTTCTAATTTTTAAGCTTTTTTAGATCTCTTTTCTTTTAATCATGTGTTTCTCTTATATACATATTGTGTACTTGGGTTGCGCGTTTGCGCTTTTTAGTTGTAATTACTTATCACAAAAAAAAAAAAAAAAAAAAAAACCAATTGAAACAAAGCCTGATTCTAAGTTGAGTTTATTTATTTATTTTATTATTTTTTTAAGCAAGATGCATAGTTGTTATGAAATTGTTGTGGGCTGCGGTGAAGCTTTTATTAAACTGTTCATGGACATGTGGGCATAATGTCAGTTAAATAAAATGCTAATTTCAAATTGCTGAATCTTAGTTATTCATATTCATACATATAATTTCAAATTGCTGAATCTGACTATTCAACATGTACTTATCAAAAAAAAATGCTTTTATACAAATGCACTGCAGGTGAAATCAGCAAGCATTGGGGAACACATTGCTTTGCGGTATCCAGATGTTGTTCTTTCTGTCGAGGTTTACCATAACTCACGGAAATGGGTAAAGGTATATCACTTTGAAAACAGTCAGTGGTTTGACTTTGTTTGTTTGTGGTATTTGGTTCAACAAGTCAAGATCATAAAAATCGTGTATAGACCTAAAACCTATCTGCTATTGACATGTATGTGAAACTTTTTTGTAGACTCAAGAATTTTTGGTCCTAGGACGACAAAGCTTGACTGAACTGAGGGATAAGATTTATTGTTTAACTGACCAGGTGATGCAAAAGGCTGGGCAGCATGATCCTTCTGGATATTTTCTTATAGAAGTAAGAAGCACTATTTGTTCACTGTTTGTTTTCATGAGGAACATAGTTCATTACCAAATCTAATAGAATGCTAATCTTTTGTAGGATGTATTCTGTAATGATTTGAGGGATCCCTCTGCTATAGATTATAGTGAACCTATATTTGATTGGCTTAGAAACTCTAGGAATGACGCTCTTAAAAAATGGGAATGCATCATAACCGGGGAATTACCACAGAAGCAGAAAGCAATTCTAGGTGATGATGTTACAGGCCTACAGTTGCCTCAGTTCAAAGCTGCTGACATGCACAAGATACGGTTTTGTGACTTGGGATTTCGACTTGGTGCTGGATATCTCTACTGTCACCAGGTAAGATTTCGTTTGTTATGTGTTCATTTTTTGATGGTATAAACATCTTTGTTCTTCATGCTTTTTTTCTTGTTCTTTTTTTTTTCCTCCATATCTTGCACACGGTGAAAGAAATGGGTTCATGTAATTTGTATGGCATGATTTGTCTTTCATGACATGAACTTTGTTGTTGGAAAAGTAATTTTAGCTTGCCCATATAATTCTGTTGTTTGGGAATTGGTTGTCACAGGGAGACTGCAAGCATACAATCGTTATAAGAGACATGAGGTTAGTTCATCCAGAGGACGTGCACAACCGAGCTGGCTATCCAATAGTCGTATTTCAATTAAAATTTCGTGTGCAGAAATGCGATGTCTGTAATATATATAGAGCTGCGAAGGTGACAGTCGATGACAAGTTAGCCCCAGAGAACCCGTGCTATTTTTGTAGAGACTGTTATTTTCTTCTTCACTATGGTAAGAACGAGTCTCTGCTGTATAGTGACTTCTCAGTATACGATTATCAACATGATTGATGCTGATGTCTATGTTGTGCAACATGATTGATGTATTATAAATGGTAGTTATGATACATCATACATGTTATTTGTTGGAATGGAGTTGGTAAAGCCGAAGTACTCGAGACACGCATCATCAATCTCAAGAGTGACCAAAGTATGTCTCCTAAACAACTGGATGACAATAACAAGAAAAGAGAGAATTGGCAATTCAAACCCTTCATTGTAATGGTGTAACGGTATATATATTGCACATCCCAGTGGTGTTTAAGCTTAGCAGCTCAATTAAGTAACCAGACTTAACATTGACCCTGGATGACTAAAATCTTCTAAATGGTTACTGATTCGTAGTCATTAAATTGTTGGGTAAGTTTGATGATCTCAAAGCCTGTAGCCATGTAAATGCTTAGCCCATCTTCCATCCATGTAAGGATCGTGGTAATCCCAACTCTCAACACTGCTAGTCCTCCCACCAATGCTCACATCTCTCCCCGCACTTTCTGTTGCATTTCTTTTATCCCCTAAGCTCACTACAGTTTAACCTGTTCTAATGCAATCATTGACGTAGCTATATCCCACATGAACATCATCTCCGTACTCTCCCAAGTCTAATGAGATCCTCCTTTCTTAACCACCTTTTAGTTCTCCAAACCTTGTGATTCTGCAATTAACTACCTCCGCAAGTTTTCAACTAGAAAAAAAAAAAAAAACCTTCCTCCCCAATTTCCGAACAAAATAACTACCAAAATACAACAATCACCCAAACATCAATCGTTAATTTTATTCATTTTAATTCCTAATTTCGTTTTCTATTTTTAAACCATCCAAACATAATTTCAAAATTTTCTTTTCTTTTGTATAACACTAAAGCCCTTCAAGTCTAAACAAGATACAAGCTAAAAAATATACTACGATTATCTTTACTCCTTGGGCTTCAGATTATCCTCACCAATATCGGTCCATCACCAACCCAAACAAGACTGACTGCAATAGTGATCAGGAAGCGCAAGTCAACCGATGCAGGGGTGGATGGTATAAGTGGAATGAGCAGTGGGCACTGATAAAAGAGAGATAAAGGCGGGAGACGATTAGGCAAGTGATCGGGCTCAATAGGGTCATCGTCGTCATAGCTGGCTTGTGGCTGTGGACACGGAAAGTAGAGCAGCAAATAGAAATGGATCATTTTCGACAATTACTCTACCCTCCAATCTATAATGTGTGTGTTCGTGGCAAATCTTCTGCAATAATCTGTAGACTGACACGTGTAATCAAATAGGACGAGTCCCCATCGACTCCTTGGCAGGTCGCATCCGTTGCTTTGATCTTCTCCCTGACAACGTGCCAGCCTTTCCCTCATCCTTGCTCACTCTCCTATGCACTACATACCTCTTCTACTCCCTCTATTGGACAGCCACGTGTGAAAATGAACGGATGGCTTTCCTCTGTAGCGCGTCAACTCCTGGGCAATAAATGAAAGGAGAGGTCAGGATGAGGAGGCTAACAGCCGAGAAGTGGCTATTGATACGGCGCTCGAGCAGAAATGGCGTGTGCCGACTGGTCACGTGACATGCGTACGGCCGTCCCACCCTAAAGCAACCCTAGGCCATGTTTGGTTAACCATGAAAAACCTGCTTTTATACACATCCCATTTAACTGCCCAAAACAAACGTTCCCTTATGACCATTTTCTGTTTTCTCTTTGTATTCCTTCCTTTTATTTATAGATAAAAGAGAGCTACTTGTAACGTCATTTTGAAAGCAGCGCCTCTCCTGTCTCTAGTCGCTACTCTCTCCTTGAAGAAAACCCCAGGCTGTCTCAGACAATTTCCTCTCTCTTTCTGGTTCTCGTTCGCAAAGGAGGTTTGAACCCAGAAAGCTTCCTTTTTTTGTTTTCGTTTTATTTTGTTTGGGTGTATTTTGAGACCCCCAAAAGCTTTTATGGCGGAGTTTACTCCAAACTTGGACGACGGAGAAGTATGGCTTCCCTCTGATATTTTCCTCAGCCAAGTGCCCTCCAGGCCAATACCCCACCACCGTTCTTGCATGGACGACTTGACCGAACGTTTCGCTGCTTTCACGTTGCTCCAACCTCTCCGAAACGTTTCCAAGCCTTCCCCAAACTTGGAGGTACCTGCTCTCTTTCTCTCTGAAGCTTTTAAGCATACCCGCCTTACATTTGCATGGACATCTTACAGTTGGTTTTTTTGGTGTTTTGTATTTTGCAGCGGTTCAGACCGGTGGTTCGTTGCGGTCCAGTTTGTCGTTTGCCGAAGGAATATATGGGCGTCAACGGCGGTCTTGAAGTTGAAGAGATTGGTCACGGGCTATACGGGCCCTACTTTACTGGACACAAACTGGCATACGAGTACCAGCTCCTTGAACCGGCTCAACCTCAGGTGACGAGGAAAAAACCGGAAACCTTAACCGGTTGCTTTGCTTGTCTTTTCAGAGAGCTTTCTGCTTTTTTCAGCTTTAATAAATGGGGGTTTTAGAGGTATTTTTGTCATTTGCAGGAAGCTGTTGATAGCTTTCGGTCTAGGGTTCTGAGGGCTCAGCAAAACAGCCTCCAAAATCGGCTTTTGCCATTTCAGGGAAGTGGTAGGTATGGAGTTGGCGGTGGTTTTGTGAAAGAGTCTGGCGGTACTGGTGTCTTTATTCCCCGTACTTTGAATACCGCCACCACCGAAAGTGCCGCCGCCGCCGCCGCCGATATAAGAAAGAAACGGGGTGAGTCACCAGCTATGTTTTTTTTTTTTTTTCTTTACTATTTTTTAAAACATGTTAACATGGGATTGTGTTTTAGCCTTTTAGGGACTCTCATAATGCATTTGTTTCTTTTTGCTTCAAGTGATTTATGACGGTATTGCTTTAAAATAGTGGAGATAAAGTTAATACCTGATGTATTAGTATTAGAGCGGGTTTCGATTTTAGAATCTTTTGCTAATTTGAACATTGAAAAGATAAGAAGCAGAACTGGGAAGGCGATATATTATATTGTGAAATAAGTAAAAGAAGTCAAATCTTATTAATGAATTTGTGCGCAATTTCATATTTTTACTTGTTGAAATGGTTGTTCCTTTTGAAATACTTGTTGTATCAAAAGTGACTGCTTCCTCTTCGTAATTTATTTTCCCTAGAGTACTTACTGCAATAAAGCATTTGCATGTATATTGATATTGTTCGGTATGCGTTGCTTTACTGTTTAGTAATTTCATTTGAGGGAGGAATAAAAGCAAGAATCTATGTTTGTTCAGCTATGGCAGTTTTGAGAAACGGACTGGAGATCCAAGTGACTCAACAGGGGAGCTACCTGAATGGGATTGGTATGGGCCAGCAAAGGGAAAGCCATCACTATCTTCCTCCTGAGACGGGCTTGCCTCAGGACTGGACTTACTGAGCTTATTTACAACTTGCAAGTCTCATACACTCTTTTCTGCTGTAAAGTGGTCTTTGTCTTGAGAACTCGAGGAGAAGAGGAATAGAAGGTCAACAAATCTTTTGGGTATTGTGCAGTGTAAACTAAGGAAATGGAAAGATCAGATGACTTTATTAGGCTTGTTTTTGTGTTTCTATGTGCTTTAATTTTAATTAGCTTCTTAGAAATAAGATAAGTGTATGGAAAGGTCTTCAATGGGAACTGAGCTGTTTCTACGGCCTATATATTATCTTATTTATTTCATTAAATGGTATATTAGTATGTTGTCATTGATGTTTTTGAAGACTCTTCTTCTGTTTGTGGCATTTAAATTAAATTAATACTAAATTATATTAGTATGTATCCCATAAATTAATACAGGCACTTATGCCCTTTCCGTGGGTTTTTGGGGTTGGATGAAGGGCAAAAGAGGTAACATATATGGGATATGACCCCTTCTGCGTGGGAATAGGACCTGAAAGTTGGGTTTGTTTGAATGTGCAGTTTTCTATATTATAAAGGTGAGGTGCGCCTCACTCTGACCGAGGAATTATGTGTGTGGGAGTTTAGCATTGTGAATTTCAACTTGTTCCTTCCCCTTGGTTTTCTTAGGACCGTTTTTTATTTTTTTAAAGCAATTTTCCTAGAAACAAAAATATATATATTTTTTTAATTTTTCTATGTAAATATATTTTACAATAATTTTTTTTATCTTTTTCTAAATTATTAAAATATTATTTATTTATAAAATACAAGTTCCATAATTACTATTTAATTTTACAAAATGTTAACACAATTTTCAATAAAAATAAAAAGATAAGAGGAAAAAAAAATATTTATATTAAAATTATATATATATATATATCGAAGCTTTTTTGTTTTTCTACACAATTAAATAGCATTGTAACATTCTAGTAGGTTACGTTTTGTGATGTTTTTGAAATTTAACTTTAAGGTTTATCCCATGGGGTTTAGTTGCATATGAAGTATGTTATGTAATTTTTGGATTAATTTAGTTGCATCTGAAGTATTGTATTAGTCCCAACATTTGGATTAATTTACTGTTACGACTTATGAACTTATTTTCCAACGTAGTGTTTTTGTTAGACAAATCGCATTAGTTTCGTTAAAGGGATGATGTCATCTCTTTTAAATTTTTACCATTCATCAAATCAGTAGCTCCTCGACACATCACTTCCTATCTTAATCATACCATAGACTTTTACACTTCTCCAACTAGAGTATAGTAGCACAACATTTAAGAACCCTTCACACTTCTCCACATTATTGTTTTTCCAAAGTTGGCACTTCATCTGTCACCCACCCACACTACAACTTCATCTTTGAACTTTCTTCATAGTGATAAACTCTTTATTTTTCGGTCTCTATTGTTGAAATGTTATTTGGTTCTTTTCTGATCAGATATATATATATGTATATATATTTTTTGTTTCTAAGCTATAAAGGTTATGTTGTTATTTGGTTATTCATAAATTTTTTCTTTTCTTATAAAATATCTCTCTATTTGATTTACTCTTCGCATATGTTACGTTTTTTTGGGTTTTTCTCGTCTTTTTCTTTCTTTTTCCTTTTTCTCCTTTTTCATCGTATTACTCGTTTTGCTTATTCCATTTATTTTTTGTTTTACAAAAACGTTTGTCTTCAAATTTTCTCTACTTTTATTTCATATGTTTTTGTTTTCCTTTCTTGGTAAGAAAATTATGTTTTATTTCTTTTTTCCGTCCAGTTTTTTTGTTTTTTTTCTCCTTTTTGTTTTGTTTTTCCTTCAATTTTCTACTTATTTTTCTCTTAATCAGTCAAGGAAATGAAGTTTTGTGCATGTAATGTTGGCTCATGCCCATTATCTCCTTTTTCTTTCATTGGTTTGAACAAACATGGAATTTTTTTTTTTTTTTTTCCTTCGCTGGTTTTTGTTTTATTATTATTATTATGTGGGTTCACCTAGTTTTGCATTGTCTTTTAACATTTATTTATTTTTACTGCCTTGTCATTTTAAGTTTCCTGGCTTTTTTTTTTTTTTTCCTATTTGGGTGTTTTATTTATTTATTTATTTTTTATGTTTTTGATTTATTAAATTTTTGGGATTTTATTGGGCAAATTTTCAGCGGTTTTGTTTTGTTTTGTTTTTTAAATTATTTTTTGTAATATTTTTTTTGAAATGTTTTTGGCCTATTTTCAGCAGTTTTTTTAATTAATAATTTGTTTTGGGATTTTAATTTAAAATATTTCTTAATTAAAAAAAACTGCTGAAAATCGGCCAAAAACCCTAACCCAAAAAAATATTATAAAAAAATATCTTTTTAAAAAATTACTAAGAAATATTAAAAAACCCTAAACCCTAATTAATGGAGCTCTTGAGCCCATGTGTGTGAGTTTTGACCCTTTAGCTAAGTATTCTCTTTGTGTTCTCTCAAAATAGAATGTGACTTTTAAAATTAATATTGAATCAAAATTTAATAGTAGTTTATCACAAACGCAATAATAATTTTAAAAGAAATATCAATTTTCGAAGGACAATAGGGAGGCATGGATCTTCCTTTTAGTATTACTCTTTCTCATATAGTAGACAACCATTGTATGCTCTGTACGTATCTAACGAGTCTTACAGGGTTGGATAATAAATAATTCTTTTCATATACTAGCTAGTTTTGGTGCTTGATTGCATGTTTTTTGATAATAATTAAATACCTTATTCACCCTTGGGGTTTCACAATTTTATTTTTTGATCTCTAGGGTTTACTTTTGATCTCTTCTCTGTGGTTTGCCTAAAGACCGAGATGATCCTTTCATCCATTTGTTGTTAGTAGACTTAACGAAAATCCATGTCACTGACTCAAGGACTAATTACATTTCGACATGTGTCCTAATTGCCAAATCATCAAATATGACTAGATTATTAATGCATTCCAAGGTGCAATAAAGAGTCATGAAATCAATTATACATTCCTTGAGTTGCATATCATTAATCTCTCTCAAAATAGTTTTTCTGAAAATTTGCCGATAGAGTATTTCCTACACTAGAATGCCATGAAAGTTGTTGGTACAAATCAGTTGAAATACATGGAGGTGAATTCTAGAGGAGGTTTGTTTGGTTCAATACAATGCACAATCACAATTACAAACAAAGGCATAATGTTGAAGTATGAGAAAATCCCAGATGTGTTTAGGGTCATTGATTTCTCAAGCAATAGATTTGATGGCGAAATTCCATAACTTGTTGGGAGTCTTAAAGGACTTTATTTGCTAAATCTATCCAATAATGCTGTCACTAGTCCTATCCTACTATCTCTAGGGAACTTGACAAATCTAGAATCAATGGACCTTTCTGAAAACAAGTTATTTGGAGAGATACTTGCACAACTAACTCAACTCTTTTCTCTTGAATATTTCAATGTCTCCAACAACCGTCTCACATGAGCTATACCACATGGAAATCAATTCGGCACATTTCAAAATAATTCATTTGGAGGTAATCTAGGATTGTGTGGAAGCCCGCTATCAAAGAAATGTGGAGATTTCAATTACACTCTAACTCCACCTTATCCCTTCGAAGAGAATCAAAGTTCAAAGTCTCCATTTGAATTTGGGTGGAAAGTAGTTGCCATAGGATATGGATGTGGATTCGTTATAGGAGTTGTTATTGGGCAAATTGTTATTACAAGGAAGTATGGTTGGTTTGTGAAAAACGCTAAACAGATAAATATCACAGTTTATGCGGAATTAACGGATATTTAAATTTAAGCAAGCGATCACCCAAAATATGAATAATCAAACACAAAAATTTTGATGACGAAGAGGAAACCTTTTAGAAACAAATCTAAAAGTAAAACCTCTCCGGGGCAGCCAAACCCAGGAAATCACTATCAAAAGATTATCCAGAGATTACAGACACTAGGAACACTTACAAACCGATGTAAGACCTTGACTCTGTAAGATCGACAAGCCTCCAACTCGTCTCCTTACTCACAATCTTCTTCAATGTGATTCTCCTTTACCGGACCCTTCCGATAGACTTCTCAATTACGCTCACAATCAAACTAACAAAGATCTTCTAAGAGGAACAAATAAGGTTCACAATATTTCTCTCTAAGCACAGCCTCTCACGAACTCTCTGGGGGTGAAAATTCGTACCTCTCTATTTCTATAGAGATGTATTTATAATAGCCTCACAATCCCTAGACCTAAGACACAGTTTGAAATCATTTAAAACTGTTACACAAATTCCAGGAGCAAAAATCCGCTTCCTGGAATTTGTGTCCGGACACCCTAGTATCATGTCCGGACATGGCCTGCAGAGGGAGAAAATCACATTCTGGAAATGCTGTCCAGTCTTGATCAACAGCTCCGATTGAGCTGAAACTTTACAGGCATGTTCATGACACATGAATCTTCATTATGAACGGTAGAGATTGGATTCGGATCACTCTATATTAGTGTTTGATCCCGTGAACAGTAACCTCTGTATTTTGGAACCGAATTGAGCCAACAAAAAAACTAACAGTTTGTGAAGTTTTTGAAAGAATGTAGTAAACTCGAAGAATGGTGAATCGGAGAAGGCTTTAAATTTGAATTTAGTTAAATAAAATGCTTTAGAAAAGTATAAATGCTTGTGTTTCTAGGGTGCTTGATGGAATTGTTAGCGTATACAAATTTCAATGTAATATCTTACTATTTGTGTGTGAGTTTGCATCCCTTGTGTATGTTTTTGTTTTTTGTTTTTTTTTCCTTATATTAAACAATCTTGTATTTTTGTTGGCTCTTTTTCTAGTTTGTGTTGTGTAAATTAGAAACCATTGATGAATGAATCATCAAAGTGTGTAAAGGTAAACCTTCAACAAGCTAAGAACCCACGTATGAGAAACTCTCACCAACCCAGTTATTCTGTATCGTCTTTTAGAATTGGAAACTTCGATAAAAATAACACGACTGCCTTTCTCTCTGTTTCTATCTTTGTTGAAAAGTGTATAGTTTTTAGAGTTGATTTGCTCTTTCTTCGGTTTAAAGTTGTTAATTGTTTTGTTTGATTTGAATTGTAATTGTTCTTTATTTTATAATGTATTTCCGGGAAAGTAATCTAATAAATAAGGTGACTCAAACTAGTTCATAGTATTGGAGATCAAAGGGAAGTTTCCTACAATGTCTTGGGATGGCTACTAAACAGGGGATGTCTCAAGTTTCCCATTTGGCTCAGCATCTGATGAGAATAAATAGTAAATCTTATGTGAAGGTTGTGCCTGTTTGTAATGATCCTCTCTCTCTCTCTCTTTTTTTTTTAATAAAAAATAAAAAAAAATTATTAGAAGGTGTAGATCATAAGGATACACCATCTCCAAACCCTCGAAAATTGATTGAGGAGCTTCATTGTTTGCATCTACAGGTCAAACATGGAAACTTTAGGTCCAACAATTAATAAATAGGGGGAAACTCCATGAAGTTTCAGGAGTTTTTCAATTTTAATTCAAAAGTTTTAAAATTTACAATGTACCCTTCTGAAGTTTCAAAAAGTTGCAATTTTAACCATCTGTAAAAATTTTCCACCAAAATGGATGGAAATTAAAAAATAAAAAATAAAATTTTGAGGGCAGTTTCATCATTTCATAATTTTCTATTCAATTTGACAGAAAAAAGTTAACAGGGGGTTAAAATTGCCAATTTTTGAAACTTCAAGGGGGTACATTGCCAATTTTTAAACTTTAGGGTTAAAATTAAAAAAACTTCTAAAACTTCAAGGGGATAAAATGAATTTTTCCCAAATAAAATATCTTGCTAAAATTGTTGCAAGTTTGTGTAGTAGACTAGTAGTGGCAAGGAGAGAAATGGGTGTGAGGATTAACATCACTCAGAGATGGAAAATTGGGTGGATAGGGTTAATTAGTCAATGGGTCAAGTGTCCAAATGATGGATAGTTGTTGGGAAGAAGATTAAAAAATGTTAAAAAGGACCTTCATGCTGACATGCTTATATATCAACACGTTGAAGATGGAACAAAATGGTGGAGGTGGAACTTGTCATTAAGCTGCCTTCATCGCCCTTCATTGTCATTAAGACTAATAATAATGTCTTTCTCTTATTTAACTTCATCAGTCATTTAACCTAGGAAAAAAATTCATTTTACCTCTCCGGAATTTAATATATATATTTTTTAATTTGAATTCTAAAATTTAAAAATTAACAATGTATTTCATTAATTTTTTAAAAATTTTCAATTTAAGCATTTCATTATTAATTTTCATTAAATTAGATGAAAATTTATGAAATTACGTAATTACTCCCATTTTTTTAAAAAAAATTTCATCAAATTTGACGAAAATTAGTAACGAAATGTTTAAATTAAAATTTTTTAAAACATTAAGAAAGTATATTGCCAATTATTAAATCTTGAGGTTTAAATTAAAAATCTACTGAAACTTTAAGGAATAAAATAAATTTTTCTCTTTAACCTAAATCGAGTCAAGTCTAAGCTTGTGACCAGCATTTTAATCTAGTTTGTTACCAGCATTTTAAACTATTTATAGGAATAACTATTTTAATGTTACGTGAATTTATAAAAGAAATTATAGTATTTTAAACATTTTCCTTGAAAACATCGGACAGAGTTGTCGTTTATGTAATCAAGTTGTTCGGGTAATATTCACAACGTAAATTAAGGAACATATATATGTATATATATATATTACAAGCCTTACTTAGAGCGAGTGGTTTAGAGGGAGAAGGATACTCTCCATTTCCTTTGAAATGGAGAGGAACCGATCCTTGCAAAAATAGGGACAAAATGATAAAAAAACAATTAAAGAGAATAGAAAATAACTATTTTACCCCTATTTTTGCAAGAACCGGGAAATGGAGAGGAGCCAGGTCCGGTTTAGAGACAGACACACGACACAAGTCTGAAAAAAAAAACATAGTCTGTTGAAAACATGAGTTGTTCATACGGAGTGAATGAGTTGTTATAGAGAAAGCAATGGTAGAGATAAGTCTAATGGCCACGTGAAAATTGAGACCAGGTCAGAAGATCTTAAACGTCATATTCCCAAACCTTTTGAAATCTCCCTTTCCATGGTTAACCCTAACACCAACTATTGATTTCTCTCCGAAATCAGTCGGAATTCCCCAAATATTTGGTTTCAATTGCATTTTGCTTGTGTTAATGGACACGGATAATTGCCGCTGGATATTGGAATTCGTGATGCGAGACACTGCTGCGCCAGACCACTCGACAAAGAAACTCCTCCGGGCCTTCCCGGTCTTCGGCGCCGACTCGCGGTTCAAGAAGACGGCGCTGCTCCGAACGATACAGGCCGAAATCTCGGACGCATTGCTGACCGACACAACGCTGGATTATCTGGAAGTAATGGAGGAATTGGACCGAGACGACGGGGCCGAGATTTCGGAGGCGTTGAAGACAGCGTACTGTGCGGTGGCGGTGGAATGCACTGTGAAGTATCTGGTAGGGAGTGGCAACCGGCACGGGAAGTACTCTGAAGCCGTGAAGAGGGTGTGGAGGGGGAGGATTGGCGGTTTGGAGAGATCGGGGAGGAGCGAGCTGGTGACCGGCGAGTTGAGGCGGTGGGCGGATGACGTGGAGGCGGCGGTTTGGGACTCGAAGGTTGCGAGGAGGTTGCTGAAGGTGAACACGAGGAACGGGGCTTTAGAGGCGGTAAGGGTTTACATGGCCGAGGCCTGGGCGCTTATGGGTATGACGTTTCTTCAGTCCGCTGCGGCGGTGGCCGAGACCGATGGTGTCCAGAGGTCCGGTGCCTGTGCAGGTGATATAGCTGTGAAGAATGCGGTGAACCGGTTCGAAGAAGTGGCTGCAAAGAATACGCCGAATGTGGGTGAATTTGCTGTGAAGAAGGTGAACCAGGTTGAAGAGGTGGCGGTGAATACGCCTTGCGTGGGTGCAATGCACCAGGTTGAAGAAGTGGCGGGGAATACGTCTAATTTGAGTCAGGAAGTGGGTGAATTGTCTGGGGAGACAGCAAATCAGGTGGCGTTGAATACACCGAATGTGGGTCAGGACGTGGGCGTGAACAGTATACCTGAGTTGTGCAAAGGAGAGGGAAGGGGATTGGTAGCTTTGCTGAGTGGAAGCTGGGGCTTTATTGCCAGGGATAGAGCTGCTGCAGCGAGAGTTGATGGTAAATTTAATTCCTACTATTTTTAATTTTTTGATCCTTTTGGTTTCAGTTGCGAGAATGGATTTACATTGATATGGACTCTTTTTTTTTTAAAAGTAATGGATACATATCATTAAAGCGAAAGGCGCCCTGAAGTATTCAGAATTATAAAAGGAAACACCTAGCTAGGACAAGCGATATGAACTTAGCTATTGATACTCCTTGAAACATTGCTTTCTCGTTGTTGTTTCATTTGGTTGCTGCACAATTATAGGGTTACCTTCAATCATTTCTGTTGGTTTCTTTGTCATCTGGATTTTAGGAAGTTAAATGGAGCAAGATGTAAATTTTGTGCTCTTCGTTTCTTCCAATGTTGCTTTTTGTTAGTATTGGTTCTCAAATTTTCTGTTTTACATCAATTTATTTCTGCTGCTCTTGTCAAAGCTATTAAATTTTTGTAATTGAGTATTAGTTAAATGGATACATAATTATGGTCGTCCCTCTGTTTGCTTGTGTTTTGTTGGTTTAGTTATTGCTAAGGCTTGATTACATTCCCAAGCTTCAGAATTATATGGCTAAAGATTCGTCATTCTCTTTTATTTTTTGGGTTTTTCCCCTTTCATTTTACTTAGAGATACAAAAGGGGGTTGAGCTGGCCAGACGCAAGCAGTCTGTGTGGCATAAGCGCTCCAAAGGAGGAGTTAAGATCACTGGTACTGAGGAAATGGACAATGACGTATCATGTAGCAAATACGATTCCCTTTCTACCCCTGAATTTAATAAAGTACTAGAAGCTCTTAGATCCAGTTCTTTTGAGTTGAGAGCAGTGGTGAAGGACCCTCTTCCTGATGCATTACGCGTGGCTGAAACTGTAATATCTAACTTGGTGTCAAAAGATAAGCAGCATGAACCTTCCGTAGAAAACCAGGGTGGAAAAGACGTTGATGCCCCCAACCCATCTGTTAACACTGGCGGTGAACCTTCACAAACTAATGACTCTAATCGTGGAAATCAGTCCTGCAGTCGTCAGAGCAATGCTTGTCGACCAAGCTTGATGGAGCGGAATAGCACTGCCCATGCTTATGAGGTACACCCGTGTTCATGTTATGCTTACTGGTTTGTTTTCAAATTGTGTGGTAAATGGAACTATAATATCATGTACCTAAATTATTTACACACATCATTTTTGAAAGCTGTCTGTGTCATTGATTGCTTTACTTGTTAGAATATTCGTATGTACCCAAAGAGAAAGCTTGTTGCCCCCTTAAAGAAGCAGGAGGTTGCAAAGTTTGCTAGAAGGAGGCAAATAAAGAGATGGAGTTCATTGGAGGAAGACACTCTGAGGACTGCTGTGCAGAAGTAAGTGCTTGTTTTGAGTTTGAGAAAACTCATTAATAGAATTTATTTTTAAAGATTGTTGGGCATCTAATTCGTTTAAGATATAACAAGTATGTAAACTTTCTTATTCTCATTTATCTTATTTCCTAATGAAGGTTTGGTAAAGGAAACTGGAAGCTTATCTTGAATTGCCATCGTGATATTTTTGAAGAGAGGACAGAGGTAAATTATTTTACTCATTTACAATGCTCTAGTTTTGTTTTGTAATCTTTGCGCCCAATATATAAGTTGGAGGTTACTTTGTCCAGGTTGATCTAAAGGACAAGTGGAGAAACATGTCAAGATAACACCTCAAAACAGCCTGCACCTGTAGATAGAGATTCTCAGCACCTCTTTTTTTTTTTTTTTTTTTTTTTTGTACTTCTGTGTAGATAGAGATTCTCAACACTATCAAAAGAGACATGAAAGAGAAAGAGTAGATAATATTCAAATACAAATAAATGCACCAATGCTACTAGCAATTGTCTGTCTTGGATAGTAAACGTGAGAGATGATGCTTTGTGGTAGTGCTGCTCAAGCTGACTGCCAACTTTCTGTGCTGTGAGCCACAAATCGCTAATCTCATCAGCGGTGAGATCAACAAAGCGCTTAACTTCACGCCTTGGGCAGACAAGCACATGTACATAATGTTAAGTCAACCTTTGAATATTTACATGCAAATTCAGAAGAAAGTAGATTAAAATTCCAAATACATTGACATGCAAGAATCTTGACCTTAATTTTGGAGGCATATCAGCATGTACAAAGTCATTATGCATAATAGTTGGTGATGCTGTTCTGCTAGCACTGTAAGGATGCAGATGCACGTAAATGCATAGACGGATCCAGCAACGCCCCCCCCCAAAAAAAAAAAAAAAAAATCAGTGCAGTCTGATCACCCCAAAATGAAATATCTAGTTCCTTCCGTGTACATGTGTGCCTGTGAATTGTGATAAATCATAGACAGTGTACTGGTAGGGAGTGCCCAAGGAATCTGGCCAATATCCTATAGCAACAGATGTACATTGAACTATATATGCTCCACTATTGCTACTAGTACGTGTGCCTACTCATATATGGAAGACGATAAACTTTATTTTGAGGAGCTAAGTACACATGCTAGAGAATGGAAAAATTCTACCTAACCAAGTTTAAAGCAGCCCCGTAGGGACCTGAAAATCAAGATATAGAGTGGTGGGCAGTGTTTTCTTCTAGAATCCTGCAGTTCATATTGATCAGTGTAATGGCAGTCACATTAAATGTTTCAGAAAAAAAATAAATAAATCTGAAGACAACCCCCTTATGTATATAAATTTTCATATGCAAACTTACAAAGAAGTTCCTATCAATCAATTTGTTGAAACCATTGTGCAGGAGAACAATGGTTTGCATATCCCATCCATAAATGCATTTATAGCAGAACAGCATATGACAACATATTGCTTTAAATCCAGCATGGCTGTGCCTTATTTTCCAAACAAAATAAATGCACTACAAGTAATTTACCTAATGTATATCCATTCATGAACATTAAACAATGATTGAATCAATCCCAACATAAAATTCTAATGTTGCGAAGGAAAGGATATGATCTGCAAAGGAAAAGAAAAACAAATCACAATGAGAAGAAAGTGAGTATTTGAGCAAGGAAACATAAGAACAATGCAAAAGCAATTAACCAAAAATAATCCATGCTATATCCATGAGATAACAGGAGAGAATAACATTATATTTTCAAAATAAGCAATGGATAAAACAGGGCAAAAACCTCTTGGACAAGTTATAAGCTAAAAAAGTATTGTTCATTAATAACAATTAGACTGACAAGGAGGGACAAAAGAGATATTAAGAAGAAAAAACACACTAGGGATGGGCGTGTCAGATGAAACCAGAAGGAGGAGGATCTTTGGAACCTATCCTACATCTCCATTTTTAAACGCTAAAACAGCTTTTCCTCATAACATTTGTACATATTCAACCAAGTTCAGGGCGATTCCATCGTTAGTGAATTAACCTTATCTAAATAGATAGAAGGTAAAACACATGTAAGTATGGAGAGAGGACCCGCTGGAAGTGAAAAAAAAAAAACAAAAAACACCAAAATTTTGCAGGAAGCAATAAATCCTGTATAAATGACAATTGTATATTTAGAGAAGAAAACCAATAAATTCATATGATTGAAGAAGAGAACCTAATTTGGAGAATGAAAATTCGCTCCCCTAATATTTACCAAAAAATAGCTTGGGTGCTCACACAAACACAAACACATGAGCGGTTGAGCCTTGCACTAAATAGCCTTACGTGGGTGTTGTGACTGGTTTGAAAAAAGTATTGTAGACGAAAGACGTGATGCACGGATGGTCTTAAAGTGCACAGTGTCTACCCAGAGCAATACGGTTAACAAACCCTAAATAAAATCAACGGGATCAAAGCCGGTTCATTTTAAGTGAAAGGCCAATTTTTTTTGTTTTTTTAATAATTTTGTACTAAAAGAGGCTTGCTCCTCTCCATTGAAATTAACTGAAGAGGATCCAAATACTTATTAGGAGTTACCATGGACATGCCCCGGCAGAACCAATGGCCAAACGTCAAGGTTGGTCCGAGTATAGCCCAATCGAAAGGTGACACATGGCAGAGCTCTAGTCTTTCTAGCAATACTCTAAAATAATTCATCTCTATCCCTTAATAATGAAAAATAATATTCAAAATTAATTTTAGGGGTAATTACCTTTTGCTCTCATGAATTACAGTACTTTGACACTTTTTCCTTATAAACTATCAACTATGACACTTGACCCCATCAAACTACCATCTTATGACACTTTTCCCCATTCCGTCAGTCAAATAGGTAAAAATTAACAGTCAATGGTCATGTGACTTGCATGTGCCATTTTAAATTGTTTTTCTTCCACTTTTTCCCTCACTTCTCATGTGTTGGATTAGGGTTTAGGAGAGTATAAGCATTATTTTACTAAAATGAAGTGAGGGCAAAAGCGGAAGGAAAAAAAAAAATTAAAATGACACATGTAAGTCATATGACCGTTGACTATTAATTTTAACACATTTGACGGACATAATGGGGAAAGTGTCAAGCTTAGAAAGCAAGATTTTTTTTTTTTTTTTGACTACCATAGAAAGTCCAATATTTATCCCATTTAGATTCATTCAGCCGAAAATCAACCATTCGTCAAAACTCCGTTGAAAACTCAAATAAAATATCGTTGAAACTCCAAATGAAACCCCAAATGAACTTTCCCATTTTCGTGACCCAAAAGAGCTGCAAATTTGAATATCTTTATTCTTATTTTTATTTTTATTTTGTTTTAGTTTTTGTTTGTTTGTTTAGCTTAAAAATTCAAATATTTATCTCACTCAGGTTCGTTCAGTCGAAAATAAATCGAAACTCTTTTCAAACCCCAACCCTAAACCAGTTGAAACCCCAAATGAACTTCCCTATTTTTGTAAAGGTTGAAAATAAGATTTTTTTTTTTTTTTTGTCCAACATAGAAAGTCCAATATTTAACCCATTTAGGTTTGTTCGGCCGAAAATCAAACATTCGTCGAAACTCCATTGAAAACTCAAATGAAATCTTGTTGAAACTCCAAATGAAACCCGTTGAAACCCCAAATGAATTTTCCCATTTTCGTGACCCAGAAGGGCTGCAAATTTGAATGACATTTTTTATTTTATTTTATTTATTTTTTAGCTTAGAAAGTCAAATATTTATCTCATTCAGTTTCGTTCAGCCCTAAATAAATCAAAACTCCGTTGAAACCCAAAATGAACTTCCATATTTTTGTAACGGCTGAAAATAGGAATTTATTTATTTATTTTTCTAGATTAAAAAGTCAAATATTTATCTCATTCAGGTTCGTTCGGCCGAAAATCAAATATTCGTCGAAACTCCCATGAAATCTCAAGTGAAACCCCGAATGAAAATCCCATTTTCGAGAACTACAAGGGCTCGAAATTTGAAAGTCATTTTTATTTTTATTTTTTATTTTTTATTCTTTTGATTGTTTAGCTTTAAAATGTTTATCTCATTCAGGTTCGTTCGGCCGAAAATCAAACATTCGTCGAAACTCGCTTGAAATCTCAACTGAAACCCCCTTGAAACCCCAAATGAAAAGTCTCACTTTAGGGACCAAAAAGGACTCCAAATTTGAACGACATTTTTATTTTTAATTTTTTTTGCTTGGTAAGTCATATTGTTTGTCTCACAAAGGTTCGTTCGGCCGAAAATCTAAAATTCGTCGAAACTCAGTCGAAACCTCGTTGACACCCCAAATTAAACACCAAATGGAATTTCCAATTTTCGTGACCCATGACTGCTTAAAATTCAAATGTCCTACATTTTTTTGTCTTGCTTGGAAATGAAAATACTTATCTCATTCAGGTTCATTCGGCCGAAAATCAAACATTCGTCGAAACTCGGTTGAAATCTCAACTGAAACCCCAAATGAAAAGTCCCACTTTAGGGACAAAAAGGGAACAAAATTTGAATGATTTATATAAATTTTTTTTTTCTTTTTTGCCTAGTAAGTAAACTGTTTCTCTCATATTGGTTTGTTCGGTCGAAAATCAAATATTCGTTGAAACTCCCAGGAAATCTCAAGTGAAACCCTGTTGAAACCCCAAATGAAAATCCCATTTTCGAGAACTTGAAGAGCTCGAAATTTGAACGTCTATTTTTTTTTTTAAATTTTTTTTTAAAATTGTTTATTTTTTTTTGCCTTGCTTGGAAATGAAAATACTTATCTCATTCAGGTTCGTTGGGCCGAAAATCAA